>VMKM01000522.1:0-313256 GCA_008360985.2 Macquaria ambigua
TACCCTCCTCTCCCCTCCTCTCCTCTCCTCTCATCTCCCCTCCTCTCCTCTCCTCTCAGGCAGTATCTCATTGGTTCATCACATGTATGACCAGCCACACTGGCCTCTCCAGCATGGCCCAGCAGGGGTCAACATGCGAGGTCAAGGCTATGATGGAGCCCCTCTGCCGTCACTCTTGTATGACAGGCACATGGCAGGCAGAATGTTCCAGTACATGATGACCCATGTGGTGTTGGGCTGTTGCTGATAGTCTCTGGGGGGCTGACTGTAATGGAAGCTCATGCCAGCAGAGCAGCGTCTCCAGGGAACTTTGCTGGGCATAAACAGAGCACTAATAACTCCAGAATGGACCATTTTGCCAGTACATGTCTGACATTATAGGCAATGTCACTACTTAGAGTGCACCCATCTTCTGAGTTAGCCTTTTCCTGTTGCAGAAGGGCAAATGAAAGTAACCTTTTCTAGGATGCTTAAAAAAAGCCAAAAATACAGTATATCATCACAAGCTATTTCTTCATGATTTCTAACCTTTAAAATAGTGTACTCTATGTTCATTTCATAGCAGGTGTTACTGTACTTGGCTTTGTGGAGGGAACAGCATTCTGTGAATTTCACAAAGTACAGTCATGGCTAATACCTTCAGAGGACACTGTATAGTTGTAATGCTGTTTTACTTTTCCACTTTTCCATTTTTGGAAAATGAGAGTCAGAAAATTCAGATGCAAAACAGGCCAGTCCTGAGGAAAAGGTTGCCCACTGTGACATGCAATACATCCACTGAAATTTCCCCAAAAAGGTTTGGCACGCTGTATGCAGGAAGTGAGGTAAATGCTCAGCACAGTATTCCATACGTAAAGCTAATTTATTTGTCATGCGTCTTTTAAACAAGGTATTAAACTGGGTTAATTCTTGACCTTGTGAACAGTAAATACTCTTAACTTAAGGTGAACTTACCAGCTTTTTTCGGAGCTTTCAATCGCATCTCACAGTCTTCGTTAGCCATTAGAATCATTCACTGATAAAGATGTTTTTTATTACATGATTTTTAATTGGATTCTTTGCAACACAGCAAATTAAAACGTGTTTCCTGACAACAGATATACTGTGAATCAATCCAACAGCAGAAAATAATGAGCAGGAGGGAAAGGTGCGTTCAGCAGTGCAAAACCAGCAGAGAGACAACAGATGATACTTCAAATCATCACATTCGGATGTAAAGAACAGCATACATTGTTTCTGTAAATTTACTCTACTGACTATTACTCTGTTAAAAACTAAATTTAAATGACATATACATTTTATATTTGGTAAAGAGTGCATAGTGACTTGTTTAGGACCTGAAAGACAATGTTTAGATTGATTACATGTAAACCTTTGACTTTTTGCTTGCACACAGAAAGTCATTCAGTGTGTGGGCTCAGCCACATCTCTCCTGCAGGCATTGGGTAGTTCAGCTCACTCTCACCTGCTTTCAGAAACAGGAAATAGAAGAAGTGGTGCAAAGGAAAATGTGACTCAGTAGTGAGCACAAAAGGAAAAGGGAATATTCACTCTGCATGCCATTCTTGCTGTAAGCAGGTCTTTGAAAGGCTTCGTTATACAAGGTGTAACGATATTCATGCCTTTCCTTTGTTCACACAGTCCCCGTCAGTCTGTCGTCACTACCTGACATTTTCTCTCTTGATCATTCACTATCTTGTCATTCATCTCCACCCTGTCTCTGCTTCTCTCCGTGCTCTGTGTTGTATGTATTATGTGATGCCAAGGATAGGTTGCAAGCAGTGGGTGTTCATTCAATAATACACCAAGAAAAAAAAACACACCAGTAATATACAGCATTAAAAGCATTTCATACAGCAGATTATTTACAGTCATAATGAATCCTGCCATTGTAACACTATTCAGGCGACAAGGATAGGATTTATTGAAGGTAACTTGTGGAGTTCCCCAAGGCTCCATGTTGGGACCATTATTGTTCTTTTGTATGTATATGATATTTGTTTCCGAGGTTCCCAAAACATTAACATTTAGTTTATAACATTTAGTTTATTTGCAGATGGTACACATTTTATTTTGCTGTGGTAAGAATTTGAAAAGTCATTGAAAATTGTAAAGAGTTGATTTGATTTTGATAAACTATCGTTTATTTTTTAGTAAAAATACATTTACAATCTGTGGCAAATCACTTAAAGGGAACTCCACTTTTTAAACCTGGGCTCCATTTTTTATCTTTTTTTTTATTTTACAAATTTTGGGTCTAAATGACATATAGGTACAAAAAGTTTTGGAATTGGTCCAATAGATCACCTCCGCCGGCATCCGTCAACGGGCTGCAATGACTGCAACGTAATCCTTTGGGGCAACTGCACCGGTGAAAAGTCTGTTCACTAAAAGTGCTTGTTTTTGCCACTGACAGGCTCAGACTGTTGTTCTTAGTGTCTGACAACATTATGGAAAGGATCCCTACAGAGACAGACTGTTTGTTAAAGAGTAAGATCCTTTTTGTTTAACCCGAAACGGAAAGTCTTGCTCAAGGAAAAGTCTTGCTCTGAAATCTCACGAGTTTATTTCGACAATGTAGATAAGGCATTTGAATTCAATGGCCATCCCTATTTATTTAAGCTAGAGTATACAGATCTTCCTGCAACAACTCACCCAGCAGCCTAGGTTTAAAAATACTGGAGTTACCCTTTAACAAATTCACAAAGCAAACCTATGATGGATGTTTTAACTGAGAGAGTGTCTAGTGAATAGAATTTGTGGGAGTGATAATAATAATTGTCATGTTAATGTTTAGGAATATACACCATACTATTTTGTTATCTGTCAGATATTGTTCTTTAACTTGGGCCCATAGTGTCATTCCAGGTCTGGGGTCATGTTGCTTTTCTTTCCCATCATTCACACAGTTTATTTCTGTAGGGGAATAAGCAAAAGCCATATACATAACCTCCCCTCCTGGGCCTTTTTAATGCAGTATGTTTAAAAAGTGAAAACTAACTTCCTTATTTAAAAATGTAAATAGTGTGGCCCCACAGTTATGTTATTCATGAATTTTTTATGTCTGATCCGTTAATGTAGTGCACTGCATTTGCATGGGATCAGACCTCTGAATTTATAGCCTTCATTTACTAGACTCACTGTTTCGTTTTCATGGTAATTTACATCTACATTTAATGTAGTTAGAGCAGAGAGGTATTCTTCACTGTATCACTCAGGATACATAAAGACATGTGTTCAAAATAGAATGAAAAGCTGGAGAACAACATCACTTTTTCTTCCCCAGTTTGAAATATCAACGGATATATCACAGCTGGTTGTACTTTATGACAGTTAACGGTGCAACCCGTCTTAGTGTGGACTTTTCACCATGGTATCATATGTATAAATCACATCAACATATTCATGCTTCACTGATCCCTGTAATATTTATATCTCTCTCTCTGTCTTCACAGACCATTTACATGTTCTGTGCCCTGGCCCTCGTCTGTGATGACTACTTCGTCCCCTCCCTGGAGAAGCTGTGTGAGGTATGAATGGGAAAAAAATAAATTAACGCTCAAAAACTCAGCTAATCTACTTCATCAGGGCTGTGTGGGCATGCATTAAAACATCATTTGGCAATACACCACTGTATATTAAACATCAAAAATACAGCAAGACATCCTCCGGTAACACCTTTAACCCAAAAGAAAGCCATTGATCATAATATGATACATGCATGTACATCATTTCAGGTAGTATATGTTTATGTACAAAACGTCAAATACATTTTGGACCACATAGCAGAAAAAAGAAAGAACCTATATATGCTAAAAGCCAAGTTTTTATTGCCATAAAGTGCTTTTTTCCTCGTCTCCAAGGCTTTCTTCAAGTAACTGAATACTTCAGTACTTCAGCGTCACCTATTTGAATAGCTAACTAAGTCTTTGTATATTTGTATATTGCATATCTAAATGTATCTCTGTTTTTATCGTACTAAACAAGGTATTGCTGGCTCCCGGTATAAAGCAGATTAGGAAAGAAGATTTACAAATTTACAGATTTACAAATGCACAAATGCAAGCTTTAGTGGATCTTTATGATCAGCTATGGGTCAGGGTCAAGGCTCAGGCTGTGACTTACCCCCTACTGTTTGTGTCTTGGACTGGTCTGGATTTTCTAATTGCAGCTGGTATCTCCCGTTCAAATATGAACTTTTTATTTGTCTCTTACTGCTTTTCTGGCAGCGTCTCCATCTCAGTGAGGACGTAGCAGGTGCCACCTTCATGGCTGCTGGCAGTTCGGCTCCTGAGCTCTTCACATCCGTCATAGGTACTCACCGCAACCACCCCTCCGCCTCTTTACCTCCTCTGTTCTAACTGAAACACACGCCGCTGTACTGTAGCTGCATTAGGGAGGAAGCATGCACGCCTTTTAATGGATGCTTTACAGTGATGCTTTTATCCCAAGACACTTGCAGTAAACAAACATGGCTTTCAACATACTGAATCACATTAAAGCCATCTTATGTAATAAGCACTAGAGAATTGCTGGTGAAGAGTAAAGGCCATATGTTTTTTTTCTCTTTTTTTCTTTGATCATGGTCGTGTTCAGTGTAGTATATACGAACCAACAATATGAAGAACATCCACTTCAAAGGCAGGAACGTCATATTACATTATTGTATTCTTTATATAAAAATCTAATTATACATTAAGAGATTCAGTGATTGTGATTTGTATAGAATGAATGCAACTTCAGGTTTTATAGGCCTCTTAAAAAAGATTTTCTTCTTTTCTTTCTCTGTGTGTGTTCATGTGCGTATGTTTGTTTGTGTGTGACTGAGAGAGCAATCCATGACCAATATGGCCGAGTTATTTACATATGTTTTGACAGTTGTGTGACATCTGTTTGTCAGCACTGCAGATGCTGTGCTGCAACTGGAAATGTCAAGTAGTGTGTACAACACATCATCTATGCTCTCTATGGAGTCATAATGCTGTGTGTGTGTGTATGTGCTGGCTCATTCTCTCCCCAGGGGTGTTCATCACCAAAGGTGACGTGGGTGTGGGGACCATCGTGGGCTCAGCTGTCTTCAACATCCTCTGCATCATCGGTGTGTGTGGCTTCTTCGCCGGCCAGGTATGATGTCATCGCAGCGTTGCACTGCTGCAGCTGAACCCGCCGCTGCATGCATGAGTCCATGTGTCTGACTGTACCAAAATACAGCTTCAGGGGAAATCAGATCCATGTTGAACCACAGATATCTTTTTTACATGTAGATTTTATGTATGTATTTCATGCAATCTTTAGTCTTTGCTGTCTAACATATTCCTGTATTCTCTGCCTCTTTTCATCTTTTCACGAGTGTCAGTCTAGTCAGATTTGTCTGATCTTTCATGTGACTTTCTTGTCTCATAAGAAAAATGACAAAGTTCAGGATTAAAACCTTTCACGCCACAGTCGTCCACAGTCCAAAATATACAAAAAGTGAAACTTCTGGTGCCAGTACACATTGGAACCATTTTGATGTGTGACACAGTATACAGTAATATTGTGCTTGATCTGTTTAACCAGCCACATGTTAGCACATCCCATCAGTCTGAGCACATTAGATAGTTTGCATCTCTTTTCTGCTTTGCATCCTTAGTGGTTTGTGTTGCATAAGATACAGAGATATCATAATATAGTGCAGCCCTTTCTCTGATGCTATCTGACATGCCACGGGCATGGAAATGAGTGGAGTACAAGGATAAGCTCTGTGCTCTGAAAAATATATGCAGTGGACTCCAAACAGTGATGCAATCCCAGATTGCGCATTACGTAATCATAGTGAGATAATGAGGGAGAAGGGCAGACGGTGTTTGGAGGGATAGGGTGCAGTAAAATCATCTTCATGTCCAGGCATGGTGGACTCGTGTTCAAAAAAATGCAGCAAAAGGGCCCTCTTGGATGCCCCTATGGTAGATAAAATATGGTATATAATGTGATAAAGTGCCCTCTGGTGCCCTTCCAGTGGAGAAAATGCAATACAGTGCCATATACCGCACCCCATACAGCTGGTGCCCTTTTTATTTTGTTCGCCCCTGACCCTCAAACAGCCCGAGTCCGCCACTGAGTCCGGCCATTGCACCTGACAACTATTTGTTACCTTTGGCCGGCTGTTCATAGCAGGTTCCCTCTATAAAGCACTATTGTACAGTGAAACAGAGCACAAGCAAACATTTAAAAGCTTTCTTATGCTCTAGCTCTACCATCTGCTTCGCAGCAGCAAACGATTCCACAGCTGGGAGTGGCACATTCAAGATGTGACTTCTGACCCTCCACTTACGTGCACAGTGCTAGCGCTGTGTGGGAGAGTGTTACAGCGTTAGTCACTGCATTGTGGGCTCCTGCATTGTATCTGATTACATAAAATTGATAAACACACCGGCACCTTTCCCACGTAGGATGGTACCTTGAAGTTGGCTTTTTCAGTGACTGTGATTCAGGAGGTCACCTCAAGAACTTCTGTATTTACATCAGTATGGTAATGATGTCAGAGGTGTTTCTGTGTCACAGTGCTGCATAAACTTCTGCAAGGATAAGGGTTACTATAGGAGTGTATGAATTGAAGCTGTATACATATGTTTGTAAGTGTACTTATCTCTGTTTTCTTTTTTCCTTGCAGGCAGTGAAGCTCTCTCATTGGGCTCTACTCCGAGACTCAATTTATTACACATTTTCTATCACGGCCCTCATTGTGGTAAGAGGTTATAGACTCACATGCAAATACACACAGCTCGCATGATCAAGTGTGTGGTGGTTGCAGAAATATGCAGAAATACTTAAACTGTCACCAGATTATGGTTCTCAACTTTGGTATCAATACCCACTTTCTTAAACACATACAGGTACTGTACATCCACTATACATGTGGATTTTTAGCAGTGTTTCAATCACAGCAATGTGTGTTTGGTTGTATAAAACATGTAGTATGTATGGAGTCTCATGAGACACTGAAGCTGTGTCCCAAATCCATCATCCATTCTAGCTGTCAGCAGGTTTTGGGTATGCAGTGTACTCACACTAGAAAAGGGATAAAATCATGTATACTAAAAAAATGCGAGTATGCATAATAAAAAACACTTAATTTTTGAGTATGCCGATGAACAATATTGTCCCACAATGCAATGCACAAAGGAAATGCAGCAGTGGTAGGAAGTAACTAAGTAAATGTACTCAAGTATTGTACTTAAGTACAGATTTAATGTACGTATTTCCATTTTATGCAAATAATAATAGTGAAAAAAATAAAAATAATATTCAACAAAGTATACCATCAGCCCCTAAAGTATGATGATTTGTTATAGACTAAACTGCTCAACAGTATATACTGTAAAGTAGCTACAATTAGCTCCACCTTGACCAACTACAACAGTAAAATGCCACTTACATGTTAATGCATCTATAATAATAATACACACAAAGTTCCAAAAGCCAAATTAATTCATTTAATGAGGCTGCCCAGCTGACAATACTTATGTACTTAAATTGTTGAGTAGTAAGTATTTTTACATTGTGGTATTGATACTTTTACTCAAGTAAAGAATGTGAATACTTCCTCCACCACTGAAATGGAGGCTCTACCTGCAAAATTGAAAATAGATTGCAGGTGAAAGCTCCAGAAACATCTTGTATTAACTGTGAAGAAAAACATTTAGCTTTCTCTTTGTGAAGTCTAATTGGCAAAACAATTGGTATGTAAGGTACGTTTATTTCTTGTATACTAACTGCAAAAACAGTGTACTATAAAGAATAGTATATTGTACATACTGTAAATTGTTGGGACACATCATGTGTCTGTGTTAGAGATAGAACATGGCTCAGTCCAGTTAGCCTAACATGCTATGGGCCAGCCAATGTGTTCTTTCATAGCGGACACAAAAACAGATAAATCAGCAGCACAATCACACCATTGTGATATGACAGTGTGTCACAGCATAATCCACGATTTCACATATTCAGTGTGCAGCATGCTACAGAAGAAAGTTCACGAGTGATTTTAAAATAAAAAGGGAACTATCTGTTTCTTTAGTGCCTTCCAGTCTTTAAATTATAATGTATAATGAAACAAAAGGTCATGCTTTGACCTTTTTCTGGCTGTCTGAGCTGTGGATTGGTCATGCCCTCTAGTGGAGTACATGTTGTAATGCAGAATTAATTTAACTTTCAATTACTGACTCCATCTAATGTCCTTTTGTGTCCTCTTTGTCTTGCCTTTGTAGTTCATCTACGATGAGAAGGTGTGCTGGTGCGTAATGATATTTTCTGTAGCAGCCTCTATATATATATATATATATATATATATCTATATGTTTTTGTATATGTTTTTTTAAAATTCTGAATCACTGTATATATTTTATTGACCTTGTGTACAGGTGGGAGTCTCTTGTCCTGGTCCTCATGTATGCAGTCTACATCCTCATCATGAAGTGAGTGTTATCATCAGAAACTGCTAATGGCTTCAGTTAATTGATTAGTTGCATTTAGTTAAAAATAAAAAGATGTGGCCCCTTCTCATTTGTTTGTCATTGCCAGGTTTAACGGCAGGGCACATCGCTACTTTGACCGTCGAAAGAAGAGCTCTATGAATCTGGCCAACGGGCTGACAGGAAGCACTGATCTGGAGGATAATGTCACGTGTGATGCTACTGCAGTCCTGCTCAAGAAAGGTAACATAATCTGCTTTATTTTACACCAGCTTTGCCCTCTAACAGGACTCTGTAGGTTTTAGCTGCTCATCTCTGCGCACTGAAATTTACATAAATATGAAGCCAACTGGGGCACCACTCCTCATCTATTTTTGTTCAGCTCCAGGATAAGACAGTCGAGGATGACTTTATCGACAAAGTTCTGTCTATTTTCCCCTGGGATGATTGTCAGCATAGATCCTCAATGCTGAAGCTGCACCGTGCTGTCTGTTTCTGGGCTGTGTATATGGTGAAATAATCGCCACAAACGAATCCCCGATCCTACAAATCAGCTGCAGACCAAGCCAGCATCTTCTCTAAACTTGACAAACTCTAGGAGTGTGTAGATGGGCCAGAATTCACACATTCATCTTCTTATTAGCATGGTGGCTGCCCACCTTGCATCCGGTTCTGCCAACTGGTCTTACCAGCAGTCCAAGGACAAGGAGACTCTACCCAGTAACACAGTAGTCTTCCTGTTGGCCCAGTTGATGGTGGCAGGATACAGTTGGTGCAGATGGATGTGTATCTGCCTATAAATCCTCCCTGTGAGCAGGACAATCCTGCATAGCCTGATATCCTACCAGGGATGTTGCAGATGCCTTTGACTATGTCACGGCTTTATTTATGGTCTGCATCAGTCTGTTTGGCTCAGTGGAACCAGCCACCAGAGGGATAAGGAAAATATCCTGGGTCCTCTATTGTCAAAGGAGGGACTGTTTTCGCCACCCAGCACTTCCACAGATTACTCTAGTGTTTGCATCTTCTGACTCTTTTCCCTCAAAGGTAAGAAACACAACAACAGCTAACAGAAGAGAGCAGCACAAGATGCTGGCTAAGGCCTGCACACATCCTTCAAGCCTCCAACTTGCTCAGCACAGCCTGCTCCGTCAGCTTGTTCTACATCTGATTCTCTGAGTGCTGCCCCAGTGAGAACCAGTCCCCCATGCTAACTTGTACCTCGGGGTCTGCTGAGGAGGCGATGAAGAGAACCAGGGTGGCAGGTGACAGCTGGTTCAGCAGATGGTTACTATGCTGGATGTGTTTGAATTTACAGCATCAAAATGGTCCGCACAGTAGCCAGCAGGGACCTGGACTATCGGATCTTCAGATTTTTGCAGAGGAAATACCTCTGGGGGATATAGCCGTTCAACATTTCTGTGTTCTCTCTGACAGGACTTATCTTACCCTGCACTAACAAGGGTGGTAGATGGTGTACAGTCTTGGGGGGAAATGATCAAATGAACCTTTCCCCAAGGACTAGTAACCTTTGGAGGAACTCAGTGCGTTTCCACCGCAGGGACCAGGGTCTAAATTAAGTTCTGGGGACATTCTTTCACTCCAAACAGTCCCTGCTCAGGGGGTAGTACTTTCCAAAAGTACAGGAAGTTTGGGGGTTGGGCTTGCAGTGCTGAACATTTCTGATTGGTCGAGTACTCGCAGCATTTTATTTCAGCCACCATTTTTAAAAATCTGCAGCTGTAAACCAGTTTGTTTTTTGTTCATTGTGCTTCGACACTATTGTTAATGTTGGTGCTGCAACAGTTCCAGCCATTGATAATCAGAAAAAATGCACTGGTGACAACAAAGGGGACCTGTTGACCAATGTCAACAGACAGGGTGGAATTCACATTGTACCATTGTTGCAGCTTGCTGAGAGCCTACAGACATTCTAGAGCTTTCATATTTCAGGCCTGGAAGAATGCTGAGATCACATCCAAAAGTGGAACCCTCTGTATGAATTGAAATTGTGTCCTGACATTGCAGGCCAGAGATGTTTGAGAAGGTGGAAATAAGGCACAGTGCCTGTTGCACTTTTTTTGCTTACATGAGACTATCCTATGCTAGAGGTGGCCTTTGCTTGAGGGTCTTAGGAGACAACTATCAGTGACACATTCCTCTGCAACACAGTGGAAATCTTTGGTTCTCTAACATCCTTGAGTCAAAGGACCCATTCAAGCCCTTCAAGCAATGTCTCAAGTCATAGTCAATCAAGACTGCATTGTTATGTTTTGACCTCAGAGGTCAACCCAAACTCCGTCTCTCTATGTTTATATCAGAAACAGCCCCCGACCGCAACCCACATTTGCTTTCTAGTTCATGTCTCCTTCTTATCTACAAACAACGACACATCTTGTGTTCTACATTGGCTTGCTGAATGAGCTACCAACAAAAAGTGAACTGCTAATGTCAGTTTGCAAGCTATATAGCTAATTAGCTAGTTTAGATGCTAAACACTGTGGGCCTTAGCTTGTAAGCGAACTCAACTGTCAATCAAACAAGTACACCAGCCCACCCACTTAGAGGCTTGGAGAGTAAAGGTGCCAGTGTATCTCCAAAGACACGTTTTCTTTCTTTCAATAATAAGAAAACGTTAGCAATATATTTCAAAATCACTTTCACATGATTTTTGACTTCAAAAAAAGATGATTGCGATTTCAGTTGGACTAAAAAGTTAACAATCAGCATTGCAGTCAGATGAACGTTTGTGTGTTATTTCTCTCTAGCTAACTTCCACTGTAAGCCGTCGGTGCTGATGGTGGACGAGCTGCTGTCTGCATACCCCCACCAGCTGTCTTTCTCTGAGGCGGGCATGAGGATCATGATCACCAGTCATTTCTCCCCCAGAACCCGTCTCACCATGGCCTCTCGCATGCTTATCAATGAGGTATATATACACTAAACTATACATGGACTCACATATGTACGTACACCAAGTTCAACTCTATCTTGAGTTATGTCGTTTTACAAATAGGAAAAGTTGAAAAGCAGCAAAGAGAAAAATAGTTTTGTCAACTTAAGTTTACTTTGAAAACTCCCTGCCAAACCAGAGTCTTAGTTGCCAGAGCTTAGCATAAATACAAACTAAATAACCCTGTCTGTGTTCAGAAGAAGGAGTGGAAGGAATGTTAATTTTCTTTTGGATGGTACAGCCAACACAGTCTCTCAGACACCTGTCTGCTGCAAACTACAGTCTGGATGTAAATCCAAACCAAACAGCCAAATTTGGGCTTTTGACAGAAAAAGGAGAAAAGAACATTAACTTCTGCTTCAGACAAATATAAGGTCTTTTTCTGATTTCTATAATATAAATAAAAAATGAAAACAAACTGGGACTCAAAATGAATCTGACTCACTACTATTCATTCTACACAACAGCAATACAAAATGTCCAAATGGCTTAATGGAAATATTGTAGTCAAAGCTTAATGTTGTTTATAATACTGTTCTATAATCACTTCCAGAGGCAAAGACTGATCAACACCACTGAGACTAGAGTCAACCGCATCACTAACGGCGACTCTGACTCAGCCTCCAGGGCTCAGGGGAGGCGGGGCTTAGAGAATGGGATGGGCATCTCTGAGCAGGGTCTGAACGGGAGATGCAGACTTCAGCGACTGGAATCTGAGAACGAGACAGAGAATGAAAATGAGGATAATGAGAACAATGAGAACGACGAGGAAGGAGAGGGAGAAGCTGACAATAATGGCCCCCTGGTGCCTTTCAAAGTTCCAGGTACAGCACACATGGAACAAAATGATCACTGTCAATAAATGTTTGTTATTTGTGCTATCACTGAAGCCATCATCACATCTATTATCCCCTCTTTTTCCTGCTCCCTCCAGCTGGGGTCTGTAACAAGCTCAAGTGGTTGGCCATGTGGCCGCTGTCCCTGCTTCTGTTCTTCACCGTGCCCAACTGTGCCAAGCGACGCTGGGAGAAATGGTTCATGGTCTCCTTCTTCACCGCCACCATCTGGATTGCTGGCCTCTCCTACATCATGGTCTGGATGGTCAGTCCAGTCTCACTCGCTAACATGCTGAAAACACATCCTGATCTTTAAAAAATGTTAAAATTACCTCAATGAAACTGGGAGATATTATCATCCTTTAGGGCTTTTAGTTTTAGGGACTGTACAATGTTTTTTATTGTAAAAAAAAGAATATTAGATAAACAGTTACATCTTAAAGATGTCTTTGGCCATATTCAGAGGGCAACAATCCTTTGTCTGTATTAAGGCTTTATTTTCCTCATCAAATTCAACTAGTTGCTAATATACAGTAGGACCAATATATCAGGTCAGAGAAACAGAACAGACGTGGATCTTTATAGACATTAGTGATTGAACATTATCTTTCACCAGCATACACCAGCTTCCACTGTCACTTAAATCTGCATCATAACAGCAAGCAGACCTACACCAAACTGAAATGTTAGCCTATAATATAATGCAAGTTTAGCATAACTCATTGGAAACTTATTCTACTCATGAATATAAATTCATATACATTTTTATTATTTGGTGAGACCTTTTTGGTTAAAAAAATTGAGAATTTTGATTCACTATGAATAGTAATTTTATTATGTTTGCAATGGTTTTGGCAATTGCTAATTTCACTTGTTAATTACTTTTTTAATTACTTATTAATTTGATGAAAAATGATTATTGTTCCATTAACATATTAAGATTTAAATAGGAGTATTCTTTATGCACTTTTAGTTATTAATGAATTAATTAATGAAACAATGTACTGTTGTATTATTTTAAGTTATTGGGAAGAGGGTCTTTTCAGTTTTTTCAAGACTGGAGAGGTTCTTGCTTCTTTCAAAAGTGAAAACATAATGTTCAGCCCCCCCTTCCCAGCCCAGTCATTTTTGTGCAGTCCCTTAATGAGAAACTTGCTCTCTCTATAAAACAAACTGAATCCCTGACAAAGCTGATCGATACTCAGTACATTTAGCATCGCAATTGTCAAAGTGGAGATGTGTTAATCATGAAGAAGAGGAAAACTGTGAGGATTGTTACGTTTTGTGCTAATCTGTATTAGCATTTTTATTACACTGATTATACTTACATACAACTCTGTTATACTGCTGTGATTTAATTCCAGATGGGAACTTGTTTCAGTTGTGGTCTTTATTTGATTTACAGTACTGCTGAACTATACATAAAAGAGTATGTTGAGAAAAAAAAAATGTTTGATTTCAGGTGACTGTGATCGGCTTCACTTTCGGCATTCCTGATGTTATCATGGGCATCACCTTCCTAGCAGCAGGCACCAGCGTCCCAGACTGCATGGCTAGTGTTATAGTTGCACGGCAAGGTATACACACACACACACACACACACACCCACACAGAGAGAGAGAGACAAATACACTCTGCTACAACTAGACACAGGAAGCTGAAATCAATATTTCTGATGTGGTGAGTGAAACAAAGCAGAAATGCTGTTAAGAGAAGGAGCCGTGTTACGCAGCAGAATATTGCTTGTCATAACTGACTTGTCCCCTGACTGTATACAGACCTTGACAGTGTTGCTCTCCTTGCCTCAGGTCTGGGAGACATGGCAATCTCCAACTCCATAGGCAGTAATGTGTTTGACATCCTGGTGGGCCTGGGCTTGCCCTGGGTGCTGCAAACACTCTGCATCGACTACGGCTCCAACGTGAGTGCTTCTCAGCTGAACCAGAGGAGGTTCTGCCGGACTTAGACCAGAATAGAACAGAGCTGTGTTACATGCAATACACCCACACAGTATTTGTTGGGGCACTGCACAGTTCTCCATGTGTTAATTGGCCTGCTGATTACAGATTTGGAATAGGCTAGTAAAGGTCTGGCTTCATAAATACAGGATGTAATTCTGTGTGTATCAGGACAGAGAAACAGCCACTGCCTTCTTTTGTTTTGACCTGACTTTTTAAAAACCTACATTTTAAGGCACTTTAGGAACCCTGACAGTATCTCTGTGTTTGTCTCCTCAGATCTATCTTAACAGCAGAGGACTCATATTCTCTGTTGGACTCCTACTAGCCTCAGTATTCTTCACAGTAAGTGCCAAGCTTTTACGACTTACTAAATTGGGCTGTCCAGGCGATTCTCGGGGCTAAAGCTTGCCTGGGTCCAGACCTTTGAATACGCCCGTTCCACCGAGTTGACTGATTCTTCATAGACAGCATGTCTTCTCATTATCACATCATAGTTTGTTTTTACTTTGCTCCGCTCCACTCTTAAAACCCCAGCAAATCCAGTATGTTAGCATGGCTACGCGCTAGTGTCGACTTAAATGACATTAGATTCAGGAGGATATGTTGGTCTCTAGTGATTGGTTAGGGAAAATCAATCGGTTAGAGTGGGGGCAATGTCAGATTGAAGATGATATCAGGCAAGCCTAAAGCACATGCATCCAACATCTTTGAAGTTTTGAATCCAGTCATAGGCATAGATTGACATAGGGATGACATGGTTACGTCCCTACCAACTTCCAGGAACGCTAAAATATCCCTACCAACGTTTAGTCACAAGGCTGATACAGTTTTTCATTTTTGTTCATTGAAATCTGCGCTGTTGTGTGCTATAAACAAGCAGAGTCAGCACACTGTGGGCAGGATCACTACACATGAATTGAGTCATTCAACATCACCCTGCGATGTGCAATTGTGTTGTGGAATTGAACGTCACTTTCTATTCTAGATGTAGCTATTTGTTTGTTGAGAGAAACGATAAAAGGAAACGTAGTTCATCCAACTTGTGTGGAATAGATGATTATTTGAATGTAGAATATGTACAGCCATGATATTTGGATCTCACCTCATCACTCCCTGCAAGGAAACACCAAGCTCAGCAAAGCAGGGAGTGGGGAGTGATGAAAATAACTTTCCCCCCAGGGGAACGCAGTCTCAGAGCCTACAGGTGGGTGCTGAGGTGGAGGTGGTAATGTAATGCTTTATGAACAGCAGCAGCAGCAGCAGCAAGTGACAGCATAGCTTTCAGCGCTGTGGCAGCAGGTGTGGTAGCCACACCTTAAAGGTGCCCTGTGGAGTTTTCTTGTAAACAAACAAATGTTGTTTACATTCAGTGTCACTCCCCAAAACTCAATGTGTGTGTCTGTCGTTGAGGTCTAACAAACGTGTTGAGTGCATTTCCTTCCTCATAAAACGTACACAAAGCCGGTATCTCACCTGGTAGAGTGTGGGCCATTAAGACTGAGTCCTTACCGCAGCAGCCCAGGTCTGATTCCCTCAACAAAAAGCCAATGGGATTTTTCCAAATACAATTTTGCTAATCTCTCAGTATTTTGCACTCAAGCACCCACATGCTAACCCTCTCCCAGGTTTATTTTGTACTCTAGTTAAGATCTCACTTATTCTCTCTGTCCTGCCTGCAGGTTCTCGGCGTCCATTTAAACAAATGGACTCTGGACTGGCGACTGGGCTTGGCCTGCCTGGTCTTGTACGCCATCTTTCTATGCTTCTCCATCCTCATCGAGTTCAACGTCTTCATCTTCGTCAACCTTCCTATGTGCCGAGACATCCACTGACCTCTCTCCTCCTCCTCTTCTTCTTCCTCTGGTTAATGGAGGAAATTCACCTGGCTTCCAGTTTCTCTGCGCCTTGGAACCAAGTCCTACCTTTTATTTTTTCAAATAGAAAAATAGAGCTCTATATGATTTATCTGTGGTGCAATACACACAAGAGAGAAGACACCGGACGTTTTGTTTTTTTGGGACCAGACAGGAGGCGTGAAAAGAAAGTCCCAGCAGCAGAGATCGCTGCCAATCGTCTAATGAACCGAAAGGTTGGCTTGAGTGAACTTAACTGTATTAACACCAACAGTTAGGCTACTGTTGGTGAAGAAGCTGCTACTGTAACTGACTGACTGACTGGCCGAAAGAGAGAAATCCTGCGCGAACAGCGATTTTTAGCTGGATTGTTTGTTACTCTTTGTACAAGTTTGGATATAAGCACACGATTAAGGTATTTTTAAGTAAAAACTGGCTTTCTCTGTATATATTTTAGGATTATATAAGTACTAATGTTAGCTATTATAGGGGATTCTCTTATGCACAACTGGATCAGTCTTGCAGAGCTGAATGATCCGATGACAGTGACAATATTGTTTTACTTTAGTGATTTGTTCTGCCAGTAATACACTCAAAATGCTTCAACATGTCTCCCATGCTCAGTACCAGCCAACATAGCATGCTGTACTAGCTACAAGTCAACTCTAGCTTTGCACTGAGAGAATCTAGATATTTAACACTATTCACATAGAGTCTATAGTTTGTTTTTCTGTCTCTCTACAGGCATATCTGTGTAGATGTGGGCTCTATTTTTCTTTAATAAAACCCACATAGGAAAGGGATCTCCCTGGAACTGACATCCAGCACTGTCACTTTATTGATTAGAGACATTCTTCTATCATTGCAAAGCCTCTGCAGGTACTCTAAAACATGTAACTACTGAATTTAAAGTTCCCTCTAGACGGTAGACCTCTTGTTCGATGTTAAAGATTTAGTTTTTAGCCTCTGAGTTGAGCATAACATTGTTACTTCTTAAAGCCAAAAGTATTTTTAGAATAGGAGTAAGGTTGTAGATTTGGACTTAAGAGTCAGCTCGAGTGCGTGTGTGTGTGTGTGTGTGTGACACAGTCTCGAGGGGAACCAAGGACACCACTGTTACTGGGAAGACATAATCATGATTTATTTATGAATTAATTTATTCAAAGATCATGTCTAACCACCAGTTTCAGCCCTTTGGATCATGTACAGTGTATTAAATGGAACGTTCTCCGCTCTTTGACGACGAAGTTGTACAATGTACTATACCTAATATATAATCGAAGTACTGGAAACTGACTTGATGTTGTTTATATTTAAGAATAGAACTTTATAATTTATAAGTTTTGTATAGTTTGGAAAGATATTGCAACATGTGTATATTGGTACGAACACAGTGGTTTTTGCCGATGATGCACGGCAGGGACAGTTGAGTTGCTGTGGAGACGTCATGATTTGGTGAGATGGGCTGAAAATGCAATCTTTATCACTGGTCTTAACATGAGTGGAAGCTGTTGCTAATCCCCTTGCATGTTGAATTAGTGATGAATCATGGATGTAAAAGATTCACTTTCAGATAAAAAAAGGAGTTGCGTACTGATGGCACACCACCCTCTGAACTTTCACAACATATTGTTTCTTAAACACAGTGCTTGAACTCTTGTGCCATCCCATGTATTTGAACCAACGCTTGTGGCCATTCTCCTGCTTGTATTTGAGCCAAAGAAACACCTTTGTCAACAGTATTGCCACTCTGTTTCAGCATGTGTTTAAAAAATGTGGAAGATATGTATTTTTATTTTATTTTATTTTTACCTTGACGGATTCTTGTTGAGAATTCCCAGGTTAATAGAGTTGCTGACACATTAAAAGCATCCTCTGTAGGTGTTGACGCTCCTCCTGCAGCCACAAGAGAGCGCTGTAGAGCTGTGTTACATCTTCTGAGACGGCTGTTATTACACACACTCAGTAGAAAGTGGTTTGGGTATATTTTCAGGTAGGCTACATAGAGACAAATACAGGTCGGTTTGCATGCCTCTTTCATAATTCAGATTATTTTGTGTGTAATTTTAATGCATTTCCAAGATCAAAAAGGCACTGTCTTGATTATGCTGTACATATCAGAGGGATATGCTCTTATATATGATGTTGGAATAACTTCTGATGAGCAGTTATATTTGAGATATATACAGTATTTAGAATGTAGGCCTACAACAGTTAGTTTTCAGCTAATTAATGTCGTTTTATGCTCATGTCTTTTGAATTGTTTGTGTAAATCCTCATTTTTGTTGACGAGGACCTCTGGACAGAGCTCAGAGCCAGAGAGAGAGATGAAGATGTTGGCCTTGTTCCCAGTGGTCTTCTTGCAATAAACTGATTTACATACACAAATGGTTTCCCCATGTCTTTATGAGCTGTTCACTGGACTGACAACTTCATCTTTTACTGTTAGAACAATAAAGTGAGACACATGCAGTATACCCAATACATATTTTACTTTACTTTTTTGAAGAGACTGAAAAACCCTGTGCTATCTACACACTTTTTATTATTTGTTTACAGTATATGGTACCAATTATCATTTTAAGCTCATTTAACCTCTAATATTCCGACAATAATAGTGAACGTGAGAAAAATTGATATTTCATCAAGTTTGTTGCTTTTACTATAACATTCATTCAATATTCAGTATCACTTTCTAATAAGGCATCATTTATAAAGGGTTTATATACTAATGCCTCATAGATCATTTGGGTCAGAAAAACCATCAGCAGCTAAAACAGCCAGATATTTCCTTCAGGAGTTGGCGGAGACCAGAAACAGAGATAAAGAGAGAGTGAATGTTGGACTTATATTTGTCAGGTGGCCAGAGACACGACTCCAAATGAATGATAGTGTTGTTTTGTGTCTGATGGATATGTAAAAGGCAACTTGGCTAGTACATTCACCATAACAACATTAAGGTGGCACTATGTCAGTGTTGTGTTTACAGCTTCTTCTGCTGACCCCAAGAGGCCATGCAAATCAAATCATATGGCTATGACTGCAAATGCAAATGATTTATTTGCCATTAATAAAGCCATTATTTACAATTTATATTTATTTTAATGTCTTACTTTAGCCCTCATTGTACTTTAAGGCAACCTATTTTTAACTTTAGTCTATCAACCCACATCAATTCACATATTATACCGGTTTATTAATATCTATTTATATATATTTCATATTATTCTGTTCCTGTGTAATATTTCTATAGTAGGCCTATCGTCTCACTTTATATGCTATAATACAGTTTGTGGTTCCACCATGGATCTTGTGTTTTCTATGTGGCAACTGTATAATTATATGACTATGATAGTAAGGCCTACTTGCTTATGAACATCTACATATATACAAACATGCGTTTTAATTCAAAACTCTTAATTAAAAGTTAAGGTGAAAATCGCCATTAGCTCCTCAGCCAATCAGGCAGAGGCGTGGTATTACCGCAGCTCTCCTCCTCGTCCTCCTCCTCCGGCTCTCTCTCACCTCGGTGGTTTTGTCCAAACCCGGTGTTTCCGTCTCTGTCCGACATTAAACCATGTAACCGACCGAGTTCGGGGACATTGAGGCTCCTCGGTGTCACCCGAAAACCGAACTAAACTGCAACAAAGCAACGCAGCGGCCGTGAGTTTCCCCCATGGAGCATAACCGGAGTAAAATACCGAGTTCGCTGTGTTGAAGGAAACCACAAGGTGAGTAGTCTAAAGGTGTCTCTCTGCAGCAGTAACGTTAGATTTATTGACTCTAGACCATTATTTCTAGTTCTAACCAACACTTCTCCAACTTTTATGGCAGGAAATGTCGAGTTTTTAGACATACTGACTCCAACTTTGATGCAAGTTTTCCTCTAGGGACCCGTCTGAAGGGTTTCTGTTGTCTGTCTGTGATTCTGTAATTGTAGGAATTTGAAGTGAAACTGATTTTAGAATCCACAATGACTCTGCGGGGACTGTGTGGAAAGCACTGGAATGTGTAGCAAAAAGTTGAAAGTAGTCTATTGCAAATTCTCTCCCATTTAATGGATCAAATCAAATTGTTTTAATATCCAGATACAGGAGAGAGGAGAATGTACAGCTCCATAGAGATGAGTGAAAAAGGTGACTATTCTGTGACATGGTTGGTTGAAGCTGTGGTTTGGATTTGCAGACTGTTGAGAGAACTTTCATAAAACCAAACTTGGTTTTGCTTTCTGTACATGCAGGGAGCTGTGGAGCTGGAGTGTCCAGCTGTAAGCTTTGGGAGTTTTCTGCATGTTGAATAATACAGATTGAAGACTAAACTTGAGTGATAACACCTCCTCCCCACCCCCACCCATCTGTATTTATTTGGTGGTGATTGATTTGAGTGCTTCTTATGCCATTAGGCTGCTCCATTACTCCCACAGAAGCATTGTTGAACTTGCACTTGGCTTTATTTTTTAAAGTTCAGTAAGGTCAAATAAGACTGTGTTACTTATTTTGCCCAAATACCTCAAGCATTTACTGATAATATAAAGCCTCTATTAAAAGTAAATACATGTGCGTGGCTATACATCACACACACTTTTGACAGGGACTTCAAAGTATTGGATTACCCTTGGAAATACGACTTACATATGGTTGTACAACCCCCAGGCCTTATACTGTAGTTTCATATCATTTTAGGGACTGTACAAAAATTATTCTGGTACGTACGTTTTACTTTTACATATAACAAGACCCTCCCAGACTTATTCGTATTTTCTTTGGACACCCCCCCCATACCTTTAAGAAATAACACTGAATTGGTACAATTCCTTTCGTTTTTAATAAGTAAAAGAGGCAAACGCATAAATAATTGCAAGAAGATGTACCCCAACTTAAATCTTAATATGTTGATGGATAAATAATTTTTACTAATAGCCACCTATGTGCACATTAGAAGTGGATTTACAAATTGCTAATTTTGCTCCCCCCAAAAACAAACAATGTTGAATATTATTGCAATTGGATTTTTGAGTAAAAAGCTTCTAAAGAAACTGTTATTGCTGTCACTGAGTGAATAAATTGGGCACAGACAGTCGCTTTGTGACTCCTGATGGAGCACTTATTTTGGCCCGACCCCTGGATTCTAAATAATAAAATTGAATAATACTAAAATATAAATCTGTGTGGAAAAAACAAACAAATTAAATAAAATACGATCCCCTGCTCTCCCAAAAAGTCAGACTACCCTCCCTTCCACAAAAAGAAAAAAATACATAGACCTCACCCAATTCTACCCCCCCCTTATAATTTTCATACAGACCCTCACTTGTTTATTTCACAGGTTTTACTATCAGTGCCTAAAGTTATAAGAAGGTATGAAAGTATGTAGTGGCAACAAGTTTCAGCTTCTCCCCCTGACCTTTCACTACTCTGAGAGGTGATGTTTTTTCCTTCAGAAGCATGTAAGGTCTGTCTGAACCTGACTGAACACAACACATCATACTCTTCTGTGGCTCAGTTCTTGTTTCATATTTTTCTAAATGAGCAGTTACCTGATTTTGTAATACAGAGGCCAATTTCCTTATTTAAGCTTCTTTGGAATCTGTTAAAGAGATTAGCTTCACTGCAAAACCAAGGATTTTTGGCACAAAGAGCCCTAGTTACATGGTGCTATGGGGAACTAAATCAGCAGAGCAGCAAAGGTATTTTAATGAAAAATAACTTTCAGCTTTTCAGTACCTAATTAGGGTTATGAAGCTGATATTGTTTTTGTCCACAGTGACCTTAAAAAGACAGTTACTGTTGCCATCTGCTGTCTTTCAGGTGCTTTTGTTGTTATCGTCCTAGAGAGATTTTTCTGCTTTACTTTTCTGTGATTTTTAGCTTTTAAAGTCATCTCCTGTCAAACCACTTCTCTCTGTAAGTCCAAGGCAGAACTGAGAACTCCACAGGTTTATGAAAATTCAGCTAGATAAGGAAGCAGCCACTCAGGTTACCGATGTGAGAGTGGGGGTATGTTAACACTGAATGCTTTCACAGGAGCAACACCGATGTCTGCTGTAATCCTGCGGCAGGGCATGAAATCACACACGCTGAATGTCAGCTTTATGCATGACTTCACATTATGTTGGTGAGCTATGTATCTGCCAAAAACATAAATAGTTTAAATGGACAAAAATGGTTTCTTCCATTCCTGCCAGGTTTCAGGATTTAAGGTGAGGGTTAGTTGCAGGCAGGGTCGGATTAACCTGCTAGGGGGCCCTGGGGCAAAAATGGGCCCCTATTGACCCCCCACTCCTCCCCCTCTCTGTGCATTTGTTATCTATCCTATTGCCTTTAGCTACAGTGCCAAACTGCATGACAGGTTTATCAAATTTTGTCGAGAGCGCCAGAAACCAACTGGAATACGACTCCACCCCAGGTGTGCTTGGCATCAGTTAGTTTGTAGTGTGATGAAACACAAATCTGGAACTACAATTTCCATCATGCTTTCGGGGGATGCAAGAAAAAAGTATAATGTTGCCATGGAGTCAGTGAGTTAGCTGTGGGCTACACCTTGAGCCCCGTTTTTTTTCAGCCTGTATTTGTTTACAGTTTGTTTACAGCATTTGGACCATGCTACATTAGCTACTATCAGCTGTTGGCTCTGTAACCATGGAAACAGATAACAGTCACTGGATTAATTTTGATACTGTACAAAACATCTAAACATGATTATTAGGAAAGATCTGAAGCTATAAGAAGCATCTTTTCTTCTGTGTATCATGTCTGTGTATTCAGGTTTGACTGAGTTTGACTCTGAGAGGAGGGTATGCAAGGAGGGCGCCAAGCGATTTTCCCCCCTTCTCTGTGCCCCCCATGTTGCCTATACTGTGAACCACCACTGCTACACTGAGATGTCATTTCCAGCTACGTGAATAGGAGTCCCAACTTGGGAAATTAAGTTAAGTTAAAAATCATCTTTATTGTTCTCGATATTTTTTCATCCAGATGGTTAGAGGAGTCGGCTGTAAGTACCTTCAGCGGTGTTGCTGTTAAATAACATTCTGAGTTTATTAAAGATCTCCCTGTATTTATCTTTTATAAAAATGGATGCTTATGTTGCATTGAATAAATAGAAATGAATTGAATAATCGCCAAGTCAGAACAATAACTCGGAAAGTCAGCGAAAATTTTGGTACACGACTTGCTGAAAGTTGACGTCATATACGCAGAAACATGGCGGAGTAAATGTTTGGTTGATGGCAGCTATTTTTTGCTCACGTCATTTGTAATATGGTTTTAGTTGCAACTGGTAGTTGCTGTAGTGTCCACATAGAGTGACCTAGATTAGTTAGAAAAGTTATTTATTAGCATCAATCTTGATAACAAGTCAGGTAAAGCAATATTTTAGTGTTTTTAGGGACTAGACTGGTGGAGCAACAAGTCCGGGACAAAATCACTTTGTAATATAAAGCTTGAAACTGTTTCAGTATCACATCTTCTTTGTAGCATCCATGTTGTTTCCACATTACGGCTTAAAAGCTCATGAACACACCGAAGTTGGAAGAACGACTTCCCATCTCGGGAAATGGGACCATCCGAGGAGCATGTGAATGCAGCATTAGCTCTCTGACCTTAAAGCCCCTAACATTTTAGTTGATATTGTGCTTTAGTGGTGCATATTCACAAGGACATATACAATAGATCAAAATCCCACAATCTGATTGCCACACAGTGAGTGGAGCCTTTTGAGGCCCCTGAGGGTCTGGGGCCACAGGGCACTTTTCCTGGTGAGTAATCCAGTCTTTCCGTTGTATGTTTACCCTTTGCTTGTCTTCCATATCTCCTCCACAACTCAACAATAACAAGCACTAGTATAATCACGGTAATTTAGACTATTTGGAAGCTCCCACCCTGTCCACTCCATCTTCCATCTCCTTCTCTTCCTCAAGAAGTAGAAGTCTGCAGAGACATTCCCCACCTCCTTGCATTGGGCTCGATCCTTGGCTTGGTCCAGTGTTCCTGGTACTAATTTAAAGGGGAGTAGCCCAGAGAAAACAGCCCATGCTTTTCTCGACTGACCTTTAAAGTGCCTGAGACAGATTCTCCCCATGATTCAGTCCAGTGGCACTCTTATTTCTGTATATGTGAAGTTTGATTTGTTTGAGGGTGATTTTTGAGTGTTTGCATATTGCTATTGCAAGACTCCTAAAGCAGTGATTAGAGGTTAGGGTCTTGGTCAGATCGGTGTTTGACTGACAGGGGGTGCATAAACACTTCATGGAAAAAATGAACGTAATCCTAACCTTCTATCCTTTAGTTAAAAAGCTGTGAGTTATCAGATTCCTGTATATTATAAAAACCAAAGTCTTTCCTTTCTAACCAACACAACATGTCAGTCGGTTCAGCTGAACTTCCAGAGAACCATTGACCCAAATACTGCTCTGCGGCTGCACACACACACACACACACAAATTTGTGGAGCTGTTGACGCTCTCTCATCACTAAAGTTGAAACTTTTGAAAGAATGACTCTGTCTTTTTTAAGTAAATAGTCAAAGTCAATGTAGATTTCATATTAAATACACTCTATTGCCATCTTTCTAACACTGCGGACACACACACACACACACACACACACGGCATCATCTGGTTTGTCTCAGGGCAATAACATGACCCACGTGTGGGAGTACTTATCTGCAGTGGGTTTCTGCAGCTGCCTGCAGCTGCCTGCAGCCCCCTCCTTGTGCTCTGCTGCTCTTACAGCAGCATGGAGCCCTGGCAGCCTAACACTCTTCAGTGGACCTCGCAACTAACACACGAAGCAGCACTTCATTTTGTCTTGACAGTTTAAACAAATACAAGTTAACTTTGTTGGATATGTTTTTAGAAGGTGGGACAGAGAGACTGTTGGGGAATAGCAACAAACACTCTTTGTAAAAGGCAATGGATTTTTAAGAACTATGCATGATAGAAGTTTACAGCATATTTACACTAGTTGTACTTTTCTATTTGAACATTTGCTAATAGATTACATGCTGATACATAATGCTAGAAACTAGTCAAATGTGTTTTGTGTATGTAGTCTGCCTATAAAGAAACATTAAAGGAAATTGTTTGATGCTTTAGAAATGTGCTTCTTTGCTTTCTTGCCAAGTGTGTGCTGAGAAGATTGATACCACTGTCATGTCTGTGCGCTAAGGACAGAGCTGGAGCCAGGAGGTAGTTAGCTTAGCTTAGCTTAGCTTAGCTTAGCTTAGCTCAGCGTAAAGACTGAAAGCAGAGGGAAACAGCTAATGTGGCTCTCTCCAAAGTTTAAAAATACGCCTACAAACACCTCTGAAGCTCACCAATTATTACCTGATGGTCGCCAAGTAGGGCTGTCACTTTTTCCAAAAATCAAGCTTGAACGAATTTGAAATGACACGCAATTTGTTCGAATGAATTTGAATGCGCACTACCACCAACAAATAATGTTGCAAACATTTTTTTTGTTATTTTATTAACTTTACGCCCGTCTAGCATCTAGCATGTAAATCTTGCTATCTTTCTATCTATCTGATATCTGATATCTGATATCTATCTATCAGCTGAGTGTGCCGAATAGCCTATAGCTGCTTTGTATAAAGTCGACAGACAGCCTTATCTTTGTTTGTTACTTTGCCATCTACGGTGTAGAACCCAAAATACTGCCACACACTGCTCCTCAGATGCTTTGGTGTCGGGATTGTCCACTCAGGGCGGCTTTGCTCGCCACTGTCTTCCATTTTCGTAGCAAACAATAGAGCGTGCAAGGTCAAGCTGATAGTGAATTTTGAATAGTAAATTTTGAATTCGAACATCAAACATCATTACAGTTCAAATATTAACTTTTCCCCCCACGTTCGAACGAATGTTCCAATTTCAAATAAAAAGTGACATCCCTATCGCCAAGAAATATTTATAGCATGTTACTCCCTGTAAAATGTAATCTTTCTATTTCTGTTTGTGTAGGCTAGCTTCCAGTCTTATTGCTAACTGAATTAACTGTTCCATCTTCATACTTAATGTATAGACGTGAGCTCAATCTTCTCATCTAACTTTCAGCAAGAAAGCAAATAAGCGTATTTCCTATTTGGTACCACTTTCTAAATACACTTCCTTTATAAAGGGTTTATAACGCCTAATTAATTATGAATTAATGGTTAATGAAACGTTTACTAAGGCTTGATGAGCTATAAGCCATTAAGAAAAATAAATCTAGGAAAAATAATCATTAATGCAAGGTTCATTTCTAAGTCAAATTAAATTTTTGTTAACGTTAACATCAAATGATACTGACGGAGTGCCACTAACACCACACATGTCTGTCTGTATTCACTACCATCAAACACTGAAGCTATTCATCAGCAGTGATATAGGACAGCACAGCCTCACAGCTAGCATGACACCCACTGGGAGAAAATTAGGGTCCCACCATCAGAGTGGGCTTTAAAACAAAAATACCAAAGAGCTTAATGAAGTGCAAAACACAGTGAAGTCTGTGTATGTTTGGGGGGGGGGGGGTCTTCGTCTCTTTCTGTCTGTTTCTCTTTATGAACTGGAGAATTTATTAGTTTATGCCATTTTAATGTATGTGTGCATGTATGTGTGTGTTTACCTTATGAACAGTGTGTCTCTGTGCTGCAGTGCCAGGGGGCTTGTCTGTGGTTCTACGAGGGAGGGGTGCACGCTCAGATGTGTCTTTGTCTACTCGCAGCTGATGCTCACACACACGCGCATGCACACACACACACACACACACAGACTACACACAAAGAGACGCACACAGTGGTCTGTGTGCACTGACTGAGGAAAAAAAGGTTACGTTAGTTGAGAGTTTGATGTGATTTGAGTGTTTTGATAGGGGGTTGGGGGGTTCAGGACATTCCTACAGTAGAGCTGCAAATAGGAGCTGCCCTCGTGGGAGGTCATCTTGTTTCCTACAGTACCCAGCATGCTCTCTGATTCATCTGAGGCTCAGAGGTTTATGGATGTGGAAACATTATTTATCTTACTGTCAGAGTTTTCATTGGCACTGTCACTAGTATCAGATCTAGTATCAGAGAATCAACAGCAGAAGAATTTAACTTTCCCCTCATTCTCTCAGGCCCTTTGTGTCTTTGTTTAACCCACTTTTGTCTGTGTGTGGAAATGAAACCATCATGCCAGACTATCAGTTCTACTTTAAGACAGTCAGGAAATAGTACAGTCTATGTACAGGTCACCAAATATGTACTGTAGCAAAGTCACCATTTATTTGACTTCACTGACTTCTTTGCTGTTTGTTATAGCTTCAACTAACAGTTATTTTCACTACAGACAGATCTGTCATCGTCATCATTTTTTCAATTGACAGAGTAATTATTTAATCCAGAAAATGTGGGAAAATAGTGAAAATGTCCATCTCAAATGTTTTCAAATTGCTTGTTTTGTCTGACAGTGCAAAACCCTAATATAATCAAATTACAGTGACACGAACCAAAGAAAAGCAGAAAAAATAGCATTTGAGGTGCTGGTACCAGAGAATATTTGGGATTTTTGCTTGATTAATGACTTCAGTGATTAATCACTAATTAAAATTATTGTTGGAGAATCAACTAATTGAATCAACTAATTAATTGACTAATCTTTTTATTTCTACTATTTATTTTTTAAGGCCTGCAAAAGACCCCCACTTGGGGGTAGTGGAACAAGCTGTAAATGTAAACATTGACATATTATCTTCTTTTAAAGTTGATATACCAAACGTATTAGCAAACAGTTTCCTATTTCTAGTAGATACAAGGCAACATTAGCATTCATTTGGAGTCGTGTTTCTGTCCAATATTTACTCCCCTTTTGGTTCTGTTTTGGTTTCCAGCAACTCTTGAGAAAAATATCTGGCTCTTGAGCTGCTAAATGTTCCACTTTTCTTCACTAGCTAGCACTAACTTTGTCCGCTGCGTGATGCTGGGCAGGTAGTGAATGATAATGAATTGATTTGAATGAATTTCAGCTTTTTGGCACACTAGTTCATTGTCTGTCTTCTTTTCTATAGAGAATATACAACAACTCCTCCAACCTAAACGACAGAATAGGTCGTTTGCCAATGACTCCCAAAATGACATATATATGTGTACCAGACCTTTGTCGTCATGGTAACAATAATAAACATGTGGTTAACGCTGTGAAACGGTGACAGTTTGGTTAGGTTTAGGCATTGCTAAATGTCAGTGAACAAAAACATCTCTTGCGTTTAGATATAGTCTGAAGGTGTTCTATCCTGACCTGACCCTCCAGACTCTCTGCCATATATGTCAGCATTCTTTTAGTTTCTTTCCTCCCCCTCAGGCTGCGATGGGTGGGGGGTGATGGCTTCCTTCCTGTGTGAGATCAAAGTGCATGTGTGGACTGATAGACAAATGGAGCATCTCCCCGGTTTGCGAGGACTGTGAAACTCTGCCAGGAAGGGAAGGGCTGGCCTAATAGTTGGAGCCTGGCTAGAGTGAAAGGGGGAAGAGAGTGAGACAGACAGAGGAGGAGGGGGAAGGGACAAAGACAAATCATCCACAGATAGAGAAACAGACAGAGACGATGATAATGAAAGAGAAACGGACTCTGAACAAGGAGAGAGGCAAACAAAAAAATAAGGCAAAGATTAGAATACAGCTCACTATGGGCTCTACTAATTTGTGAAAAATGTCAGATTGTTCAAGTCATTTAAATACCACCAGACTTTTACTTACTGAAGCACCAGAGCCCTAAAACTTTTTGTTATGGTGGGAAAGAAGGGCAGCTGTGCTGGAACCGAGGCTCTCCAAGATGGAAAATTAATTATGTATGTATGACGACATGGGAACAAAATATAGGAAAAAAAGGAGAGTGAAAATGTGAGAGAGGGAGAAAACAGTCGAGACAGGTAATGAGAGACAGCGGTCCAGGCCAAAAATAGGCGGACTGGAATTAGATGAAAAAGGATTGAGGCAATTATCTATGTGCAGAAAGCGAGAAGGCACAATGAAAGCATTCCAGCAGACCAGCACCTCCATAATACTGGCTGTGGCCAAAGCAGGAATTTCCTCTGGTTGCACCACAGCTGAAATGTCTGGACTGAAGTGTGTTTTTGACCCACAGAGCTCTGGCCCCTGCAGACGGCGTCCCAGACGTAAACACACACCCAGACGTGAGTTACTCAGTGTTGTGGACAGGAAGACAACATGGCCTCCAGCACACCACCCGGGAATCCCCCCAGCGGCCTCACGGACAGGTCCGGTAGCTTCTTTAAGGTATGCGACTGACTGACTTTCAAAAGATCACTTAAAAATGTAAAACGCATCACTTCCTTTGTACCAAATGTTTTCTTTTTCTGGGAAAGGCTGACTTGGTGTTTAGAACAGGAAAAAACTCACAAACAGTACGGTGAATCACTAGCATGATACAGCCCCACAAAACCAAAACCTACATCTCTGGTCAAAATTTAGTTAAGACCAGAATCTGATTCTCTGACATGTTTTACCATATAGAAATATATGCTATAGAAATGTCACAAGCCATGAGCAGCATGTAAAACTTCAATTTAAGCTAGCTGGTGAGATAGCCACATCTAGCTTTGGCTAAAGTTAAATTTATTTACTTTTTTCCCCTAGCTGTTTCCTGTAGTTAAGTGAAAATGATCAATTTTGATTAAATGACATGTTTGTAATTGAGCTTTTTCATCCCACGTAAATAAGTAACACCAACTAAACTAATCCAAGTGAATGGAAACTAGCCTATCTTAGCAGAGTAGTCAGTAACTGTAATGGGAGACTCTCGACGGACTGCTACGACCTGCAAGGCAAGGGTCACATGATGCAGGGAGACAGCCGAAGGCGCTAGTAAGCTAGGTTTTGGTATGCTAGCTTGTCTACTTGTACCGTAGAAGAAGGTTAACAATGAAGCAGCTAATAACACAGCAACTGTCCATGGAAAGTTATTAGGAAAACTCTCAGCAAAAAATCACGATGAAGCTTGTCTATCAACCTGCTGTGTTTCTTTATCCTTAACCTCTTTTTAGTTTTGACAAATTGTCATTCAAACAATGGAAACATTTTCAATTGTAAAAACAAAGATTATGAAAGTGGGAAACTAAATACTTGTAGCAAACCAATCACCAATCACAAAGAGGCACGTTTTTCACTGAAAACTTAATAAAATTAATCCTCAAACCCACAGTGTGGTTTAATCTATTAGGTAACGTTGTAATAGCTCAGGCAGCCAGTAGTGGTCAGACAGCAGTTAACACGCTAGCAGATTAGCTCGCTAGCTGTAGTGCTAGCTCGGCAACCCCTGTCTTTCATGTGGCAGGTTCACGTGAAAGACGGGGGACTTTCCATGCTGGTTGTAGTTGTCTGATGAGAGTCTCCCAACTGTAATCTTAACCTCTGACTCTAGAGATATTAACATTATTTAGTGTGGTTAAGCTAGCTAGATGTGACCAAAAATGAGCTCCTGCACACTGTCAACACTAATGGTAAATGTATTTATTATTATTGACATTCCAGTCCAGTGACCATACAGGCATGCAATGATCACTTTTCTAATATGAATATTAACAAATGGTAGACAGACACATAACACCTTCACATTCTCAATATATCAGTAGTTGCTCTTTGCCTTTGTCGTGACTCGGGGAGTATAGTTTTTATCAGTTGTTGTTTAGTTAAACAAACATTATTCATATAAACTATTTCTGATTATACTGTAGTCTACCTTTTTAAATTACAAAACTGACAATCTGAGCTCTGTGTCTCTCAGGAACCTTTTCTTATGCATTCATAAGAGAATTTATGGATTTATGCACTGAGGGACTATTTTACCCTGTCAAGTTTTTATGCTTGCTTCAAATTGTCACATTATTACATTTCCTGAAAATATTAAGAAAAGCGCTCAGTCAGAACTAATAGAGTATTGATTGATGAAACATAAAAGTGGAGTTGTCTTTCGACAGCTTTCCTTCTCTTTCTGCCATATATTGAGGGAGTGCTGGAAGTGAATAATGCCAGCTGCCAGCCTGACAAACAGTAATAAAACTCACTCTCCTCTCTCTCCCTCTCTGTCTCAGTATCTCTCTTCCCCCTCTCTCACTCCCTTTCATCTCTGGCTCTTCCCTGTTTCTTTTTTGTCTCTTCTGTTTTCTCTCTTCCATTATCCCTCACAAAACACATACACACATATTGCAATCCCTGTTGCTCAACATCCCTCGCTCACACACACCAAAATAACACGACTCACCAGCACTTTTTTTCATGCAGTCTCAGATGTCATATTCTTGTTTTATTAAAACACTCCCTCTATTTCTCTGCTGTTTGAATCAGCCTTTCCTTATCATTCCTGCCAGTCAAATAATGCATAAATACCATAGACTGTATACAGTATATGTACTTTACAGTGTGTGAGCCCTGCTTACTGTTGCCCTATAGAGTGCTGCAGGAATGAGTCCCGAAACCCGGACATGAGTTAGCATGTTTCCACTTCCAGTTCCCTCGTCTGGAAGTCAGTGGGTTTCTTGAATGGGTTTTTGGTTAGATGCCTGAAATAAGGTCTGTGGTTAACACAAGCTTAAGAGATTTTCACGTTTTCGTCAGTAAATACCCCACTCGTGAAATATGAAGCTTTTACGTGTCTTAAAAGAGGCGGTTGCTAACAAGCAGCTAAATGAGACTTGTCGGGGACATTAAACGTCATCACGCCGAACACAGAAACTCATCTACTCACTCGTCCTCCTTTACAGTCTTTCCTCTTGCAGACTATTCTAACTCAAACTTTCCCAAAGGCTTTTGTAGAAGAGGTAAGCACGCAAATTCAAATTACAAGTTGGAAGCTTAGAGGTAGTGACGTAGAAGTCGTGACTGTGGTGTAGTTTGTTTATAGCCTAACGTTTTTTACTTCTGGTGATTTGCAGTTACGCTTCAAAAATCCTAAAAGTGGTGTTCATATGTGAAGATTATCTTGCTGAACAAAACGTGCAAGTATCATAAACTTTTGTTTGCCAGAGAGCTTATTTTCTGCAATAATCCAAAATCCAATGGAACAATCCCATTGGCTTTTTTGTGGAGGGAACCAGGGCGATGCTAACTTCCGGGTTGGCCTACAAACATACATCATCCCTGCAGCACTCTGTTGGGCAGCTTTGTGATAATAAGGTTCTTCACCTGGAGAACCCAGTGTCAGCCCTCTATCATGGTAAGCGTCCACCCTTCTGAAGTATCCTTGAGCAACACACTGAATTTATGTTGGACTGACACTCTAACCTTCGTCCTCCCAGCTGCTTAAGATTCTGTCTTTTATCAAAGCTTCTCGAGTTGCTTTCATTTGTGCCATTTAGAGGCAGATAAACAGAAGCTACCCCAGGTGCTGCAGGGTTCACTCAAACTTCCAGTTGTCTTACTTACTACAAACTGATGTTAAGCTGCACAGGATTTGCAAATTAACATTGCCATTACGCCATGAACAACTGGATTTACTTCATTTGACTGCACACTGTAAAAATGGTGGAAGAGAAAATGTTTGAAAGCTACTGTAAAACATTTCACTGGAGTGGGTGCTGTGTCTCACTAGAAGTTTACAGCTTTTACCTGGCTGCATCTTCTTAGTTCATTCAGGTTGTTTGACAAATTTAGTGTCTTGAAAGTTGTCTCACTTTTAATTTCCTTTGCAGTCTTTTCCATCCTCACTAATCCTGTGAAAGTGCTCTCTGTATGTCTGTGTGTCAAAACCAAACACATAGTTTCCTATTGACTCTATCCATGGCTTTAACAGCAGTCCATGCAGAGAATCACTTACCTCTGTGTACACACACACACACACACACACACACACACACACATACAATCTTAAAGGAGCTGAATACATAAACCCTCTTGTGTGTGTGCATGACATCTGCCTCTCTGCTTCAGTCTGTCTAGTTCTGTAACCATGTGTTGTGCAGAGGGAAGATTGGAAACAAACCAGATGAATGAAGTGGGGGGAGGTTCATAAAAGTCACCGAAACACAGACTTTTGTTGTTGAGTGCATTCCTGGATGTCAGTAATTTTCCTCTAAAAGTCATCCGTGTGAAATAAGGCTTGCGTGGGCGCCACCATTAGAGCTCCACAAGGCACTCTGCCCATGGCCAGTCACTCAGCAACTCTCGTGTTCATTGACCTTCATTTTATAGATCAGGAATTTCCCATGTTTCCTCCTCTGGCCCTGTTCCCCCATTCTCATTCATATAATTCAATGCCTGTCTCTTAACAGAAGGTAATAACTATCTTTCTGCTTCTTTCCATGGCCAGATGAATAACCCTTCATGGGGCTCTGAGGCAAAAATGAGCTGCTGGGCCCCTCTCTTGCTGCTGGGTTGCTCTCACTCTATGTGCACCCCCTGTGTACAGTATTCCTATACTGGAGTGACGTCGCCATCTACCTGTAGCACCAAACGCCATATTAAAGGGAAAATGCAATGTCCTGGGCCCATAAACAATTATGACTAATTCATATTTTTTTGTGAATCAGTTATTAGATGGGGCGAGTTTCCATCCTCTGACCAATTGTTTCACCTGAGCTTTAAAGAGCTAGAGAGATACAGTGATAGAATAAGGGGAGTCCATACAGTATATGTGCACACTGTCCTGTCCCTGCTCAGGTGTTCACATGTAATAGTAGCATGTATCAGCATGAAACATCTGCTGAACTTTAGTGACATCTGAATGTGTCCATCTCTTGTCCATACTGTGAGGTCAGGTTCAGCCTATACAACAAGTTATGTCTGTTTCTCAGTTAGCTAATGAAACTATGTAAATACCACATCCTGCTGCAGTCTTCATATGAACATAACAAGACTGTTCAGCATGATCCCACTTGAATAAGGATTAGTATGTGAAATAAACGGATTCTATTTAGTTCATATACTAAGTAAAGCTAGTGTAATAACTTCATAATGAAGTTACTATTGTAACCTTAGTTGAATGTTCATGAGAAGCCTATGTTTCCCGACTTATTATACTACACTTTAGGGCTGCATCTAACAATTATTTTTGTAATCGATTAATCTGCCGATTATTTTCTCAATGAATCGATTAATTAATTGAAGGAGGAGAGAGTGTGTTTGTGTGTGTGCGCATGTTGGTCTATAAAACATTAGACAATGGTGAAAAATGCCAATCACAATATGTGATGACCTCATCAAATTTCTGGGTTTGTCCGACCAAAAGCCAAAACCCAAAAATATTCAATTTATTATAATGCAAGACCAAGTAAAGTGGCACATTTTCACATTTGAGAACTTTTAGAATTTTTGCTTGAAAAATAACTTCAACAATTAGTCAATTATCAAAATAGTTGCCAATTAGTTTTCTGTCGATCGACTAATCAATTAATCAACTAATCGTTGCAGCTCTACTACACTTTCTTTAACAACCAAATGCTGTTTCTCAACAGCAGAACAGAACTGCTGTGTAGTAATTTGATTAAACACAAATTAATTTAGGATCATGCAACATGTCAGCAGAAAACTGAAATAATGAAGGTCTTAAAACTGGATTTTGACACAAGGACACTTGTGCAAGACATGGCCTAAAGATTAGGTAATAAAGCAGGACCCACCTTTGGGACCCATAACATGTCGGTTGATACTGTGCTTTACTATGCATATTCTCAGACAAGTGTCCAATTAATCAGATTATTACTAACGTGTTGGCACACAGTGAACTTGGGGTTGGTTTCACTTGGTTGGTAATCCAGCCTTGGCTCTGCCCCTAAACTGACTCGTGGAAGTCCAACTGCTTGAAGTTCAGTACCTACATGAACACAGTAAAAAGTTTGGTTGATAATGGTACAATTAAATTAGCACTTTGTAACCCAAAAAACATTCTCTGTCAGCAGATGTAGGATCCTTCTTTGTTGCTTTAGAGGGCTGAAAGGAGAGAATTGTTTCAAGTGTTACGCTCTTTGGGATGCAACCATAGTCCAGCAGTACTAATTCAGGAGTTTAAACTGACACTTATGTAGCATCTGGTTTTAGGGTTCTCATTGCTTTTGACAGGCAAAATGACGCCTTGCTGTGTGAGACTGCTGGTCAGTTGTCAAGACTCTAATAGCTATCCCTGTCTTCACTAGGCTTCAAATTGAGCATCCCCAGTCTGTGTTTGAACTGTACAGTTTTCAGTGCTCCAGTAACACTGTAGCTAACTCGTCGACTCGTGTTGTGTAATAGAGTTTTGACCTGACACAAAGCCGGGGGGACTCTGAGGCTTTAACAGAGCTGGCTCCACTTAGTCCTGCGAGGGGGGAATTAGAGGGGCCTGTGGTGACTGTGGTCTGGCCTGGAGCCCAGCTGATGGAGGAAAGTTTGGAAAAGGATGCCTCCTACTGGTTGAAATGTGTACTGGAAGCAGAGATTATTAAAAGTAGTATTTCTGGATAGTTCTTTGTGTTTGCACCAAATGGGTGGCATTTACTACTTCAAAACAACTCTGACATGTTATGACATAGGTTTTTGTGGCCAGATGCAACAATATAATATGTAAATAGGCCTTAGGAAGCCATCTTGTTTGCACTGTTTGACAGCAGATCATCAGTGTAAAGCATCAAAATTTCAACATCTGCTCAGATATGTTTGATGAGGCTCTGAATCCCCGGGAGTGCCCTAAAATGTGGAATGAGGGAATGTGGAAAAGGGTGAAAAAAACAAACAACATGAAAGCAATTAGTGCCGTCTTTATACATCTGAACAGTTTTAAGAAGTCCTTTTTGGTGGGAATTGCATACAACTGTGTGGATTTAGGAATAAATTCTGCCAGAATGTATTCTCATATCAACCAGAGGTTGTCAAGGAGATTGGGCATCCAACCAGTTTTCCGGTACACTTTGTGAGGTTGGTATCAGGGATTGTAAAACACATAACATATTTCACTATCTGAATCTCAAAATAGGGCTCAAACTAAATACAGTACAAAGACACAATCCTACAGTGTCATTATTAGATGTTCTATCATTTCAGTCATTTACTCTGTTGACTAATTAGTGCTAAACATACATTCAAATGACAACCCTTATCTCTGTTGGGATGAAAATAGTCCTTCGTGACATGGGAGATGCAATCTTTCAGTCCTGCCCAGATTCATCCAGATGTTTACCCGCAGCTGTGCTGTTTATTGTAGAAATTGCTTTTTCAGTTGGGATACATTGGGCAAAGAGTTATGTGTGCGTCTCTGCAGTACGACTTGGGGACATTTTTCGGCTCACTCTGGATGTTGATGTGGGCCATTTTTTCTCCATGTTTCCTGCCTATAGGAAATGAGGTCCACGCACAGGAAAATGACTAATCGTTTCCCTGCCCTTTGTTCTAGATGTGACCAGTACAGTCCCTCCGTGCCCCGGTTTCTTGCTTTCTAATTTACGTTTGAGCAATGCTGTCGGTTTCATTTACTGCTGTTCCCCCTCCTCCTCTTCTCCCTCTTATATTTCCTCATCAGTCAAAGCTTCTCATTCTGTCGTCTTCCAGCTGATTGACACATTTGCGTTGGAGATTGGGGAGCTGAAAAAGGAGCTGGTCCAGACCTCTCCAACAGCTGACACAGAGCCCATGGAGCTACAAGGGTAAGACTGTTTCCCACACATCTTGTTACACTCCTAATCAAAACTTGACTAGTCACTGTTTTTTATTCCTGATAATATCTGGAAAGGTTATCTTGATGAGGCAGGTCATGTTTTGCCATCAGCTTGTTCTGCTTTGTTTTACATTCTGTTAAATCTGATTTCCTTCTACACTATTTATAAATACCATGACACATTGATACTCATTTTCACCAGCAGGTGGCAATAGTGTTTCACTCTCTGTCTCTCCCTCTGTGTCTCTCTCTGCCAGGCTGGAGAGTGAAGTGAGTGGGGTTTACCTGCAGTCCCCTCACTGTGGCGGGGTGGGGAGTGAAAGGGATTCTGGGTACGACTCCTTGCGGAGGAGGATGAGCGTGTTGGACAGGCTGACTCAAACCCACCCGGTGTGGCTGCTGCTGGCAGTCAGTGAAGAGGAGGCCGGTCGCATACTGCTCAAACAGCCACCAGGGGTGAGGGGGCTACCATCCTGGAATACAAATGTTAATGTGTCTCCTTTGAATACTGTCTAAGATTGTATTATATTTCATGACTTCTTATTCTATGGTGCAGGTGTTCCTGGTCAGGAAGTCAGTTGCTCTGCAGAGAAAAGTTCTGTCTGTGCGTCTGAAGGAGGATCAGTCAGGAACTCCCATCAGCCACTTCCCTGTCAGAGAGAGCCAGTACAGTGAGTAACATGTTTGTTCATAGATCAATCATAGATAACAATTCCAAAATGATTGTCAGATTATCTCAAAATGTTCAAAATGAATTTTGCATTGTGCTACAGTCTGGTGCTGTACAGAATATGTTCAATAAGCAACTGTTTAGTTAGCCATGCATTTAATAGTTAATAATAATAGCCTAAGTAAAAATAGCCTAGTAATGGCCTAGATGGATCAGAGATCTCAAACTGTGATGTTTCAGTTTCCTTTGGTCTCCTGATTGTGTCTTGTTGAACCACAGCCACCCCTGCAGTCACACTGTCCTCTGGGTCAAAGAGTTAAAGATGTCATTTCCTGTCTGCCTCTGCACACTGTGTGCAAAGATAAACGCATACACTCAAAAGTATGTTGACTTTTAAAGATTCCCACTACCAATTAGCTGTTCTTTTAATGCGGCTGTCCCACTAAATTGCTGGAATAAAGTGATAAAACATTGATCTGCACATGATGTGGCTGCAGTAACACATTCCCTGCTCTCTTGACTTGGCTCTTTAAGTAGCAAAGGTTTGCTGGTAATAAACGTCTATAGCCAACCGTGACGTGCACAACATTTGGTCATGGTCACCTGTTTGTTTGCACTGCCTCAAGAGTGACACTGAACAGGTAACGTAGTGTAGCTAGCTCTGTGTATGTGTGACTTGACTTAATAAAACAAATAGAACGTACATTTCATTGAAAATGCAATGTACATGTTTAATGGTTAACAACTGTCTGTTAGTTCATTGTTCATATTGCACTCAAACAAAGATTTTCATTTCATTGGTGCTTATAATCTTACAATAATTAGTCCTACATTGAAATGCTGGGCTTCAGGAATGGGAATTAGTCATGGAGCTGTGACAGTGCCAAAGTGTGATGACATACCAGCTGTGGATTTTCCCTGCTGAAATGACAGCACACATGGAGGGAGGGGAGTGCCTTTGGCCTTTAGTGGGTCAGCTGCTCTCCAAGTTGGCCTCTCATACTGTACAGACTGCTGTATTAAGTTAGACTTGTACATAAACGGCTTGAACTTAACTTTTAAACAATGGTTTTATTAAAAAAACAAAAACAAATCACCAGTCCTTTTTAAGTCCCATTGCTCATTAACATGCATTTTATTTTTTGAAATGATGCCTAAATATTACATTTGGAAGGGTAAATGGTGTCTTTGAATTTGGCTGTATGTGGAAACTAAAAGCTGAAACACAGTGCTGCAAATGCATATCAGAGAGCCTAGAGGTCTCAGATTAGCCAGCTGCAAAATAAAGCAAGGTACGTACAGAGCGGTTGTAGGAATAGCTTGATGAAACAACAAGCTTTTTGGCTGGAGAGGGGTTTGAACCCTGGTACTAATATCTGTACCAAATTTCACGGCAATCCATCCAATAGTTTTTTCTCAATTGTTATCAGGATGTATCATCTTGGAACCATGAACATCTGTACCAAATTATGTGCCATGTGATATAGATGTTGAGATAAGTATTTTGTAGGATAATTGAAGACTTTGACCTGCTGGTGGTGCAAGGTAAAAGGTCAAGGGATCGCCAAAGACATCAGGACTTACCCTTTGTGAACCCTGAATATTGGACCAGATTTTATTGCAGTCTAGACATTTCACTAAAAGCCAAAAATGCCAACCTGCTGGTGTGCTACAAGAAAAGTCAGGGGATCACCAAAGTCATTTAGATTTATTCTCTGAGGGCCATGAATATCTGTACCAAATTTCATAGCAATCCATCCAGTATTTGACATATTTTAGTCTTGACCAGAGTGATGGACCAGCCAACCAACACTGGTTGTGGTTGCTGCCAAGCTGAACATAATGGACAGAACAAAGGTTCCAAATGCAATGCACTGTAATCTAATTGGGTTCCAGTCTATGAATTGTAATTCAGCCTGTACATATTTCATTTGTTTGCAGCCTTTTCTCTTGAGGGATCTGGGATCAGCTTTGCAGATCTGTTTCGCCTGGTGGCTTTCTACTGTATTAGCAGGTAAACAACCAACATGTATTTTCCTGTCCATCCATACATCACATCCCCAGCTTCTCTGTGTTCTGCTCTGTGATGAGGGTGGTGATTCGAGGATGGAAACTCCATGGATGAAAATAATGTCGAGTAAGCAGTCAGCTCTAAGTGCCCAAGGCTCTCACTTCTTGTTTTAGCTCATGCAAGCTCGGGAGACACAGACAGACGCTGCACTTACAACAACAAGACACAGGAAATAGAGGGAAATTGTGCTGCAAGCAATACAACATTGGATTCAACTAGAGAGATGGCTGCACATCAAATAGGCCTCCTATATTTTACAAATGCATATTATATTTTTTGAACTGAATGTTAATTTACATTCTCAATCCCAACATGTATGTACTGTATATCTCTAGAGTTTCATATATATGGCTTTGTAATGGAAACAAAGAGTGTGTCAGCATGTTTAGATCAGGGATGATTGAAAGCGTTTTCACTTCTCTGTATGCCAGTGTTCAGTTTTTGTTATGCCAGCCAAACTTATGGCATCATCACTTTAGTTAGGGGGTGTCACTGTCAAATGAGGACAACCCTGACCATAAAGCACTGAACATTGAACAGTATTGTTGAGAAAGGTACACAGATATATCAGCATTTTAAGTTTCATAACTCAGCTCACAGGAAATTTCATTTGATTCCTGCAGCTCCTTCCTTGCTTTATGTTTTAATCTTTTCTTATATTATATTTCTTGTATTTATTTTCTGTCGCATTGTTTGCCTTTTCATTCATTTAGGGATGTCCTGTCTTCCACACTCAAACTCCCAGAGGCCATTGCATCGGCTAAGACCCAGAAAGAACTGGAGGAGGTGGCTCAGCTTGGTGCAGGTAGCCTCATTTATTACTTTATTGGTTTGAAATTCTGTATTAACAAACATCTTAAATGACCATAGTGGTGGTTTTTAGTTTTAACTACAAATCAACTGTAGTTAACTCTTACTGCTAGGCAAAGTGCTCTACAGTTTTTAGATAGATTAGATTAGTTTACAATAATTTCACTCTGGTAGAAAACTGCAGAGACTTAAAGGTAATCAATCATAGTGAACATTTATTTGGTCTGTGCTTTCTTTTGTCAAACTTAAAGGACCAGGTCAACATTTTTGGAATTTAGCTGAGAAGATCGTTAGATGAGAAGCCACTTATGCCACTTATGATTGTGCCTTAAGATGGAGCTGGAGATGGGAGGCGATTAGCCTAGCTTAGCATAAAGACTGGAAGCAGGGGGAAACAGCTAGCTTTGTTCTCTCTTATGTCTAAAAATGTGCCTACTAACACCTCCTAAAGCTCACTAATTAACACATTGTATCTTGTTTACTTAGTTAATACACAAAAAGAAATGTAAAAATGACTATTTGTGGGGGGAGTTTTGTGCTGTAACTATTTCTTGGTGAACAACAGCTGGGTGCCACGGCTTCCTGGAGTCTTATCATTGCAGGGTGGTTGCCACTGAACAGAGGTGCTGGTAGGATCCATTTTAACTTTGTTTGTTTGTATAGCACATTTCATACACAAAGGCAATTGAAAGTGCTTTACATAAAGCGTTAAAAGGCATAAACATACGAAACAAATACAAACTCTCAGAAAGAAATTGAACAATTTTGACAAACAATTTGACAAAATGTTGTACTATTTCTTAAACATTACCAATTCCTGCTAATAGAACTGCAAGCAGGGGCTGTTTTGGTAAGTTGTTGGTGCACATTGGACCGGTGACCACCAATCAGCCTGTTTAATTAAAAGGAAGAAATCCCTTTCATGAGGTCCATGTTTGCTTATTTGTCACCTGGGTTTGATTTCCCAACAACATACTGTAGCTCAAGAATGTGATGTTTCTGTTAGTGGACTCCAACTTGCAAATGTCAGAGTGGCCTTCAACATACCACCAAGGGAAAGCCTTTTAAAACCATCTCTTCTCACTAACTGTTTATAATGAGGTTACTGCACAACTATGACAGAACTTTGACATAAAGAGAAAACATGAAAATGTACGACAAAGCATACCAAATGCTCAGTGTGTTCACTGCAAGTTGATACTGCACAAACTCCACTACTTAAAACACCAGTGTTGTACTTTAATATACCACATTCTCTTCAAACCTAGCGGTGCCAGGGTGCTTGTTATAGCAGGTGTAGCACTCACAGGCAGGCAGTCAGTCAACAAAGTAACCAAAAAGAGATAAAACAGGTTGTGTGCACAGGTTCGATTTGTTTTTCTTTGTCAATTCACGCTGACCATTGAGGTCTGGCTTCTTAGCAGATTTAGTAATTTCATCTCTGTCAAGTTATTCTGGGCTCAGCTGCTGTGAAACTGCAGTGAGTCAGCTTCCTACAGTAGAAGCCTACGACATAGCTCAGTGCTTAGTGTGGGGGAGAAGGGAGTGGCGAGTGGAAAGCTACAGTAGGCCATGTAGTGTCTAAACACACACATACCATCACACCACATTCAGACATGTATGACACTCAAGGCATGCAAGTATGAGTGAAAGACGGTCATATCTATTTATAAACCTGGTATTGTGCTAAAAGCTGCTGTTGTATTTGCATGCTGGCATTGCTGTGAAGTGGGTGGAAGCCTGCACTGGAATGCCTTTTGCATTGCTCTGCTTACATTTGATGTGAAGGGGGAGAGTTTGAAAAATCCTTTAAGTGTGAGCTTGCTCGTGAGCCTTTCTTAGCTAACTCATACAGTCATTAAGGGAAACTCCCCTTCTCCACTGGAAAGCTTCTATTTAAAGACAAAAAGCAGACTGCCTTATGCTGTGTTGTGGGCACGCACATGTGAAACACAAACATGTTACAAACAGCTTCAGACATTTGAATATGGCAGTGACTTTGCAACTGATTTACCTTCCCAGAGGCCATGGAGGGTGTTGTTATGCTAGAAAGGTATGTTTTTAGGCATGTTTTACTTATTAACTGCTGTTGTTGATCATAAAAATTCTGTCAATTATGGATATTTCTCATGAGGGTAGGAATCAACTTGTTTTGTTTAGCTAAGCTAGCAGCGTGACTCTAGGGATGGCAATGCTGGTTGGTCAGTTGGTCGGTCCACCACTTTGATCCAGACTGACATATCTCAGGAGTATTGGATGGAATGCCATGTAATTTTGTACAGATATTCATGTCCCATCAGGAGGAATTGTAACTTTGGTGATTCCTTAACCTTTCCAGTGCCATCATCAGGTCAGCTTTAGAATTTGTCATATCCTGTACTTTGGTTTATGACCAAATACCTGCAAAACTAATGACATCCCCATTAGCTTCAGCTGTACTTTGTGTTTACTGCTAATTAGCAAATGTTATCAAGCTTACACGCTAAACAAAGATGGTGAGCGTGGTCAACATTATACCTGCGTAACGTTAGCAATTTAGCAATGTCATTGTGATCATGTTAGCATTCCAGTGTTAGCATTTAGCTCAAAGTCAGTTTAATGTACCTACTACTTCAGTACAATAGAGTCATGTGATACTTGATCTGAACTTTTCTTCTCAATCAGAAATAGTTTTCATTCACTAATTATTTCTAGTACTTCCATTTTGCTGTTTGTTTTTTTTTATCGCTGTTAAGCTACCAACAATGAAACTCAATACTTCCTGCACAGATGTTTCAAAAAAGCCCTCTAGCGTTTCAAAGTGCACAATCGCGCCTCTTCCTGGTATGCTTTTAGTTTGAAAAATCTGCAGAAAGTGGTGAGTTCCATTGACAGTAATTCGAAAAAAACAACAAAATAGAAGTGATTGGAATTAATTAGTGGAGGAAAACAGTATTTGTGTTAAATAAAAGAAACTCAGAGCAGCAGAATGTTGAGTATGACATGACTCTGTTGTTGTACAGATGGAATTACTGCTGTGGAAATGTACTTTGCGCTGAAGCTGAGCTAGTAGAGTACAGGGAATTCTGCCCCTCACCAGTGTTTTTTACCCTGCCTATAAGTGACCGGCCATTATTTCTTTGTGCTGGTCACAAACAAAATGTATTAGTTGAGACTCAGTCATTATGTGAATACCGGCTCCGATCTGAAGATTTATAGTGTTTTCTGTTTCAGTCGAATATCACAGATAAAAATAAACATAAATAAACAGCACTCATCTTTGTAGAATCAGAGTATCCTATATTGAGGTCAGTCAGTATTAGAGTTGCCTTTTGCTACTCCACAGTGTCAGGTGGTCATTGCTCACATGGACTAGTAAGAATACCACAGGCAGATTTCAGTCTCCAGACACCAAGGTATTATAAGACATATGAAACTGCTCCATCAGCTGGACCCTGCTTCTTAATGCCCCTTTCCATTTTTAGCCTGCAGGAACATCATCTCTGGGCTTATTCTGCAATCACTGCATAGATATTTTCAAGTGGCAAGATTTGTCTTGCCTAATAGCTGAAAACAATGGAATGAGTCAGTGGAAAAGTACACAAGAACATCAAAATGGGAACACATATCCTCCACTGTTACAGGACACTTGCACTGTCAATATGAAAAAAAGAGTAGAGAGACAGAAAATCATATAATTAAGGTTTGCAGATAGAAATAGATTTATTTAACAACAGAAAATAGTCCTTAAACTACTCAGCTAGTGGAGCTACAGGGAAATACAACTGTAGACGTATGAGAGAGGAAAACAGAGCAGGAAGAAGGAGTGGAGGAACTGGAACTGTGTGCCGTGTGGTGTGTTTAGTTCCCTCCCACTCTGTGATTAGCATGGGCGACTCCCTCTCTGTGTCTCTGGTTTGTCGGGTGTCGGCACCTAGTGAATCAGTCAAGAGACACAGGGCTGAACTCACCGCGCTTCTGCTACCAGCAAGACACAACCAAGCAGAAAGACAGGCAAAGAGAAAACTTAGGAAATCTTGGAGGAAACATCTGAACTGTTGGTGAGAAAGAGTTGAGAATTCTGTCTTTGTTCTTTTACTTAATTTCTTTAACTGATTCTGGGAACCTTGACTTGTCCAAGGAGAACTATGTGTCTAGCTTAAAGTTAGTTAATGTTTGCCTCTCTGCGTCTGTGTGTTACAGGCTTCTGGGACTCTGCCCTGTGCAGTCAGCGTCGCACCTCTCCCCGTCCCTGTCGCCCTCTGAGCCGTACCCTCAGCCCCCAGCGAACTAACAGGAACAGGGAGGTCGAGGGGTCACAGCAGAGACACACCGGGGTTCACTGTGACAGTGCGCCCCCGACCCTACGATCCCACGCTCCTCCACCTTCCTTTCGTCTGGAGAGAAGACACTCCAGCGGTCCTCTGTGCTTTGTCAACCCCCTGTTTCTCCAGACTGATCACCACCACCACCGCTGTGAGGACGATCTGTCTTCACATGCTGTCAAGTCCGATAACAACGTAGACAATGCGGGGAAAGCGTCCGTGAAGCCATTAAGCAGCAGTCAAGGTAGCGAGCAGCACTCGGATAATATCAAACTGAACAGCAAATCGCGCCCCCCTCCTCCTCGCCCCCCTCCCCCACGCTCCATGCCACGCCGGCGCCCTGCCCCACCTCCACCTGGACCTCCAGCAGCTACCACCAGACCCAAGAGCATGCCAGAGGCACTTACTGTGTCTGTAAGGCCACAACAGTCCCCCAGCAGGCGCCCAGCACCCACTCGACCACCAATGGGTACCAAGCATAGCAGCCCGTCCAAAACTGCCAGCTCACCAATCCCTGTGCCTTCAAACCCACCACCTCCAAGGCCTAAGAAGCCTGATCTGGAAGCTCACCGCTGCCACATTGCCCTGGATGATGAGACCATCGCCAAGGCTCTGTTGCGTGCCAAGCTTCCATCCTGCAGGCCTTCGTCTTCTGTCCCTGCTGATGTACTACTGGAGAAAAACCCTGGGAGTCCGTCCATTCCTAATGAGAGGGGACGCCAACGGCTCAGTGACATGAGCATGTCTACTTCTTCCTCTGACTCACTGGAATATTCACAGTCTCCTGGATTCTCCCTGGGCCTGGCCCCTAGCCCATCCCGACACCTTAATCATCAAGACCAAGTGGAAGACAGCAGTGAAGATGATGAGGATGGGGAAGAAGAAGAAGAGGAAGACTATGGGGTCGGACTGGAGACGGACTTAGAAATGCGCCTCCGTCCGTCCTTCAAAGCGCGGCGACGTAGGGTTGGCGTGAGCCTGAGCGGTGGCTCTTTTATCCTCCCCAGGGCCCTGAAGGGACGCTTCCGCAAGGTGAGCGGCATGCTCAGCTCCCTCATGACCCCGGAGAGACGGGCGGTGAAAAGGATCGCTGAGCTGTCCAGGGACAAAAGCTCATATTTTGGCTCCCTGGTCCAGGACTACATCAGCTTTGTTCAGGAGAACCGAGGCTGTCACACATCAGGGATGGATTTTCTGCAGACTCTCAGGCAGTTTATGACACAGATGAAGGCTTACCTGCGCCAGAGCTCTGAGCTGGACCCCCCTATAGAGTCACTCATACCTGAGGACCAGATTGGTAAGTCAGCCGACAACATTGCAAATCTTTAAAACCATGAAGTTGAATGTACTTTTGAGATTTGTTGGTTGCGTGGTGGGATCGCGTGTCCTGACTTTGTGAAACATCCACTCACGCATTCATGGGCACGTGTGTGATGTTTTAGTCATATCCCATCTCTGACAGCATTCAGTTGCCTACATGTTTTCCTTCCAGTATAATTTGAGAAGTAAAACCTTTATAGTGGTGCTTCAGAAAAGGATTTCAGAATAACTTCATTCATTGACAATGTTCAGTGAGTGCCCAGGCTTGCCATTGTCTTGGGAATCAGACATACTAGTTGAAGTTTTCCATATTAGTCTGCCTCATTACTGGTGTTGAGTTACAGAAATCCAGTGTGCTGTGCCCCAATGAGTTATTCTTGGCTTCTGTTCATCCGTATAAGCTCACAGTGCAGTTGAGGCTCATTTTGAAGGGCAGAGCTTTCATTTAATTGTATTTTTATTAGACCTGCAAGGTATTTAGTGTGGTACCTACAGTGTGGTACCTACCAAAATGTTTCCTTATCAAAAACTGTCAAGTACCGAAAGCTGGCATCGAATGTTTGATAAGATACAGCTGCTTGTGTTTAGATAACATTTAACATTTGAGAACTTTGGCTCTCTTTAGTTAAATGAGAAAAGGTTTTTGTATATAAAAAAGTATTGTTGTGGTACTCATACTAATTGAGGTCATGATGATTATACAAATAAAGTTTGCATGAGCAGCTCTATCAAAGGGATGTTTCATTCCAATCAGACTATTCTGGACATGAGTATTTGCATGAATATTAAAGTATGTCTTTGCACTCATCTCACATCACTTGTTCATTGTAAACAATAACACAAAGCCTTGTTCAGAGACAGAGAAGTGATCCATTCTGGTTGTGCTAACAGACCACAGATATGCCCATAAAGCATCTCACGCTCACAAATGTTCCCTTTGGAGAGGGGAAATGTGAAGAAATGTAAATGTTTTTTAAACAGCAACCATGGAACTAAGCAAAAGTTTAATAGTTTGATCTGAGCTGAAATTCAAAGCTATTTTAGGCAAGGCAAGTTTATTTATATAGCACAATTCATACACATCGGCAATTCAAAGTGCTTCCCAAATGAGCAGATAAAAGAATATAGAAAAATAAAATAAAAATAAAACAGTTAAAAGAACACATAAAAATAAAAGATTAAAAAGGAAGAGTGCGTCAGTTAGAGACACCATTGCTAGAGAAATCTACTGTATATGCACTAGTGAAATAGTAGATTTTAGATGGTTAGAGGTGTGTTGAAATTACAGCTATTCATTTTCTGCTGGAAAATCAAAACAATACTCAGAATTACAAGCAGGAGCATGCAGTCTGGCTGACGTCATGCTACAACCCCACAGAATGTTTAAAAGAAAGGAGAAGTAGAGTTTAGCTGATGTGTGTTCTCCCATCCAGAGTGTTTACAGAAAGACTGAGAAGTGTGTGGTTACGTTATGACTGAAAGTCATAAAGTTATCTTGGGAAAGAAATGTTTGACTAAATCTTTTGTGTGTGTAGTAACACAATCTGGGAGCTAAAAGTCCAAACTTTTGAATATTTGTAGGGACTATAATACTTCAAATTTTGTTTGTGAGGCCAACTATTGGGTGTTTGTAAAGGGAGGGTGTACGGCTGTCAACACACGCCCTAACTTATGGCTGTGACTGGATAAGAACAGAGTGAGGATGTGAATGAAAAGGAAATGCTGTCATTTCTGGGTTGTAGATCAGAAAACTGCACATTTAAAGTTTGATCTAATGTACATTACTTTGAGTGGTTTTCTTAAGTGTATGTATGTTGTTTGTGTGTGTGTGTGTGTGTGTGTGTGTGTGTGTGTAAACGCAGACTCTCCTACAGTTTATTGCAGTTGAGGGAAGCCTTTGAGCAGGTTGTAGTCTAGATAAACCCCAATAACAAACATTGCTCAATATACAAAGGAAATTAGCCTTTCTGGAGGGAATCAGGAAGTCCACAGTCAGAAAGTGTGTGTGTGTGTGTGTGTGTGTGTACTTATTAGCCTCTGCACCGCTCCTTGTGTACACTTGAGGATCTGACGGATTTATTCAGCCTCTGTAAACACCTCAGGCCTCCCCTTGTTCTTGACTTCAGATTTATTTGTCTTAGCAGTGTGCAGTAAAGGACTGCCAAACCCTTACCTCAAGCGACCCACAACACTTGGCTGTTGGACACAGTGTGGAGGATTGTGCTGTAGTGTAAGTGGAGCACATTCGCCCTGTGCATTTCTCCACAAGACGCGGATTCTTGTATCTGCATGCTCGCTTGTTTACGCTGTTACAAGACATGCGTTTGGTTCGGTGTAGCTCATTGCATAAACACTGCCTGGGGGCTGGGGATGCTTGTGCATGAATAGTTGTGGCTGGCAGTACCGCCAGTGAACAATAAGACACAATTGTGTAAATGCGACATGCTGTACATAGTTGAGGAAGGCAGGAAATTATTTGAAGCTTATGTACGTAGGTTGGACGTACAGATGGAGTCATTGTACAGGTCCAAGTGCAACTTTTTACTGCATGTTAGCTGAATGAATGGTATACTTATGAACAGGGTGGAGTTCCATGTTTGGTCCAGTTCCAGTTGGATTTGTCAAGGTCAGACTCAAGCTGAGACTCTAACAGATCTGCCACTCTTTAACTCTTTAAAGAGCAAACATTCAGGTTGCCCTTTAGCTAAATAGTAAATATGTAATCTGTCTGGTAAAACCTGACTTTTAGTTCTTTTAATGTCAAACTTTGAGGTTAGTAAGTTAGAAATGGTGTTGCGTAAAGTTGTCGAAAGCCAGGGATTAGAAAGAATTCACATTCGACACATTTTAATAAAATGCTGTTAAAACATACAAATTTGGTTCTTACTAATGGAGGCTTGGTTTACTCCTGTTTCAGTAACTTTGCTAAATAATTACTTGGCCTTTTTGAATAAAATCTTCAGCAGGAATGAGTGGGCCTGAGACTGAGAGACACAGCACAGACAGGGCAGGGAAGTCAGAAAATATGAATTGATGGACTTTGGTGTTTTCATGATATTTGTTGATAAATATCAAAGTCCCATGATCACTTTACTGTAATACTGAAACTGTATTTTCAGTGGAATATTAAGGACATATTAATTGTTAAGGCCCCAACAACAAAGTGTATGAAGGTGTACTTAATAACCCTTGACTCCAGCTACATCCTATAGTGTATATCACTGGCCGATGAGATTTAGGTTCTCTGAGCTTGACTTAATTTTAGTGTTCATGACAATATTATGGTTTGTGATGTCAGCTGACTTTGTAAAACATACTGAATGTAATGTGTGTGTGTGTGTGTGTGTGTGTGTGTTTGTTACTGTGATCCTCTACAGACCAGGTGCTAGAGAAGGCCATGCACAAGTGTGTCCTAAAGCCTCTGAAGAGTGTGATCGAGGTGGCTTTACATGACTTCCAGGTAAGAGAGAAGGTGGAATCTTGTTATCCCGCAAGGTTACTGGTTGGATGTTGGACTATTTCACAATATCATAAATTCACTATTTAGATATTACACACTATCATGAGAAAATTATATTTTCTTAGCTAGACAAGGATCCCTTTATTCAAAACATACATTGTGCACTGTGGAGGAAAATCTCCCAGAATCCTTACACATATCCGTACTTATCAACAATATTTGAATAACGTCAAGAGGAGATTACAGACATTAAAGATGAAGACACAATGTTAATGATCTGATCTGACCTGGTTGACTGGGTAAATTAACCGTACCATTAACTCGGTCTGTTGTTCCCTGCAGGTGAGAAGCGGAGCTTTGCAGCAGCTGAAGGAGAACCTGGCTCTGGCCAAGACCAAGAAGCCCCAGGAGCTAGGGGTGGATGGAGCCGTGCCCCCTGACCCCGTGGCTATTGAGAAGATCCGCCACAAGTTTCTAAACATGAGGAAGATGTACTCCCCTGAGAAGAAGGTGTCACTGCTGCTGCGCGTGTGTAAACTCATCTACACCATCATGCAGGATAACTCAGGTAGGAAGGAGTGTTTCACAAAGTCTTCTTTTTGCAATATAAAATGTTTTGTCAAACAGCTTCAGCTTCCGTCTTCATTTCAGATTGTGTTTACAGCGATGTCCTTTGCTTCCTTTGTCTGAACTGTGTGACCGCCACACCTTCCTGCCTCTCTGCTCTCTGTCTGCTTCCTTCCAGGGAGGATGTACGGTGCCGATGACTTCCTGCCCATGCTGACTTATGTCGTAGCTCAGTGTGACATGCCTCAGCTGGACACAGACATCCAGTACATGATGGAGCTGCTAGACCCATCTCTGCTACAAGGAGAGGGTAGGTCCTGTTGGTTTGCTCTATTCCAGTGATCCGTGACATGACATGAGTACAATATCACATAATTTGGCCTTTACCCCTCTCCTGTTTGTGCATTAAGTAAGGAGCTGGAGTTTGTTGCTGTGTCTCAATTCGGATACTTCCGTTAGTACACTTCCATGTAGTACACTGTACACTATGTACTTACTTGTGTACTGCTCAAATTTTGACAGGGTAGTGTCAAATCAAACACATTTGACCGCTTCTTCTTCTTCTTCTTCTTTTTAATGGTGAATTGCAGCCAGGCAGAGCATTACCGCCAACATTTGACCGCGATTGTCGCCCGCCAAAATATCTGCCAGCATGTTTGCTCACTTGGCTTCAATTCAGTTTGATTAAAAATGAATAAAAATGAACATGCTTTTAGTGCGGTGTTCACCGTAACAGTTGCAACCACGGCTGCCATTTTCAGAGGTTGGTGGTCCCTCCCCTTTCGCTACATAGCCAAGATGACAGTTATGAGTACACCATCCGGGTACTAGCGCACTACATTTTGCCATAATTGTCAGTGTGAATGCACTTATGCACTCAAAATAGCAAGTGTAAGTATGGAAGAATGCTAATTGAGACACAGCTTGGGTGTCTTTAGCTTAGCTTAGCATAGAGCCTGGAAGCTGTGGGAAACGGCTTATAAAGTTAAAAAATAGGACTATCATAACCTCTTATGCTCGCTAAATAACAAGTTGTATCTTGTTTGTTTAAAAGCAATGTAAAAATTATTATATATATTATATTACAATTTGTGATTTCTGGGTGAGAGTGAGATACATGCTCTAACTATTATAGTGTGACGTAGAATCGTGTAGAGTGCTGAAATTGTTTCACTCCCCCTAAAATCACAAATTGTCATTTTCACATTTCTGTTTGTGTACGCATTAAACACATGAGATTGAACATGTTAGTTAGTGAGATTTAGAGGAGTTGGAAGGTGTGCTTTTGAACTTTGGACAGAGCCAGGCTTTCTGTTTCCAGTCTCTGTGCAAGGCTAGGCTGACCACATGCTAACTTCAGCTCTGTACTTTACACACAGACAGAGATGGACATTGATCTTCTCATCTCACTCTCAGAAACGCAGCGAATAAGTGTATTTCCCAAAATGTTGAACTATTCCTTTAACAAAACGTACCCTAATAAGCAGAGCACAAAGGGAAAACCCACAAACTCTCCTTTTGACCTGTGCAGCTCATGTGAAACTGGAGGGGATAAGACACTTCACAAGCACCATATAGGCTCCTGAGCTGTTTTGATTGTTCTGAAGGCGTTAACCTCCGCTTCAAGTTATATAATGTTGGATATTTCCTTCATGAGGTCAGGCAAATTACAGTGTGGTGTGAAGTCACTGTGCGGTCCAGCCTGTTGTATAACCTGGTCAATGGAAGGTCTCTCCAGGAGGAAGCACTTAACTGGGTGTCAACAGAAGGCATACCTCCATCATTAGAGATCAAGGAGGTCACATATTAGAAGTCTTCGCCATCAAGAGGATTTTTTCCAACTGTTACAATCCCCTTTACAGTATTAGATTGTTTTAGTGATCAACACTATAAGGATGCACCATATAGTTGCTTCTTAAAGCTGTAATGTCAAAGGCACAGACAATTTTCACCAAACTCTGCAGTTCACCTCAGCTCTACGAGTCTTTTAACTCATTGTTTTGGTTTTATGACGTGCAACTTTACAGGTTTGATTCACTCTCGCTGCTCTCATTAACATTGTTTCCAGCAGCAGCAGCAGCAGTGGAAAGGCTCTGATAAACCCACAGCACACTACCTGCTGAGCACCAAGTTAGGAAAAGTGAACATAGTGGAGCATTTCGCAGCTAAAGAGCCAGATATTTCCCTCAGGAGTTGGTGGAGACCAAAAACAGAGCTAAAAGGAGAGTGAATATTGGACTTGCGTTCACAGAGTGGACACAAACGCCAAATGATTGCTTCTCCATGTCTGCGCGATGTGTAAATAAGCCGCTGTTAGCTAACACATTCGCTATATCAACTTTATAAGGTGATAATATGTCAGTGGTAAATGGGCTGCAATTATATAGCGCCTTTCTACCTTAACGGACAAAGCGCTTTACAATTATGCCTCTAATTCACCCATTCATACACACACACTCACACACACTCACACACTGGTGGCAGCGGAGCTGCAATGCAATGTTGTATTAAACAGCTTGCTGTGCTGCCCTCAATTACTTTTTAAAGGTAAAGCCAGAAAGACGAAATATAGGTTAATTCTGTATATTTATATTTTTTATTTGAGATCTAATGAACATGTGAAGAGACGTTTGCCATCCCTTTAATTTCATCAAAATTAATTGCATCAAAATAACTATTTCATCATTTAGTATAAAAACTAATTTATTTTATTCTTGCTTGAATGTTACAACTCTGTCGTCTTGGTTCCGTCAAAAGCCTGTCATAGAAACAAAAATGCCAGGTAATTTTAGCCCAGTTTTAGCTATTTTACACTGGTGTATTAGTTTTGACGCTTGATTTTAAAGCAAAACTCTATCACTTTTGCTAGGGCCACAAGTGGCACTTACAGGATAATGGTAAATGCTAAAATGTAGCACAGTAAGTAGTGAGGAGTCATAAAGTCAACTCAGTAATGTAATCTAATGCTAGCTAACGTTAGCTAACATTAGCCACTTGCTTATGAATTCAACTTTTCATTTGTAAGGGGAAGAATGTTATTTCTTCTTTGTAAAGTTACATAGTTTCGTTTTGAGAATTTACGGGGCACTTACAGTACAGTATGACACACCAACCACTGTGTGACAAAGTACCTACATCACTGACCACATCAGTCAAAATTCAGCCTAAAGCTCTTTGGAATGTTCCTAATAACTGCAGTAAGGTCAGCACCATCAGCACAAGATGATTTTTTATTTTCTTTGGAAGAGTTTTCTTGTGGTAGATGAAGTCACTTCCACTTTTTTCTTAGCTCATTCTAACACAGGTATTTTTACCAGGGCCATCTCAGCTGAGTTGAGTTTACCAGGAAGGTTCGGTGAGAGTGCTTGAGAAGTGTAGGCATAGGAAGGAAAGTCCTTACGACATTGGCAGGAAATTCCAGTCGGTGTTTGATTTGAATGGGCTGGAACAGGTTCAGAGGGAAAAGGAGGCTGAATCCTCCTAGAATGAAATATTTTCCTGTCAGCGTCAATTTGTCTGGCATGTGAGCTCATTGTAGAATTGCTCAAATGTGATGTGTATCCTTTGGAAAGTGCCATTTCTTGTTCTAATTAATTTCTATTACAAAAGAGGAAGTGTTTGACCTTTCTTGATAACTTTTTACGTTAGTCTATGCAACGTCAGTTGGTTTCATTTCTAGATAACTAACCCTGATGTGTTTCAATGTCAGTTCTGTTCTGTTTCTTTTTCTCCATCAAGCCTCAAACATCTCTCTCTCCTTTTTCCCCCCAGGGGGCTACTACCTGACCAGCGCGTACGGAGCCATGGCCCTCATCAAGAACTTCCAGGAGGAGCAGGCAGCCCGGGTGCTGAGCTCTGAGGCCAGGAACACTCTGCACCAGTGGCACCGCCGGCGCACCGCCCAGCGTTCAGTGCCGTCAGTGGACGACTTTCAGGTATCACGCCTGACCTGAACCCACCTTGAACATCCAGGCAGTGAGTCTAAGTTGTACCAATTCCAAATAAATCCAAACTTCGTGTTCAGCATTGGAAAGGTGCATGAAAGGTGCTGTGTTTCGGCCATCATCGGTGAAAAGTAATTTTCTACTAACATCACAGCATGTGGATCTGGATCCATGGTTCAGTTTTTGGTAGAAAGCTCCCTCTAGTGGAACATTTAACAACTGCATGTGATTTATTTCTACTGCTATAACTGCATGTGTTTTTTCTGCCTGCCTTTTTGACTAATCAGTAATTCTTCTTTTATTCATTGTGGAGATTCCTGTTTGTACTGCTAGATGTTAACACAGGACTTTTTGTTTCTCTCTGCAGAACTATCTCCGTGTAGCCCTACAGGAAGTGGACACTGGCTGCACGGCCAAAACCCTGATCGTCCATCCTTACACAACCACAGAGGAGGTCTGCTCACTCTGCGCTTACAAGTTCAAGATCCCCGACCCTGAGAACTACGCACTGTTTCTGGTCACTGAGGACACCAGCCAGCAGCTCGCCCCGGACACACACCCTCAACGAATCAAAGCCGAGCTCCACAGCCGGCCCTGTGCACAGATCTTCCACTTTCTCTACAGGAGGGTGCCTAACCTTAACCTCTGTATACCTGCCATCATGCACAATGGAAACTGCCTTCACGTTGAATAGTGGAGGAGAATGTAACAGCTTGCTTCACTTGATCCTAAACAATAGTTATATTTTGTAGTATTCTAGTGGTGCTTGTTTTGTAGATAGATTTGAGGACTTCTAAATGGAAACAGAAACCAAGCTGTATATTGGCATATTGATGCAGATATGAAATGTCTTTGATCAAATATGATGCTATGCAAATGATAAGGTGATTTAATCCACCAAGGGGTAGGATGGACTCTGGAAAGTGATTAGGCTGTATGCTGAGTGGAAACTGTTGGATCGTGAATAGAGGCTGGTTTGCAGGATTTTTAGTATGTGAAGGGTTATATGGAGGTGAAAAGTCCTTCAGATTGTTGGACATCAAAAACCTCAATGCAGAGGCCATACAGTTTAATATTGCATTTTATGTAACTAACGTTTGCCTTAACTGCTGTTACCCCAGGTGCCTTAGAAAGGAATTGAACATACTGTGTGCTACTGAAAGCTTTCAGGTGTCATCCAGTGATTAGTCAGCTTTCATCAAAATGACCCAGATAAATAAGTAAAATGTAATGATTGTTTTTTTTATTGCTCTTATGTTTATTTTTCTGCAATTGCTGGTCAATTGTAGCTTGTATGTCTGTGTAGAAATATTTTTATATTCAAATGTTTCCTTTTTCATCACTAAAGTGACAAAGATTTGTATTCTGATTTAATATGTCTGTACTGGACTCAATAGTGGACTTGGATTTATGCCAGTTATTTCTCAAAAGGCAATTAAAAAAAACACGGTTTTTACTGTTTGCTATGGAAATTTTGCTACATTCTTTTTGAGAGGAAGTGTCAATTATTTGGCATAATTTCAGATTTATTTGTCGATCAATATTACCCCAACAGACATACAACAGCCTATAAAATGCACCCTTAGTCACACATATTTCAGTTCACAAACCTGTAAACATAGAAATTAAACCTATTACGGGTCTAAATGTAAGGTGGTATGGTCAGAGCATTTTGGTTGGTTTGATATATAGAGTCAAATTCAATTCAATTCAGTTTTATTTATATAGCGCCATATCATAACAAAGTTATCTCAGGGCACTTTTTAATATAGAGCAGGTCTAGTCCGACTCTTTATAAATGAACTATTGAGAGAAGAGTTGTCACGCATGTATTGGTGTTTAACAGTAAATGGGAATCAGCCTCTGGCAGCATCAGGAATTGTCACAACATTGACCCTCCCATGCCTTTGATTACAGCCATTTGTAACTTGTCCAAACAATAAAGTGACAAATTCACAATAAGGTATTATGTAGCCTACTAGGTTCCAACTAGCTGAATGGCTTCCTGGAACTGTTAGAGAGTTATTAAGCATCAAACTGGCCTTTCCACAGTCCCTGTGATAAGTAATAATATATTATTAGTCTTATGCTTTCAACACACCCATGTCATAGATCTCTATTGTTGAACCCCTACTGACCCCAGTTCACTTTTACTCCGCCTCTTGAGTCTTATCTGTCTTGGGTTCATTTAAAGAGCTTTAGCTAAAGCTTCTTTACTGAATACATGCAGTCAGTGTATGTGTACCAAAGTAAAGTTTATCGAGTGAGACAAACTATGGGCCTAGCTACTAAGCCTTCAAACAGAGATCCCTTGTGGTAGGGGGTGAACTAGTAAAAACTAGAACAATGTTTATTGATTGTTTACTGATGCAGCAAGAGGAGTGTAACATGGCATAACAGTCTCGAAATAAGCATTCTCGGCACAACTTCTTACACAGGGTATTCACCACACAAATTATAAATTGAATCCTTAAACTTGACTGTGATAGCATTAAGCTAATACGCTTCTGTTATTATGTTCCTTTAATTAGCATATGTTGTATATCTAACTAGGTGTAAAAAGTAGTTCTTCTGAGTACCATTGTAATATATATTAATATAAGACACCAAACATGTCATGTCTACTGTAGCACTGTTTAAAAAGAAAGTTACACTAACGCTAATTATTAATGCTGTAATAAATGTCACAGCCTTCGTTCAGACACAAAATCATATTAATACAGTAAGAACATGCACAACATAATACACATAAAACAGTGCAATACATATCACCAGCAGGTTCTCTGACACTTCAGGCAGATTTTGGAGGGAACTGGGAAGAGTGTTTTGTTTGGTTTTATGGCTGAGGTCTGATGACCCACTAATAGAATGGGGGTCTTCCAGAGAAAGTCCTGTCAGTCAGACTAATGCATCTTATCAGATGCGGAAAAGCAGACCTCATGCACAGTTGTACAAATCAAATGATGCGTGTCTACCTAGAAATTGTACAAATAATGACCTTTATGGGAGGAGATTCATCTGAACATCATTATACTGTCTTGGGTGGTGTTAAAAATAAAGGGATGACCTTATGTGTAATATGTCTTGTCCGTCAATCTGCACAGCACTGTGATCAGCAGGGTTTACGTGTCTCAGTAGGTCTCTGTAAAGCATCGACTGCCAAGGAAAACAGAAATGCTCCATGTTCTGATGGAGGCAAATGGATCCTGAACACACAGCAGGTGTAAATCCTGACTTCAGAATTAATAAATCTACATCAATTCTGCTGGTATTCCTGAGCTGGCCCCCTTTTGTGTGCATCAGATTGTACAAAACACTCTGTCCAAACACTCTGAAAACCTGTGATCTGTAATGTGAATTAACTATGTTTTTTGCATGTTCATATTAATATGCTTCAGAGGCTGAATACAAGATGTAACAGATTTCTCAGCCTACTAACCTTGGTTAAGATTGGTCATGTTAATAACAATACTTTATGATGGGTATGGATAAACTGTCCACCCAGGGTAGGGCCTATGATTTGTGTCATGTCACCAGGATTTCTCTCTTTCTTTTTTTTAATTAATTGCATCTATGAGCTGTTGTTGTGCATGTCTGCATCAGCCACTGTTGTGGGTTTTATGATCAGTTAATATAAGTGTGCGTCATGTATGATGGTTACACTATATTTTAGTGTAAATAATTAATTCAGCCTGTATTTCATCCTCCCTAATAGCTGTAATCTTGTCACGTTAGTGTTAGAGATAAAAGCCACGGGTTTTTGCCCATTTGTCAGTTTTCAGCATTCAGCACGGTCATGGACAACACTCACCAGAAGGGGGCAGCACAAAGAGAAGCAAAGTTGAAGTCTGTGGTTCTTCTTCAATGGTCTGGGTCTGGCCATGCCCATACCATCTTCCTGAGTAGTCACTTAAGTTTACATCTGCGCTCAACCCTACTTGCTCGGGTGCCCAACTCAAGGATGCAGTCTTGGCCACACTATCATGAACTGAAAGCGTTACGCGGATTTTCCTGTGATGTTTTTCTTTGACGTTTCACTAGTGCTCAAGTGAACGCCGCTGTCTCCTCTCCGTCACTGTACAGGAAGGGTGTTTCATGGTAAGCATGTTAACGTTACAGAAACTAATCGATATAATGTTACGAATAAATAGCCTATCACGTAACGCCATCAGCAGCTACAATACTAACACTTAACGTTAGCTAAACTGTTTTAGCATTAAAGACTAATTAAGCTAACTGTTGGTTGAGTCGCTTATTAACGTTAGCTGATTCACCAGCACTTCAGAAAAGGGCGTAATGTTAACTTACCGCTACCGTTACTTTCGTTTTCTAAGCTAAAAGTTAGCCACTTTTTTTTACATCTCATTAAATAAAGGTCTTTAAGTTGGTTTAAACCAAATGGTTAGCGTTAAGTTACACTATTTTAAAGTGCTTTGGCTCAACAGAGTTTCAATTAGCTATAACGTTACTCCTAAACTTCAAATTAGGAAATTAAAATGAAAGCATCCGTATCAAATTAGGTAATACATGATGAAGGGAGTTTATCAGAGCATCACAACATTGTTATGTTAATCTCTGAACATAAATCATTGTTGCGGTTTAAAATAAAATGGCCATTTTCAAGTAATGCTGTCAAACACAATTCTCATCTGCAGTGTAATTTCTTCAAGATTATACAACTATATATGGAAGTCAGGATTTGGAATGCTGTAGAGTAAGAAATACTTTTGAAAACATACATTTTATTTATTGAATATGCTGTTTTTCTTCAAGGGTTAAGTCTAGAACCTGACTTCACACTACAGTAAATCCTACGTTTATACAAGGCAAAATTATGAATGTGATTGTACTTAACTGCATCTGTTTAGTTTCTATTCTGTATCCACCACAAAGTTTGTTTATGTTCAAGACACCAAACCTTAGATATTTTAATCACCTGTACGTTTAATGATACAATAAGCCACAGTAATGCTGGAAAGCATATACAGTAACACTGAACCACAATTTACACTACTGTAACAGACACCGAACACATTACAACGTTTTGACAGTAATCAAAAGAAAATAATGTATTTTTTCGTTCCACATTTGCCATACATTTGAAATGTATTGCAGGGTGGATGTAACAGTTATGTTGCAATGCTGCTGACCAGGGTAATGATTAAAGTAAGGATAAATGCTTGCAAATCTGTACGCTCAATGATAAGCACTAAGATCTATGCTAAGATGAAGTTTCTGTATTCTGAGTTTGTGATTTAGTGCTTTGCACTTTGTGTGTAAGAAGGGAATTTGGTGTTTAAAGGTAAGAATTTAGCCAAGTCAGTTTGGCTGAATTCAGAGTTTTTGCACATTGAAACTTAGTTGTGGAAGCTGAACCAAAGCAGTCGTAAAATACGGTAATACTTTTTATGGACCAAAGCAAACATGTCATGGTTGGCTGTGGTTGAATCCATCCCAGTTCAAATGAATCTCCTGCTATTGTGTTTATAGGTTGATAAATGATGTGGCAACAATACAATACAATTTAGTCTAATTTTGTTGTTTGTTCAGGAGAGGGAAACGTCACAACACTCTGTACTTGTCATTGGAAATGTATCTATATATCCTGGGAGATGAGTTAAAGTTGTCTCTTTCACTTTTCCTGCAGGAGCCTAAACACACACTTTAACTTCCTCATTTGATAAAGAAATAAGACCCTCGCAACAGTTGCTGTATTTTGCGTAGCTGAAGTTATAGCTTTTGCTTTTTACACTCTCCATTTTCACATCTTTTCAGGAACCACTCCTGCGATGGATCCCCAAACCTGTCTCAAAACCACACTGAAGAACAAATATCAGAAACTGAATGAAGCGTACTCTGAAAACTCGTTACTTCCTCCAAGGCTTTGCTATCGGGATCTCAAGCGCGACTACGCGTTATCTAATTTGCACCAGCAAGAGTTTAGATATGTTGACAAGTCTGACCTTCATACTTGGGTTCTTTTTGAAACTGCCCCGCTCGCAGATATTTTATCATGTGACTGCAAACATAACAGCAGCAAAAGAACAGTCATCACTTTAGGAGTGTGTGGAGTTGGAAAAACCACAACAGTACAGGGTTGTGCTCTCGAGTGGGCCAAGGGGAAAGGGTACCACGACATCCACTTCCTGTTTCCTCTCACATTCTGGGAGTTAAATTTGCTAAAACACGAATTGAGCCTAATTGAACTTCTCCAGACGTTTTACCCTGATTTGAAGGAGCTCAATGGTTCCAGCCTAAATGAAAACAACGTGTGGTTTGTCCTTGATGGACTGGATGAGTATCATATCCAGCTAAACTTCAGCTGTCCAACTGTGACTGATGTTTCTGAGGTATCCACAGTGGATGTTCTAGTTACCAATCTGATCAGGGGGAATTTACTTCCCAGTGCTCATATATGGATAACGACCCAATATACAGCAGCAACACAAATCCCTTATTGCTATTTGCTTAAAGAGACAGAGGTTGAAGGGTTCAATGATGAACAGAAGGAGCAGCACTTCAGGACAGTTATCGGTAATGATGATCTGGCCAACAAAGCCATCGACCACGTGAAAATATCAAGGAGTCTGGACTTCCTTTGTCAGATACCGCCAATCTGCACCATCATGGCAAATGTTTTGAAGAATCATCTAAAAGCAGATGATGGGTTTAAAATCAATCCTTTGACTCTAACCCAGATTTACACCAATCTGGTCAAAGCATTAAACTCGGATATTATCACCAAGCTGAAAAAGCTGGCAGTACTTCGGATGGGAAAGGGTAATGTAATGTATGAGTGTGATCTTCCAGGGAGTGACATAGGGGTTGAGGAAGCGTCAGCTTTGTCCAAAGAGTGTCCACTTGTGTTGAGAGAAGAGAAGGGGCTGCATAACACCACAGTGTTTCGCTTTGGTCACTCGAGCATTCAGGAGTTCTTGGCTGCGTCTGCTAAATTGGACGACATTGAAGCAAGTTCAGTCCAGTCTGTTTGTTGTCAGTATCTGGTGGACCAGGCGCTGCAGAGTGCTGAGGGAAAATCTGATGTCTTCCTTCGCTTCATCTTTGGCCTCATTAAGGAACGCGGTACTTTGGAGCCCACCGATCCGCTGTTTGACTACACCAAGAAGAAGATCCTGGAGAACATTTTGTCTAACAGCGCTGTGGGTCTGTTCCACTGTCTGAGGGAATACGACAGCCAGGCTTTATTGAGCGAAGTCAAGTTCTTTCTGAAGTTTGGCTTCTCTCCAATCCGTGAATGCGCACCAATTCATTGGAAATTCATGGCCCAAAGGACCAGAGCTTTTGAAGGGATGCGAGAGAACTTTGAGATGCAAGTGTCCACAAGATGTGATGAAAGACTCCTCAGGCATCTACCAGATATTTTGAGATCCGAGAAAGCCATGTAAGTTTGTATTCATTGGATTCAGCCTCTATCATTTATATAAATACATTCCTTGAATATTTGGACATTTACACATTTTTTGTTGTGTTGACGTTCTATTCCAGCAGAAAAAAAGAGCTTGAAAGGGTCACCTCACCCAAATAAATTTTTTTCCACTCACCCATTGTGGTATGCAGATGGTTTCAGATGTATGTAGCCAGATTTTGACATATCTGGTGTGTTGAATTTTTTAATGCAATTTTTCAGTGCTTTGAGCACCACAAACAAAGTTCCATTTGGTTCGATCATATTTGGGTCTGAGAGGTGGCCATCTCAAAACTTTCAGAAAATAAAACCAAAACAATTCGTTTGGCTAGGTACCAATACTATTTGGGTGTACTGGCCATTTAAGGGCCAGAACACCCTTTTTAAAGTATTGTCTCTCAATACTTACCTACGCTGTCTGGAGCTCTCAGGCTGAAGCCTGTTAATTTTTCACAAAGATGTAAATCTTTTGGGTTCAAATATACAGTTTCATTTTTGAAAAAGACTAAATAATCTCCTAAAACAGGTGGGCACTGTAGTTTTTAGCAAACGTTACTCAATGGCGCATTTGTTGAGGACTATTTTCTGATGTGGATTAATACATTTGGTGCACTATTGAATATTTACAGCAGCAGGACGGTGTATGTGGGATTGAGTCCAAATAAACTACAGTGTGTACAGTGTGTTCATTGTAATGAAGAAACATGTCACCCAGTGCAACAGTGTGGCTCACTGATGTGTTTTTAATAGTTTTTGTACAACAGTGGAGCTCTATGGCACAGAGGAAGAAGACATATCAGGATACACAGACACTACTTGTTAGTGGGATCAGTTCATTGTTGGTTTTGGTCTTTTCATGTGATGTATTGACAAAACAAAATTGATAGCGTTATTATTTATGGTTCCCATAATTTGTCATGTGCCCTTGACTCCCATCTCCTTGCAGGCTGCGATTCTCTAACCTGACAGATAAGTGTTGTCCAGCCTTAGCTGCAATCCTGAGCACAAAACGGTCATACCTGAGAGAGCTGGACCTGGGATACAACAGCATCAGTGACAATGGAGTCAGGACACTTGTGGAGGGGCTGAGCGATCAAGACTGCAGGCTGAAATCACTCCGGTTGCAAGGCTGTGGAGTGACCTTGCATGCCTGTAAATACCTGGCCACAGCCCTGATACAGTCCCCTAAACTGCAAGAGTTGGATCTCAGCAGGAACGAAATAGGAGATGATGGACTGCGACATCTTGCAAATGGTTTGAGATCCCCTGAATGCCATTTAGAAACACTGAAGTAAGTGTAGGGGAATAAACATACCTTTCCACTTCCTTATCTTGATTTGAAATTGATATCAAAACACTGAAAATGTTAAGATGTTCCTTATTTTACTAACACAACTTGTTTATTTGCACATAAAATGATAATGATGATAAAATGACACAGGTAAGATGTTTTTTTACAGAAAAAAGGTTTATATCAAAAGACGGAAAGAAATCACAGAATTGGGCACCAAACAAAATTCCTCAAAATTTAACAATGAAAAAATTGCAATTCAAACTAAATGTGTTGATTATAGACAGTTAGCTTTTTAAAAATGATTATACATAATTAGCATCTCTGTAACGTTGCTATGTCATTTCTTTTTTATTGTAGACTATCACAGTGTAACATTGAGGAAAAGGGCTGCTATTATCTGGCCTCAGCTCTGCAGAAGAACTCCAGCCACCTGAAAGTGTTGGATCTGAGCATCAACATGGTCGGAGACAATGGGGCCAATGAGCTCTTTAAAAAATGTGATATATCTCAGCTAACAAAGCTGGAGTGAGTATGAGTCAATATAAATCAGGGGGCACCCAAGCTGCCATTTTAGCCTTTTTTATTGCTTCTTGTTTTTTGTTTGTTTTAGAAATGAATATGACCAGTATCTCTTGATAGACAATCGCCCATGTGTGTTGAGTGAAAGCACCTATATGCTCAAAGAAAAAAAAAAATATATATAGGCCTATATATATATATTTCACAAAATAGGGGCCCCAAAAAGCTAGAAACGGCCCTGCTTGTCAACATCAATGAATTGATATCAACTTTCCAGTAACATTTTGTATCTCTCTTTGGCAGGATGTACCACTGCGGCCTCACTGTGTTAAGCTGTGGAAGTATCGGGGCAGCTTTGAAGTTTGAAACCAGCACTCTGGTAGAACTCAATTTGAGCAACAACAACCTGAGAGACGCAGGGTTTGCGTTCATCTGCGAAGGCATGTACGCATGGTGTAGTCTGGAAAAACTCAAGTAAGGACACCTCGCTCTTATATTTCTCCTTTTGATTACTTACTGACTGAAATTTTAAAAATAACTGGGATGGAAGAATTATTTTTCACTGCCAACTTCAGCAAGTTTGAACGAGTGTTAGAATGTATCCCTAAATCACTGATTAAATACATTTTCTCTTATTTCCCTTCAGTCTTTCAAGATGTGGAATCACTGGTACGGGTTGCACTTATTTGGCAAAGGTCCTGTGTTCAGTCTCGCAGCTCTACAGTGGGTGGATGCAGAAAACAGACTGGCAGGCAGTCGAGCTGAAAGACCTTGACCTCAGCATGAACTGCCTCAGAGACAAGGGAGTCAAAGAGATTGCAGCTGGACTGATGAATCCGTACAGCCATCTGAGAAAACTCAAGTAAATCATTTACAAAACGAAATTCTGCATTATGTAAATGTCGTTACGTTGGAGTGCTATAATGTGATTTTGTTCCATTTCAGCCTGAGTCGCTGCAGCCTGACTGAAGACTGTTGTGCAGAGCTTGCATCAGGACTGGCGTCAAAGGAGAGCGTTATCAGCGAGCTGGACCTGTCTGGCAATGACCTCCAAGATAAGGGAGTGAAGAAACTCTCCGCTGGACTCAGAAGCCCTCAATGTAAACTTGAGAAATTATCGTAAGTTTTTTAAATCTTTTTTTTATTACTTCTTAAAGTGTAACTCCACACACAAATTCTGCTAGAGCCCTCTTCCAGCAAATTTAAAAACTGCAACAGAGGAGTGAGGGAACCTGTAGGAGGCGTGGCCTCGTGGCTACATAGTGTGTGGGTCAGGGGACACAGGGGAGACTGACTGACACTGATTAGAGTCATTTCTTATATAAATTTCATGACGTAGACAGGTCCCAACCGGTTGACTTTATGTCAGCATTGGCCTCGCAGGTTCAGGGCTGATTTTAAACAGTAGATGGTGTGTTGAGCCATTTTCAACCCATGAAATGCCGATTTTTATACATTTGGTAAGAAATGTTAATATTAACACCAGCATTAATGTTTTCGTCACAGTACAGTCACAACATTTAGTTAACAGCTCAAATAACATGTTTAAGTGTGCAGTACCTCTTTAAAGAATTCCTGCAAAATGGACAGATTATTTGTCATCAGTCAAAACATTGGTCCAGATAACTCCTAGCAATGTAGTAACATAACTAGTAGTTACTTTATAAATAATTACCATTACATGACTCCCGACAGCTTGTCAGAGTCATGTTATGAGAGGACCCACAGTGGACCCCAGAAGTTTTTATTCCTTTAAAACATGTTTTATAAAATTGCAACATATTTTTCTGTTTTCTCACCAAATGTATTGTTAGTCTATGCTGATTTTCTTCCTCTGTTGCCATATTTGCAAATAATGTTGGAGACATGGGTTATTCATGTGACCGGTGGGAGTCCTACATTATATGCTGCGGGGCCACTGTTAGGGTTTTATTCAGAATATTCAAAACAAGCTGTATGTGGAGGAGGTTTAGCTGGGGCAGGGCTATGGAGATAGTACAGTGGGCTTCTGTATGGACAATTTGGAATGCATGGAGAGGCCAGTTCTATTTACTGGTGCATTCGTGTTTGATATTGCCCCATGTCTGATATTAGTTTGAATGGACCTCCATCCTACTACACATGTAAAATCAATGACAAAACCAACACATCTGAAAAGAAGGGGTGGGACATTAATTGATACAAGCGATACAATACCTTGCCAAACTTTAACAAATACTTTTTTTTTTCTCAACACTTTATTTTGAAAAATATAAAGATCTTTTACTACAAAACACTTTTATTACTTAAAAGAAGAAGCTGAGGTTATCATATGTTAAATGCAGCGGGACAAGAATTTTGCTTTAAAATACAGTCTAAAATTGGCAAACATTTGATTTAAATCAGGAACTATCTGATCAAAGCGTAAATAAATGAGACTACATACAGTGGGGCAAAAAAGTATTTAGTCAGCCACCAATTGTGCAAGTTCTCCCACTTAAAAGATGAGAGAGGTCTCCAATTTTCATCATAGGTACACTTCAACTATGAGAGACAGAATGGGGGGAAAGAATCCAGGAAATCACATTGTAGGATTTTTAATGAATTAATTGGTAAATTCCTCGGTAAAATAAGTATTTGGTCACCTACAAACAAGCAAGATTTCTGGCTCTCACAGACCTGTAACTTCTTCTTTAAGAGGCTCCTCTGTCCTCCACTCGTTACCTGTATTAATGGCACCTGTTTGAACTTGTTATCAGCATAAAAGACACCTGTCCACCACCTCAAACAGTCAGACTCCAAACTCCCCTATGGCCAAGACCAAAGAGCTGTCAAAGGACACCAGAAACAAAATTGTAGACCTGCACCAGGCTGGGAAGACTGAATCTGCAATAGGTATGCAGCTTGGTGTAAAGAAATCAACTATGGGAGCAATTATTAGAAAATGGAAGACATACAAGACCACTGATAATCTCCCTCGATCTGGGGCTCCACGCAAGATCTCACCCCGTGGGGTCAAAATGATCACGAGAGCGGTGAGCAAAAATCCCAGAACCACACGGGGGGACCTAGTGAATGACCTGCAGAGAGCTGGGACCAAAGTAACAAAGGCTACCATCAGTAACACACTACGCCGCCAGGGACTCAAATCCTGCAGTGCCAGACGTGTCCCCCTGCTTAAACCAGTACATGTCCAGGGCCGTCTGAAGTTTGCTAGAGAGCATTTGGATGATCCAGAAGAGGATTGGGAGAATGTCATATGGTCAGATGAAACCAAAATAGAACTTTTTGGTAAAAACTCAACTTGTCGTGTTTGGAGGAGAAAGAATGCTGAGTTGCATCAAAAGAACACCATACCTACTGTGAAGCATGGGGGTGGAAACATCATGCTTTGGGGCTGTTTTTCTGCAAAGGGACCAGGACGACTGATCCGTGTAAAGAATGAATGGGGCCATGTATCGTGAGATTTTGAGTGAAAACCTCCTTCCATCAGCAAGGGCATTGAAGATGAAACGTGGCTGGGTCTTTCAGCATGACAATGATCCCAAACACACCGCCCGGGCAACGAAGGAGTGGCTTCGTAAGAAGCATTTCAAGGTCCTGGAGTGGCCTAGCCAGTTTCCAGATCTCAACCCCATAGAAAATCTTTGGAGGGAGTTGAAAGTCAGTGTTGCCCAGCGACAGCCCCAAAACATCACTGCTCTAGAGGGGATCTGCATGGAGGAATGGGCTAAAATACCAGCAACAGTGTGTGAAAACCTTGTGAAGACTTACAGAAAACGTTTGACCTCTGTCATTGCCAACAAAGGGTATATGTGTATATGTATATGTGATTTTCTGGATTTTTTTTTTTCTCATTTTGTCTCTCATAGTTGAAGTATACCTATGATGAAAATTGGAGACCTCATCTTTTAAGTGGGAGAACTTGCACAATTGGTGGCTGACTAAATACTTTTCTGCCCTACTGTACCTGACCAGACATTCAGTGCCAGCTTTCTGTACTTGACAGTTATCAATACTTGGTGCTACAGACACATTTCCCCATGTACCAAAAAAGTATTTAGGTTTATTAATGACCAACCCTATGGAACAGTCTCTATTTGAAATGCACTGAAATTATAACCGATGTTCTGATCCTTATTGTCTCACTAACTCTGGTTAATTATACAATAACCACGATACATTGACTACAATTTAGTTATTTGCAGTCTCAGTTCTATACACATTGTAAGGGGACAGTGAGCTGGGATCTTGTATCAACTTAAGTACTTCTGTTTCTCTCCAGACTGAGGACCTGTGGCCTGAGCTCGAGGAGCATTCAGTTCCTGACCACTGCCCTGAAGTCAAACCCCCAACATCTGGCAGAGCTGCATCTGATGGGTAACAATCTGGAAGACTCAGGAATCAGGATGCTTATGGAACTAACAAAGAACCAGAAATACTCCCTACATACAATAGAGTGAGTACTGATATTGATGATGTAAAAAATGCACATTATCAATAACAGATCACAGCAGGTATTCCTGTCTCACTTCTGCATGCTCTTTCCTGTACCCAGTATGAAGCGGTAAAGGTTTTTCCTATCCAGTCTAAAATGACTGACTCTAAATGCAGTGTTACTCACTTTCAGACTCAATTCCAGAAGCATTCATGTGCCCTGTCTTTATTTTCTTATCTTTCAGTGTCTCAACAGATTGAGGAGACGGACAGAAAGCAGACTCAAGGACACAAGCTGCTCAAACTGGCGCTCACATTTCTTAGACCGCATACATCCTTGTATTTCAGTGCAGATTGTAGCAACAATATCAAGTGCTGTTCAGTCATGCATTTGGCTTACTCTGTTTAAAGATTATTTTCAGAAAATATGTGAATATAGCCAAAACATATGTCAGTAATTTAAAATATTTTTGATTTATTTTTTTATCACTACTTTTTTTTTATGCAGTGCCTTAGTTCTAAACTTCATGTGTTTTCTTAGGTTGCAGAGAATTGATAAGGACGTATATGATGAATGTGTGCCTACAGTATTCTTGTTATCTAAACTAGTCAATCTATTGCAGGAGTTGAAATAAGATGTAATCTATCTCTGTGACAACAAAATAAACTTTTTGTTGTATCCTGTGCAGTTGTAGTTCATTTCTGTGTGGTAGCAGTACTCCATCTTGTGGCCAAACCTCGTAGTTTCAGTAAATGACGCGTGTTACGCCAGTTGACATAGCGGTACCTTGGTTGCGTTTGTGTGTCAGTACAGCACAGCAGGCAGCCTCTCCTGTGTCATCGCAGTGAACGCACCTCTGAAAGCAAAGGTATGATATAGGACATTTTCCAGTGTAACACAATAACTTGCATGCATTTTGTCTGCTTCCTGGAACAGGCATGTTGCAAAGGGCTGGTAATTCCAGGGACGTTTGTAATAGCTGTTATGTAAGTGCATTATACTAAGACTCGAAATTGATAGTTGGCTGCTGTTTGGCTTTGATGTCATGGTAATGTGATCAAGGCGAGCGGTGCCAAAAAGTGCAGAGGGGTGTGGATTGGCACCATAGCTGGCTGTTTGCTGGCTAGGCCTGTATGGCGCAGTTTCAGCGGAGAAATATTCCACTTGACAGTCATGCGGGAATCTACTCTGCCGGTCATCCTCCTGCTGCCACAGTAAAATAAACAGTTCTGTGTATCCATCAGAAAGGTGGATGCTGAGACATGCAGACATTTCTAAAACGCGCTCAGCTCTGCAGTGTAATGGTCTGCCTGTTCATTGCGGTGGTGTCTCGCTTAAATGTATTTTACTGACATTTTTACTACACGCAAACTTATTTCATTAGGAGATTCCGATAAAGTAAAGGAGATTTATGTGGACTGCAACAGACATTTTGTGCTGTCACGTTAAAGCCACATATGAGCCGTAATCATCATTAGCAGGTGTATGTACTGTTGTCCTGTGATGTTATTGTGTCTAGTATGGTTGTCTGAAAATACGAACAAATATAGTTTTTGGCTTTTTCTTTTCATAGCTTGTGATATAAACAGGGCAGTAAACAGTCTAAGATAACTTGTCTTTTCATCTCATTTCCCCCCGAGACCAGAATATATTCCGTCAGAATATATAAAATATGTATTCAGTCTGATAAAGTTCAGTCGGCGCAGTTCTAAATCATGCTGACCGAGCCGAGTGTGCGCGTGTACGTGTCGTGGGCGCGTGCCACTGTGGGGGAGTGAACAGTCAACCGATGTCGCGAGCTTTATCAACTAGCTAACGTAGTAATTATCTACACAAAGCAGAAAGCAAACGGTAAGGGGGTATATAGCGATAGATACAATATATTATTTTGTGGTATGCCTCTGTATACAATATTATAATTTTGAATATATATATATATATTCTCAAAAATGTTTAATGAAAACCTTTCTGAGAAGGGAGTCACTGAATGATTCCATGTGCCAATTTTGTTTACATTAATGTTATCGCTAGCTTTGCTCATGATAAAATTACACAAAATGAAAGGCAAAGTCCCAATAGGTAACGTTATATAGCTATACCCTTAATATAACTTGTTACTTATTATCAAATGAACTGATAATTTGCCTGTTGTCTGAGCTTTTGATGAGGAGGTAAGTCACGCCGTTGTCGCGAAACATAGCTAAGGCTAGCTAGTTTCAGAAAGTGCTGAGAAAAGTAAACCAGTTTGCTAGACAAGGTGCTGCATAATAGATACTGTAGGTTAGTACAGCCCTGGAATAAGTAACATTAGCTGTATGCAAGTCGAGTATGAGACTAATCTGTTTGCCTCATTTGGAACCTTTTTTTCCCTTCTGGCAGACAATTTTTGCACAAACTTTTAAGGTATACTTGAAAAATGAACAGAGGCTCATCCATGAAATCAATAAAAAAATACAAAGAGTGAGGGTCAATCAGCATTAACAAGTCCAGTAAAGAAAGAAGGTTTGGGGCCTTTCTGTCTTTCAGACGTTACACTTAAGGGATTTTGCAAGTAGATTTAACGGTAGTTCATTCTTCCATTTTTTCATTAGAGGCTTAAACACATTTGGAACTATCTTACACACTGGCAAAGCTGAGAGCCGGTAGCATCATTGGGCTGGTAGTAGGGCTGTTAATGGAAATATTATCAAAATTGCAATATGGCCAAGAGCAATATACAAATTGCAGGAGCTGCAATTTTTTGATAAAGGTAAAATGTGTCACAACATACCGTTATAAATGAAGCATTGTGGTGCTACAGAGATGTCCCAGCCTACAAATCATATTCTCCTGACGTAAGAGAACATGCTTGTATGGAACAAACCCCAGCAAAAATCACATCATCATCATCATTAAACAAGTATGCAGAAACTGCTAAGCTGGCTCAGTATGGTTGTAATGCGAGCTAAACTAAAATGGTTGCTATCGAAATACTATATGACCTTGGACCATCTTAGTACTGTATGTTTTAAATGAATGGAGATAGGTGGGGTAAACAGTTCCCTCTAGTTCTAACTTAACATAGTGTCAACATTCAAATATTGAGACAATGAGACCTCAGAGGCAGCTTCTTGATTGACTGTCCAACTTGTAATTTGATTTTGTGTGCTTACCTCTTCTACAAAAGCCTTTGGGAAAGTTTGAGTTAGAATAGTTTGCAAGAGCGCGAGTATAAACCCAACCAGGCTGTAAAGGAGGACGAGTGAGTAGAGGAGTTTCTATGTTCGGTGTGAAGACGTTTAATGTCCCCGACAACCTATGTAGTCTCATTTAGCCACTTGTTAGCAACCACCTTTTGTATGACACATAAAAGCTTCAAAATTCACAAGTGGGGTATTTACTGACGTATTTTATGTCGTAGAACAAAATTGCATTTCCGGGTTTTAGGGCTCATTCCTGCAGCACTTTATATCTGCCTCAGACAAAAATCTCTGCAGACCTGAGCTTGGTTGAATTCAGCATGGAATTCTGTAATACAATATATCTCAGTATTAAGGCAGGGATGTCACATTGCTTTTATCAGAGCCAACTTTTTTTAAAATTGAAATTTCCTTTGTTCAGTTACTGACTTGTAAAAAACTCAACCACTTGTGGGTGCAGGCCATCACCTTTGCTCTCTATAGGCTGGTTTAGCCCCTGCAGATACACATACCTGCTGTACCTAACATAGGTTGAACATGCTCAGTAGGGGGTGACGTGTATGACTGACATGACATTAGTGTTTGACCAATAAATACCTTCTGAGCACAGGTTAATTTACTGTGCTGTTATTCAGTATGTACAATGGAAGTATGTTTGTCTTCTCTCTGCACTCTGGCAACAGTGGCTTTAACATCCAACGCTGCTTAGATGATTACTGTTCATGTTTTATGGACACAAACTGCAAGTCCAATCCCGGTGTAGGTGTCTGTAAAGGAGTGATTGTTCTCCACAGGTCCACTGGGTTATTAGTCTCATTTACTGCATGTTGTTGATTCGTGTTTGCTGGGATCTCACTGCATCTTCCAGGGTGAGCTGCAATGGGGAAGGAGAAGCTCCACATAAACATTGTGGTAATAGGACATGTCGACTCAGGCAAGTCCACCACCACCGGCCACCTCATCTACAAGTGCGGGGGCATTGACAAGAGAACAATTGAGAAGTTTGAGAAGGAAGCTGCTGAGGTATGACTCATGTTGTTCTCACTTGAATTTAAAATATTATCTTTTTAATGCTTTTCTACTGTGTAAGAGATGTTGCACTGTGCTCATGTGTTCTAGTGCATCAGTGTCCTGTTCTGTGTAACTGGTGTCTTGTCTGACAAGTATTATGTCTATTTCTGTGTCTTGTCCTGTGTAATCTGTGTCCTGTTACTGTGTTGTTAGGTGGTTATGCAATAACTTTGTCAGTACTTAGCACAACAAAACTTTTATTGCATTGCTGAATCATTTGGGAAAAGTGGTGGTTGTAAATTTAGTTTTATCTTTAGCCTTTCTCCAAATTACAAGCAAAACAGAGTAGTGCACCAATTGTCAGGATGACTTTCAGTGACTTTTGGTCAGCATGACAAGGAACGTTTGAATTTTATCAGTAGAATTAATTAGTAAAAAGTAATATAATAAATACTCATAAATATCTATGTGTACGTAAAGTACTTTACTTACTTTAAAAATATCCATCATGTGTAATTTTTCTAAAACATTTCCAAGACTGATAGTGACTGTCGGAGCTTTTATACAGATTAAGTCCTTCCTTTGGTGGCTATGGAGGTAAATGTAATGCAGTCTACATCACTGAGATTTATGACTTCAACTACCATCATCCAGTAGGGAATTGCGATCTTTTTTCTTAGTTTTTAAATGCCCTGTAGACTATAGCCAGACTTTAAATAGCCTATGAATTTCTACATTTGCACCATTAAAACACAATATTGCATTGAAAATACAACACAGGTTTCAAAATGGTGATTAACACCGGAGTTTAATTTTAAGTTATAAACAGAAGCCAAACGATAACATTCTCATAAAATAACACTTTTCAAGTACTCACAACTCAAATAGAAAAAGTAGCAAAATGTAAACACAAAATGTTTACAATATGTCACCCATGGAAGAGCCATGTGAAGTAATTCGTCCAATCAGCATAGCCACCTACTTGGCTACATCACTCTATTGGTTTGTTCACTGAGCGCAGATCCGCTAGTCAGGTTATGTGAAGTTTGGAAACAGAAGTAAGAGGACATTAAATAACGTGATCTCTACAATTCGCCTGAAAAGTAGCTTGTGGACGCCTTCAAGATCGTTCACGATCTAAAATTGTCAGATCGCCCACCCCTATTATGGAATCGTCTCATAGAGTGTAATGAAGATGCCAGCGTGCACGTTCGTACAGGCAAATTTATTTAGAGTTTGATTGCATCTGGGACCATGCATGGTACATTTTTTTTGCAGTTATGGTACTAGTAGAAGCTTTGGACAAAAGCGTCTATCAAAGATGCTGTGATGTAGAGTCAATGGTACATGTCTTTATCTTACTTTCCCTTCCACATCTCCTAGATGGGAAAGGGTTCCTTCAAATACGCCTGGGTTTTGGACAAGCTGAAGGCAGAGCGTGAGCGCGGCATCACCATTGACATCTCTCTCTGGAAGTTTGAGACCAGCAAGTACTACGTCACCATCATTGATGCTCCAGGACACAGGGACTTCATCAAGAACATGATCACTGGGACTTCTCAGGTAGAGGGAGAATGGGTAGAAGAGTAGAAAATGAAAAAAATGCATGATAGAGAGAGAACAGAACTTGAGGAGGAAAGACCTTTCCACATCCCTCTCTCCCCACTCCTTTCAGGCCGACTGTGCTGTGCTGATCGTGGCTGCAGGAGTGGGCGAGTTTGAAGCTGGCATCTCAAAGAACGGGCAAACACGTGAACACGCCCTCCTTGCCTACACCCTGGGAGTGAAGCAGCTCATTGTGGGAATCAACAAGATGGACTCTACTGAGCCCAACTACAGCCAGAAGCGCTACGAGGAGATTGTGAAAGAAGTCAGCACTTACATTAAGAAGATTGGCTACAACCCTGACACTGTGGCCTTTGTGCCCATCTCTGGCTGGAATGGAGACAACATGCTGGAACCCAGCCCTAATGTGAGTCTGCTGTGAGATCCAAAGTATAATGATATGTTGACAGTATCGAAACATAAGGGATAAGGATAGTGTGTCCTCACATAAACCACATATGTTTAGAGTTATATCTTAAGTGAGTGTTACATATTTAGATATAAAATGGCGCAACTTCACTGTGATTTCAGTCTTGCTCTGCTTTTGGGCTTCTATTAGTTTGAAAGGTTTAAAGGTGCTTTTAGACAGTGAGCGGTTGCCATCTCCATTTTCCTCAGTGTAAACACAGCGGCAGCCATGCTGCTGAGGCAAGGAGAGGGAGGGCGGTTGTCACTGCATTCAGAGTTTATGATGGTTCAACTTGCTGCCAGCTTCAAAGTTTTATTATCCATTCTGGGACAAAAAACAACGTTTATGATACTAGTTAGCAAAACATGCTATACCATTTTCTCTATTTTAAGCTACAACCCGCTCTATTTAGCTGTGTGATGAGCTCATACTAAGTGGATAGCAGCAGCCTGTGGTGTACAGGCTGGTAGGAACAGAGGTAGATAGGAGCCGTGGCGGTGGAGTTGAGCCCTGCTGCTGCCGATTTCAAATACAGAAAATCGACGTTGCCAGGCGGCAGCTGTGGCAGCAACCCCTCACTGTCTGAAAACACCGTGATTAACAAACAAAACGTGCTGCTTATTGTAAATCCATATATAGACATGGGCACACATACCACTTTTACATCCAAAACGGTTTATTTTTCTAATCATCGAAGTCACCTCGCTGTAAGCAGTCACAGTAAACATTCCTCTCCACAGATGACCTGGTTCAAGGGCTGGAAGATCAACCGTAAAGATGGTAATGCCTCAGGCACCACACTGCTGGAGGCTCTGGATGCCATCCAGCCTCCCACTCGCCCCACTGACAAGCCCCTCCGCCTGCCTCTGCAGGATGTCTACAAGATTGGAGGTGAGGGCGTTGTTGGTGTGAGTGGCTGTAAGGGTTGTTGTGCGATTTGTAGGCTGTAGAACAAACTGATGAAATGTAAGTGCTCCAATTATCAAGTTCTTCTGAAGGGTCAGTGGTACCGGATTACATGTTGAAAGTATTTTGGGAATGAGAGCACCTCGTGACAAAAAGATCAGAACTGAATGAGGTCTGGAAAGAATCCCCATGAGCTCTTTATTTCCTAAACTGAATGTCTGTCCTTTTTTCAGAGCACTGTGTTATAGAAATCATCATGCAGCCCGTTGAAGCTCGAATTGTCTGTTGAAGTCATGCAGTTTTTATTACAAGCAGCTGTCACTACAGACTTTGTATAGTTGCTAATCTTCCTCTCTGCCAGGCATTGGGACAGTACCAGTGGGCAGAGTAGAGACAGGAATCCTAAAACCTGGCATGGTGGTGACCTTTGCCCCTGTCAACGTGACCACTGAGGTCAAGTCTGTGGAGATGCACCACGAGGCCCTGACTGAGGCACTGCCTGGTGACAATGTAGGCTTTAATGTCAAGAATGTGTCTGTCAAGGACATTCGCCGAGGCAATGTGGCTGGAGACAGCAGGAACGACCCACCACAGGAGGCAGCCAGCTTCGTCTCTCAGGTCTGCACACAGGAGTTAGCTTTGAAAAGGATTCTGACTTAAACTGTCACTGTTGCTAAATATCAACATGCTAATGAGTCTTTGCTTCTGCACCTCTCTGCTGTTGTTCAGGTGATTATCCTGAACCACCCTGGTCAGATCAGTGCTGGCTATGCCCCCGTGTTGGATTGCCATACTGCGCACATCGCATGCAAGTTTGCAGAGCTGAAGGAAAAGATCGACCGTCGCTCTGGTAAGAAGCTCGAAGACAACCCGAAGTCCCTAAAGTCTGGGGATGCTGCCATTGTGGACATGATCCCTGGCAAGCCCATGTGTGTGGAGAGCTTCTCTGAGTACCCCCCACTGGGTAAGTTACATGCAGCAGGATTTATGCTTGTGGGTCAAGCTGCAACTCTAATACAATTTGTTGTTTCACTCACAGTGATTGTGAATTAAAATTCAATTTTAATCAGATATAACAAATGTTCTTTCCATCATCCATCCTCAGGGAGGTTTGCGGTCCGTGACATGCGTCAGACCGTGGCAGTGGGAGTGATTAAAGGCGTGGAAAAGAAAGCCCCCACTAGCGGTAAGATCACCAAGTCTGCACAGAAGGCGCAGAAGGTCAAATGAACGTTGTACTGGGCTGCTGCCCCAAACGCTCACCATGGCCGAAGACACAGTAGCACCTCGCACCTTCTGCACACCATAGTCAGCGTCTGGTCTATTATCACAATGCATCGCAAAAGCAGACGAAGGAAAAAAAAAAACTACCACACTGTTAGTGATTAACATGTTACCACACTGTTATATGTAGGTTTTATTGTCACACAGTTCGTGGCAGAACAACACAACAGGTTTGCATTACAGCTCTCTGGTTGTGTGCTGTTGTAGTTAGAATTAAGCTGCTCGTCGATCTAGCCAACAAACTTAGCTGCTACTGTAGCACCAATAAGGCAAGGATCTTCTTTTGCCAGGTCTTTGTTGAAGAAATGCTGTGTTCCAGTTTTAAAAGTGATATGCTAACTAGCCAGAGTTAGATTGGCTGCTTGCATGTTCCCTGTTTGCACCTTATGAAACAAGCTTCAGAAACTCTGTTACCTGTAATCTTCATGCCTAGCACTTTGCTTGACTTAAGCTTCCTTGCAGTATCACTGTTAAATGTTACGTTACTGTTTATTTCATGCAGTTATTTGTGAGAACGTTCAGAAAAGTAAAGATGTTTAAACAGTATGTCTTTGTTGCTGGTATCATTGCCAAGTCGGAACCCGAACCACCGAAGAACCTCACTGTTTCAGTGAAGGATGATGAGAAAGCAAAAAACAAACTCTTCATACAATTTCCTTTATTGATGAATGGGAATAAAAGTTCACTTGCATTTTCATTACATTACATAAATCTAACTGAGATTATTACTAGTGTGTAAATATCTGCACATAATTTAAATAAATTAAAAGAAACGACACAGAATGTTAACATGTCAAAGGCCCATTTTATGCCCAGTAGCAAAATGATCTCTGAATAAAAAAAAAAAACATACATCTGCCTCAAGTCAAAACATTTACAAGGAGATAATATGAAGACAGTGCAACCATTTCTGTTTGGCGGAACCTAATGCACTTTTCAGGAAATTGTAGATATGGAGATGAATATGTACCACAAAAGAAAGGCACCAATATACTGTATGTACTGCACATCTTGTAGACTTCATATCAGAACTGGGGTCTTTTTTACTTCCAATGCAATCCGTTTGAACCATAAATAGTGGTTTGTCTTAATGGCATTGCATTCATTCTCAGTTATACATAGGTTTGGATATGACAACCTCTTCATGCAAAATATATTTAAAGTAGGAAAGTAAAATCCACACTTTTGAAAGCAAACTGACCCCAAGCCTCCTTCACATATATTCTAGTCTTTGATATTGGTCTTCAGAATTCATCGAGGGTACTGCTAGCTAAGGGTGATTATTCACCACTGACGCTTTGGATGCGTTATGGGTAGTATCTACCTGCATCTTCTGCCGCTATAATTCTTTTCCTTCAACTTGGAGAGAACCACTTAATCTTACCTGATGCACCCGATTCTGTACCATGTAACAGGAAGAGGAAGTTGGTCATTAGTCACCTTGATGTCACTGCTCAGCAGTTCAAGCAATAGATGTTCTGCTCATATTAGTAATGAAATAAGCAATACATTCTGCAGAGAACCCACTTCAAGGAAGCAAAATAATCCACTGTACATATACAATACACTGTATGAAAAAAGTAGACATTAACGATGATTTAAATATCTTCCTTTCATGTAAAAACAGGGTGGCAAAAAGCCAAATGCAATACAAAGTTAAATTTCTGAACATTTCTTTCAGTGTATCTGTTTCCAAACCAAAGCCAAAGCTTACATGTATTCTGACAAAATATCAAACTTTTTAAAACCAAGAAATGACATTCAAGATGTGTTTCAATCCATGGCTGTCATCAGCTGGAAAACCAACCGACTGGTGCATAATTGATCTGAAAATAAACAACTGCTCCTTGTTCCTCTCCTCTGGAGTACCCCCACAACATAATGGACATGTAGCGCCACAGCTGGCTATGTGTGTAAATGGGCATTCTTATCTGTACTTGTGCGTTTACAGGTGTGTACATGTGTTTATGTGCTTTGAACATGGTGCACCTCATAATACAGCTGACTGTTGGCAGAAGTAAGACGATAAGCGTCTTAATATTTGGCAGTTATAGCAACACTGACATTTCTCTTCTCCGTCTGGGCTGTCCTGACGTACTTCTCAGTAACAGGTTATGGTTGTCAAAGAGTTCCAAAATAAGATACCCAGCGAGTTTAACTAAAGGAAAAAAAAAATGAAAGGGCCAATCCTGGAGGTTTGACATGTTTACGCCTATTTACTACAAATCACTTGGACACTACATGCTGTGTTTTAGAAATGTGGACGTATTTTGTCTAATGCTGGCAGTATGATATGCAAATCAGTTACCAGACTTTTCAAACTTGCCTGTTTCAAGTAATTCAAGCAATTTCTGTTACAGTGACTTTATTGTTACGAGGTAATGCAATGCAGACTTTTCAAAGCTAAACTGCATAACCACACAATGATCATGTAACATTGACAAAAATAACCTGTTGTTCACTGTTACGGATTACGTAACTCAAGCACGTTTCAGGAGTCTGCTAATTGATTTACTGTATGGTAATTATTGCAAACCAATGGATCTCTGAAACTGTAAAAAGAATGCATTTAAAAAATCTGCCCACATTCGAAAATGGTCAGCAAAGTAGCAAGTATATAAGACCTGTAGTTTAGGAAAAACTTGCATATACACTGTTATGGTCTTTTTGTGGTATTTTTTTTAATATTTTGGGCAACCAAAGTCATTGGTTTAGGATAGTAATTCATATAATTTAAAGATATACATTTCAGGAGGTTATGTTATGGCAATAAAATAGAAATAGTGACAAGAATGGAGAATAACAAGTTTGGCAATGGTGAAGTAACATTCACTTCTATATGGAAGCCTGTCATGTGATTGGAGAGACAGGAAATAAATCTTGTACACATTTAAGTATTAAGGCCCATTTTTCCCATTAATTACAACAGTTGTGAGTAGTATTCTGGTTAGGTGTTCATGCCTTCCTAAAGTGTAAGTGTAAACTGTATCTGGCTAATCTCAGTACCTTTGACTGAAAACATGCTCATGCTGTGTCTCATGGTCACATACATAATCCAACCGTCTTTCAGGACCAAGTTTAGTTGGCTTTGTTTAATGGCAAAATCTCAGGTTTTGGTTTTTGGGTCTGTGTTCCCATTATACAAGCCTTCATCTTTTATCTCAGATTTGTCAATCATACTTTAAAACAAAGAGTAACTCATGCAATGATATGTCATGTCAACAGCCTGTATGAAAATACTGTGATTCTTATCAAATGGATCAACATGAAAATAAACAAAAAAGGACCCATTGTTATATTCCCACCCTCCCACAGCCCTCCAAAAAGGATAAAAACCGTGTCTGTGAGGTGAGATTTTCGTGCCTTCTGATTTGTAAGCAAGTTTATTTTAGCCGTACGTGCGGCATGTTCAGCAATTCGGTGCTGCCAGCAGAGGGCGAGGATGCGTGACCGCTGGCCAGGCTACGGTTAGAGCCCCGGGACCCTGCCCCTGCCCTGCTCCCTGTCCTCAGGAGCTCCGAGGAGTAGGTGTGGGCCTCAGCAGTCCCAAGTGACAGGAAGTCAAATCCCTGTGACTCTATGTCCCTGTCGCTGATAAAGAGGTCTTCCTCACCCCATCCACCTCCACTGCTTCTGTCCATACCACCACCACCCCTTCCTCCCCCAGGGTCTTGGTTACAGCTGTGGAAGCCAATGGGGGAGTCACTGCTTGTGCTGGGGCTTGGAGATGACAGGCTGTGGCTGTGGTGGGCGTCCTGGACAGTCCCTGGGGCATGCTTCAGATCCTGCACTGACATGGATTTGCCCAAGCCTCGCTCCATCTGGCTGGGGCCAGAGCAGCAGCCCAGGGCTGGTGGCACCAGGGACTGCAGCTCCAGGCTCATATGTCTCCTCCAGGAGCCCTCCTCCTTAGGGTTTAGACTGCCATTGCTGTTGGTGCTGCCCTGTATCTGCTGCCCCAGTCTGCCCAGCCCCAACCCAAGTCCAAGGTCCTCCCCAACACTGCTGTCCTCCATCTGCATCCCTAAACCTCCACAAAAATCCTCCATGTCGGGGGGCGCTTCTGTGGAGGTCGCTCGTGTCAAGTTGTTTGGGCCCCCACTTCGGCTGGGAGGGGGTGGTGGTGGAAGCCTCGCCAGAAGAGGAAACCCTCCGTCTCCGACTCCTCCACCCCCACCACTGCTGATACTATTTGGGGTGAGGATGGGTGGAGAGCTCCCGACAGCCTCATCAGTGCCACTTTCAGGCGTGGTGGCCTGAGCCTGGGGATGATAATGGTGGGGATGGTGAGGGTGATGGTGGTGGTGGTGATGATGGTGGTGATGAGGCAGTGGCGACGGGCTGAAAGAGGAGGATGCAAGGCCTGAGGGAGGCGTGGAAGAGGAGGCATTGAGATTGAGCTCGTTGGGCGGCGCCAGGATGAGATGGAGTCCTCCCTGGGAGAGGTGGGAGTTGGTGGAGGAGCGTGTGATGCAGCCACCAGGGGGAGGCACTCCACTGCTGCTGACCTGGGTGGAGCAGGACAGGTCCTTGCTGAAGACAGAGGAGTGGTAATCAGAGGTCTGTTCCAGCTCGAACAGGGGCAGAGAGGAGAGCGTGAGGGCCGAAGACGAGCCTTTACGCAAAACCTGACGATAGATGTCGAGCAGGGAGTCGAGCTTTGACTCAATCGACTGGACCTGTGAGGAGAGAAAGGGAGGACAGGAGTGAGGAGTGTAGAGATAAGAAAGCAAGAAAAGAATCATAGTGGGGAAAGAAGGCATTTTAAAGCTACAATCTGTAGAAGTTTTGTGTGTGATTAAAATAATTTAAAAATTATTCTGATGGCATAAGGGGTGGGGAGACGCGATATCGTTTAAATATAGGCATGATGCTGTGCACTTTCCGACAGTCTCTCCTGGAAGACATTCATAGTGTTGGACTCATTTTCACTCGTTTTACATACAAAAAGTACCACAAATAATTGTGCAACACATGAAAAGAGAGAGCCTGAGAGAAAAGATCTAACCCTGCTTACTTTCTCACCTCCGCATGCCTGGCCAATTATGGCATAAAGTGGGAGTGAATGTTGCATTGTCGGTTTCTGAAAGTTACAGAAATTGTCAGTCACAACCCCCCTTACCCAACGTGGGAGTGTGGGAGGATGGGGTTTCCAAAGCTATTCGACCGTCCAACAAGCAGTTCTGACAGAGAATACCGATGCCTTAAGAGTTGCTTTCAGCCCTTCACACTCGGATCTGTGGGGGGGTCAGCAGCATGCATTGCTATCTGCCACAGCATCTTTTTTGATACTACCACTGGGGGTTGCTATCGATGGAAGTTTTCAAAATCTACAAGCAGCGCCTTTAACAAGCAAAATAAAACAAAACAAAGTAAGGTTGTGACTGCTGCCTTGCACAAAAAAGACCAAAATAAAAAGGATGGTCATCAATAATAATGGTCATCAATAATAATGACCCTTTTGACCCTTTTAATTCCAATCAAATCACATTTTCTGCTAATCACATTGTGTCATAAGATATTTAATTCTCAAGACTAAACTTATTTTAAAAAGTGTATATTAGTGCTTTCTTTAGCATGGTGATATAGTGACATACATCCCATAGGCCTCTAGTGTAATCAACTGGCTTATTTGTCTCTATTATGACAGTTACAAGCCACTGCAATTCAATAAGCGGGATAGGCCTGTGCCATTGTTTATGTAGAGGCAACGCATACTGGTTCTCTCACACAAGGAAATAGAAATGGCCGATTATTTAATACGCTATTAGAGAATAAAACATAAAACAAGAAGCAGAACACGGACCTGCCGCTCCACTTTACAGACACGACCCAGCATGCTCATGTCCTCTAAAATATCTCCATCAGATAGCAGCTTCTCTCGAATCTTCTTATCCAGAGGGATCTGGCCTTTCCCGAGGATTTGGTCCACTCTGGAACACACACACACACACACACACACAAACAAACATACAAACACACACACACAAGCACATTCAAACAAAATAAGACATTAATGATAGGAAGACAAAGAGACAAAAAAGTGACAAAATAGAAATCCATGACAAAGCCCACAGCAAGGAAGGAAAGTTGAAACTGCAATAGAATGATAGATCACCATAAGCACATTTTCTTTTCCAACAAATACAGGCAAATGAGAGGTTATACTTCCTCACTGGATTTGACAAATACTGTATGGTAGATGAGAAAACATTACCAACCATGTAAGGATGGCATGTTACTTACTTTCTTGTGAATGAAACAGTTAACAACAAGAGGTTTGCTTTTCTGATACTGAATAAAATTTTGTGTTCCTTTTGTATTACAGCACAAATTCAGTTTCTTTGTCTCATTCCGCACTTACATAAACACTATTCTTGCTCAATCCAGTGAGGTTCAGTAGAATCTGGTTAATGAAGTCTCTTTGTTAATGAACAGGGTTAAATTCAACAGAGGTTAAGCCAAGGCAATGTCATGCATAATGCCACCAACATTTTGGAGAAATAAATGATTAAAGTTTTGACAAGATCCTCCAACACCAAACCAGACTCGCATCTAAAAGTGTGTCTTTTCTTGAATGTGTGTTTTTATGCTTCTTGGTTAATGTGTAGTTTGACACTTGATGTGGTGATACCAGACAAACTCAATGTCACAAAAAGTGTTTTAATTGAGCAAATAATTAGAAATTCTAAGAAAGTATGCTTTTTGTGAATCTTAACTCACTTACTAGCTTTTTCCAGAGCTTTCACCCACATCTCACAGTCTTACTAAACTGTCATGGAGATGGTAGGGATTACCATAGATATAAAACAGTAGATGTCATAATGACTTGCCATTCCGGGATGGAACCATATGGCAGCCATCTTACCTGGGTCCAGTTTTAAAACTTGCTGTAAGTGGAACCTATGGTGAAATAGGTCTTTATAATCCTTGTATTTTTCTACCAATACACCAATACTGTTTTTATTCAAAGTAATGAGTGTAAGACAACTGTGCCTGTCTAGAATGAACCAAAAAAACAAAGATTCTGGTAGAAATTTGATTATTATAGCTCCAAGAGAACAAATAATGCTTTCAATAATGAAGATAATCTCATAATTGTTCACTTATATTGCAGACAATGATTTTATTTTTTTAATTTTGCCTGAACTTAATATGTAAGAACTGTCTTTGGTATTCTGAATGGCTAATATATTACATTAAGCAATATCTTTTATGTAGAAATCCTAAATAGATTCAGTATTATGGCCTATGTTGGCAGGCAATTACAATCAGAAACACAAGAGAGAGCTTATTGTCATAAACTGTACATAAGGAAAATATATATTTCTCTTTCTCTCTCTCTCTCACACACACACACAGGGTTTGTTTAGATGATAAGAGGAGAGGTTGGAGAGCCTTGCTAACTGTAAATGAGGAGTTGTTTTGTTGATAAAGTTTAGTTTGGAAAGGTTTACTTTGTGCTGTAACATTAATGCCTTCAGCAGAACTCCTGATGGGCTCGTCGCAGTTGTCTTTCATTCTCATTGCAAGGTAACGTTATGGACATTCAATTTACGATGATAATGAGGAGAAATCGTGGGAATTTTGCAAAACTGCAAGCTGGACCTGAACTGCTGAAGAAAAAATCTCCGACTGGATTACTTTACCTGATCAAAACATGGATTATTTTTTATTTGCTTTACTGAAAGGAAAAGCGTGTAAAGGCATGAGGTAAGCTGACAACAAGTGATGTTAATATATGATGACTGATTGCTGGATTCAAGGCGGCTATTTTTGGGTTACCTAGATGTGGTGAACATGTAACGTTAAGTGCGACCACTCGGCCTCGAGTAATATTAATAACTTTGTTATAACGTCAACGTTACGTTTGAGTTCTAAGTTAGCGTAGCTAACATTAAAACAATGCTTGCTGGTTATAACTTAACTGTTTAGCTAACTGATCAATGCTGCTGAGAGCTAGCAATCAGCAACTTAGAACTCAGCTGGTCCGTTACTTGGTGGCTAACGGTAACTAGTTTACTAACTTTTTGTAGTTTTAGTTGACCCATATGTAAAAAATAAATCTCTCATCTGCTCTATACTGACGTGTGGAGTGATGCCAGCCTCCCAGGTCTCTTTGGCCCTTTTAGTAAAGAAATTAAATGCTGCCCAGCCGACAAACATAGTTGCTGCCTGCCCATAGGTGGTGATTGTAAACAATACCCAGGTAAAATGGCGGACGTTTTTGCCACGAATTATGACTGTTTTATATCTATGGGGATTACAATCTCTGCCCCAACTGGTTAACTGCACTGTTAACTGGTATCATCATGTGATGACAACCATGTCATCACCACGACAACTGAGCAAACTCTATTTGTTGATGAAGACTGTGAGATGTGGTTGAAAACTCTCGAAACATAGTACACGGACATTGGGTTAACATTTAGTTTAAAAAATATATCATTTAAGATTACAGTCTGCCTGCTCTATATGAAAAGTGCCCTTAGATAACTTCTGTTACGATTTGGCGCTATATAAATAAAACTGAATTGAATTATTTTTTCAAAAAATGTTAATACACTTTCTCAATCCTATCTCCAAATGTGATCAGCACTCTATGTATAAGATACAGTATGAAGTGCATGCAGCAGGTTCAGTTAACAGTCAACAACAGCAGGGGTCAGTGTTACAGCAGCAATGGCAGGTAGGCATACACTGTTGTGCTTTGAGAATTTAGTTTGTATGTGTGTGGACGGGTTTGTGTGTGTGTTACAGAAGATGTTTCTGTGTGATATGCGTTAGTATCAGAATCCCAGAATTTCCTAGAATTCACCGGAATTTTAGATAAAAACAGCAAATGCCAAAATCAAAGTCAACATATTGTAGACTTTTGTTAGAGTTTGGTTAGTGGATGACTTCATACCCAGGACAGAAGTGTGTGATAAAAGAGCAGCGCATGACAGACGTGTGAAGAAAGGTTTCATTTCACTTCTAGTTCAATCAACTCAAAGAAGAAACTTAAACTTTGTCTTATAATCCAGATTCTCCTTTTTCATATTTTCAAAAACAAACCACCTCCTGAATTGACTGAATGAGAAGCGAACTGAACCCATATAACATGTGAAGGGGGGCAGGGGGGCATTCTGACCCCTGGGTGGAGTTCTTTCTGCCCTGGCTGTAATAGACAGGCAGGGAGGGGGAGGAAAAGGTCTTGGCTCGGCTGCTCAGGGTCTGCGGGCCTACTATCATGTCCAGCCTGTGAGGGAAGCAAAGGGAACACACGCATACACACATGCGCGCAGAGGTACACATACATACACATACATACATACAAAATCACAAAATGCAAAGAACAAACACACATACACAGACATCCGAGTAACACACAAATATACCCATGCATGTATAAGGTATGAGTGCAGGTGCACGCACACATGCATACACACATACACACCAAGATACAGATGAATCAGTTACAGTGTGGTCAAACAGCTCTAGTTAGACAGCAAAGACTGGAGGAATGAAACTTGTCAGCTGTTGTTGTCATGCAGTCTGCCGTCATTCCTACCTGGTCTGCAGGCTCTTGATGCGACACAGCATGTCCAAGTGACCGGCAGAGTACTGTTCAATCACATCCTTGACATCATAAGGACGCAGCGTCTCCTTAAACTTCTTCTTGGCTACATGGAACTTCATTATCCTGCACAAACAGCAGAGAAATTCATCAGACACAAGGGGGAGCTCTTATACAGTCAGTACACATGACCTGCAGTGACTCCCTGAAGCTGAGATATTTCAAAGACTGTAGCTAATGAAAACACATCAAACCATACCTTTATTTTTCTTGTTTTTAAAAGTGCTCAAAATGTGTAATCCCATCCTATGCCAGCTACCTGTTTCTTCACACCAATACAAACAGTCAGAACACCTGAACAATCACTTCATTGGACGTTACAAAAACATCCAGGGAGGTTGTGGGTGCTTATTTTAGCTGTGTGCGTGTAAAACTATCACTCTGAAAAAGCAGCGCTCTGAATGTATGCACCTGTGGAGTCTCAAGGCTAAATTCAAGGGAATTTGGCAGAGTGTGCGAGGTTCTGAGTCCTCGAGTGAAGAGAGGAAGAGGTTGGCAAGGACAGACAGCAGTAAAACTGAGCCTTATAATAAAGTGGAGGTGAAACAATTCTTAAATGTTTGTGTTAAGCCATCTTTTTCTATGGCTAGTCAAGCTATGGGCTTGTTTCAATCACTTAGCCTCTCAGACTTGAGATGAACTGAAGGACACTCGGCATCTCTGACCCCATATAGTACAAACGTTATTTCTTCATGACCCTGAGGTTACTTGTGTTGCTCTCCCAGTAGGTCCAACTATATTGTACTACTAAAGAGTAGCAAAACTTCAAAGGGTTAGTTAACACAAATAACCAAAAAACATATTTATTTGTACTGCTAAGCACATGAACAAGCTGCATTTAAAAATACAACCGCAACATGTTTTTGCAGAATCAGGCATCACTGATCAGTTTTCATTGTTTTTGCTGAAGAAATAGACTCTATATGGCTTGATAGCACTAGAGGTAAGTGCAGGGTTGGAATTTTACAAGTACATTTACTCAAGTACTGTACTTAAGTACAATTTTAGAGGCAATTATTGTGCTTTTTTCTCCTACATTTATCTGACTAGTGACTGTGTTGAAAAAGAGTTTACATACAAAATGTGCTTTGCAAAATGCACTATGATGCGCTTTTAAAATATGAAGCACTGCTACAGATTTAACTGTCCAACAGTATATTAAGTGGTTCAAATTAGCTCCACCACTACCGACTAAAAGTTAGATGCTGCTTACATGTTAATGCATCAGTAATAATAATCAAATATATAATAACTATAATAATATGACAGGATATATATATATATAAAGAATATATCAGGAGAAACTGAAGAGACACCTCAACACCAACAACACTGAAGATATATGGCAAGCGATCCCGACCATCACAGGCTACAAAAGCAGGAGCACCCCCATCATGTGTGAGGCCACGTCGCCAGATGAGCTTAACACATTTTAGGCTTGCTTTGATCTCCTCAGCAAAGAGTCAGCTGTCAAATCCACTCCGCCTCCAGAAGACCGGTCACTGTCAGTATCCACAGTGGATGTGAGGAGAATGAAACTGATTGGCAAACTTATCAATCTGGGCACGAGTACTACACTCTGCAATTGGATATTGGACTTCCTCACAAACAGACCCCAGACAGTTCGGATTGGTGATTACACTTCCTCCTCTGTAGTTCTCAACACCAGAGCACCCCAGGGCTGTGTGCTCAGCCCCCTCCTGTTCACACTGTACACCCCTGACTGTAATCCCCGACATGGAGAGAACTCTATTTTGAAGTTTGTGGACGACATTTCCCTCATCTAGTGGTGCACAAAGAACAATCCACTGCTCAACGTCAGCAAAATAAAGGAGCTGATCGTTGATTTTAGGAAAAAGGAGGCAAAGTGGAGCAGGTGAACAGTTTAAGGTTCCTGGGAATCAGCATCACAGAGGACCTATCATAGACATCACACATCTCCACCCTGGTAAAGAAAGCTCAGAAACGACTGTTTTTCTTAAGGAAACTTAAGAATGCAAAATTCCAGTGCCAAGTTCTTGTTAACTTTTACAGAGGAGCAATAGAAAACATCCTGACTGGAAAACTGGCATGGGATGTGCACAGCCCAGGACTTGAGGGCTCTGCAGTGGGTGATTAAAACTGCTCAGAACATCATTGGTACCTATCTACCAAGCATCAGTGATATCGGAGAGGTGAGGTGTCTGTGCTGAGCCCAAATGATACTCAAAAGAAGTACCCACCCCAACCACAGCCTGCTCACCCTGCTGCCGCCTGGCAAGCGATACAGAAGTATCCGCTGCTGTACCACCAGACTACAGAGCAGCTTCTTTCCTCAGGCTGTGAGACTCCTCAACTCCACCTCATCCTCCATACTCCACCATAAATAAATGACATGGAACTTTCTGTTATGCTGGTTTTGCACATTACCATACCACTAGCCTTGTATAATATATGTATATAAGTAACTGTATATATTATTTTTATTTTTATTCTACTCTGATTTTGGATATTTGTGTGTGTTCTGTGTGTGTAGCGTGAAGGGGGATATAACTTTAATTTCATTGTGCAGCCCTGTGTTGTAGAATCACTAACAAATGTACCTGAAACCTTGAACCTTGATAACACTAACAGGGGCTGTTCTGCTCCATAATGAGTATTTTTACTTGTGATACTTTAAGTACATTTTGCTGATAATACTTCTGTACTTTTGTTCTGTACTTTTATTGAGATATATTGAGATTTTGAAGGCAGAACAACTAACAAATGTATGATTACGTGTTTGATCCATGATAAATATTATGTTTGTCGCTACATTGAATTGGGACAAAAATGACCAAAATGGTGTTGGTTGGTTGTGGTTTTTGAAAAGGGAGGTTCAATTACAGTATGAATTCTGGAGTCAGGTTCACTCACAACTGCCTTGAGGACTCCAAAAAGATCACTGTCACTGTTTTTGCAAGCGCCCACTAGCATCTCTTCGGAATATGATATTACAGCATTGGTAGAACAGCAAAAATGCCAGAACATACCTGCAGTTGTTCAGTTCTGCCATACAGAAATACATTTTTGTTGTAAAGCTCAAGTGGGTTGAGCCATATTAATTAATATATTAATATATTTTAAATCCAATATTTTGTTTAGATTTGATCCAGGTTTACATTTTTTAAAACAAATTTAACAGCTGAACCATAATTTAAAGTTTAACCCAAACCTACAGTATTTGTTATTACTGCATCTGACTGACTATGTTTTTTTTTTAGGACACATCATGGCTAAGACACACAACGTGTCCTTGTGACATGATCTCTTTACATAGCTTTGCAGTGTTAATGCTCTCACTAACCATATTTCCTGTCTCTCAACACTGTATCCAATCACATGAACAAAAGATGATCTAAAAATAACCCCAAAAAATATCTCCTGTCACTTTAATCCCCTAAGCACGTTCAATCATGAGAGCTGCTAGAAGGCAGGGGGTTGCAGTCAGGGTTTGTTTGCATGCAACCTCAGCAGTAGAAAATTACAGTATTAGTTGGATTGAAGGAGGAAGTCCCATTTCCTTTGCCTCACCTGACAGCTCTAATGACAGACTTGACTGAGGGCAACAAGTCCTCCACCGAGATCTCGCAGTGACAGCCCTTCTCATCAAAGCCATCCTCCCCTGCTATGTTGGAGTCTGCTGCTTGGGAGAAAGGATACAGAAAAGGAGAACTATTTAGATTTTGTTATGTGTTGCATTAGTCTTACTATTCTAAAACCTCAGTTTACATGCAGTCATTGATCAGATTCCTCCCATCCACCTCCAAAAAAGCATCTGATTTTATCTGATTTCATCTTCCCCGCATGGTTGTAGAACAGGGAAGTTTTTATCCTCCCAATCATTGTTTCACTTGCAAATTACAACCATAGCAACATTTATGTATTGAAACTAATTATTACCAAAAAGAACAATGTAATTCCTTCCTCCACGTCACTTTCCAACACAATGTAATGTCATGCTCAAAAAACTTTAAAGCTGCATTATTAGATTTTTTGGGGGCCACTTGGGGGTGGTGGAACAAGATGAAAACACAACACTGACATAATGTCACCTTATAAAATTGATATAGTATGGCAAATGTGCTAGCAAACAGTTGCTGGAGCAACATTGGCATTCATTTGGAGTCGTGTTTAGTCCAATATTGACTCTCTTTTTTGGTTTGTTTTGGTCTCCATCAACTCCTGAAATGTCTGGCTCTTTAGCTGCTAAGTGCTCCACTACATTTACCAGCTAGGTGCTAACTTCATCTGTCTTCCGCTTGGTGATGGGCAGTTTATGGCGGGTTTATCAGAGATCTTCTGCTGGAAACAAGATTGATGAGAGCAGAGTTTGTGGGCCAGAAAACCAAAATAATGAGCTCAAAGACGCTAAAATGCTCTGTGGGACTGCAGAGTTGGAAGGTAAATCTCTAAGGGTTCTCTATGGATCTACAAGCAACCCCTTTCACATTACACATGGGTATATCAGACACAGACACATAGATTGTTCTGATAGACTCAAAGAGAAGCAGTGTTTTGACTGCTGTCTGGAACAGCAGACTGGTAGTAAAGAACAGGTCTCTGGTGTGTGCCTGCAGATATATTGCTAACAATGCAATGTGACAGTGGAGCTCTGTTTATGGGGCTCCTGAGTAATGACACCCTGAGGAGGTAAGCAGAGGGTTACAGTACAAGAGTTGGACCGCAAATTTGCGCTATTTGCTCTGTTTAAGCAAATACTTCGCTTAATATGCCACAGCACGTAGGATCTGCATGTGCTGAAGTGTTTATATGTGTGTGACACACTGAGTCAAACCTACTGATTATTAAGACAGAGAGTGACCAGGATAATGTAACCTGATGAAAATATTTAACATTGCTAATTAATGATTTGCTCCATGAACAAAACATAGATTTGCTCCATTAAAATAACGTCTTATTTAGCCTCAAATTAGGTCATAATGAAAGGGAAATGTTTCCCATCTTCAACGTCTCAGCTAGCCAACATGTCAGTGAATCGGAGACGGAGAATGGCTAACCAGCAAACCAGTTTGGTTTTGGCTAGCTTGGTTATTGATTCCTCTCCACCAGCAGGCATCAGCCAGCTGGCCGGCTCTGACACCCCATATGGCTGCTGGAGCTCACCACCCCCACCTTCCATCAATCCATCAGTCCACCCACAAACACCAACTGGCCGTTACCCAGGAGGTGTTGCCAGGCCGGCACTGCTAGGCCAAAGGAAGGAAGTGCAAACTACCATTAGCATTCCGTTACTGTCTGAATTAGTGGGCAAAACCAGTTCTGGTGGTTTGGATGGTCGGCCAATACACCTCCCTTAAATACATCTTATTTCATGCTTGGACTTAAAGGAATAGTTCAACATTGTTATAAGCGTTCTTAAGACTCCAGGAAGTTACTGAAAGAAATAGTACATAGCACAGCACATAACTCCCCATAAAACCATAACTTGTTTTTTGAATTTAAAAAAGCGTTCAGTCTTTATGCTAAGATAAACTAACCATATTTTGGTTGTAGCTTCATGAGCGCAGTATTGATTTTGTCATCATCATCACTATCAACTCTAAGAAAGAAAGTTTTTTTTAAATGTTGAACTATTCCTTTAAGATATTTTTAGCATTTGAGCGTATGATTTTTGCATTTCGTTACTATTCAGCTGCATCAAAAGCAATTTTTCATTTAATTTGATGGTAATGCTCTGTCGAGTGCTGTATATGTAGAGAATGAGAAATAAATTCTACCATGCATTTGTACCAATCACAACCCAACTTAGTACTGCTAATTAATCCAAAGCTAAGTCAAACATTGTCTGGAAGTAGAATAATGGGACAGAGTCACTTACCATCAGTGGTGGAGCGCGACTGGCTCTTAAGGCGGAGTGAGGGTCTGAAGCGTGTACGGTCGTTGAAGCTCCAGCTCTTCTGTACCTTGGCAGGGCTGGTGCCCTCTGTCCCAGCCTCAGCCACCGGAGACCGCCGGTCGTTCACTGAAGACGTCTGCCTGTTCTTGATGCTCTGACCTCGGGGGCTCGCCAACCTCACCCGCTCCTTGAAGCTCAACTTCTGACTGTAGAGTGAAATGGAGATGAATAGTGGAAGTTGGAGTGGGGAGAAGAATAAGAAGGGAATGATGTTGTGAAGAGGTGGAATGACAGATAAAGATATGTTAATGATGGAAGTTTTAGGGTACCAACATAAATTATCCAAGACTTTTGGCAAAATTCAGTTCCTTTACACGGTCTTATCACATGGCAGTCATCATTCAGAACTTAATCCACTAATATAAGGGTGAAGGGTTGCAGGACAAGATGGAGAAAGAGTGGCATGCATTGCAGCAGGTGCTTTACACAAAATGCTTGCTCAGGTTAGGTATGATGCTTCGACTGTGTGTTGTGGTTTGTGCCCTGATGTGTGCACGTTTTCATGTTTTAATCCCCTACGTCAGGTACAGTATGTCATTCTATGTGATGAACTAGTTAGCATGTTGCTAAAAGGGACATTCAATGTCACATTGTCATATTAAATGGTTAAATGTTATACTTTAACTTGTGATTAACTTGTAACTATTGTGATCTGTTACGTACCATACTCTACAACAAATCACCATTTAAAGCAATAGGATTTATTGCTCATGAGTTCCATGTAACGTGTCATGAAAGGGTGAGGTTATGGAAGAAAATAAATGAAAATTACTTGCGAAAAGTGAAGCGACAGAACAATGAGATGTACATGTAGAGAAAGTAAGGGAGTGGCGGATTCTGTTTATGCAGTTATATATAATGATTGCATGCAAAGGCAGTCCACAAGCGTCAGGCATGGCTCATTTAAAAGTGGTACCTTATATTACATTGAATATATGTAGTTGTACAGCAAAGGATAAGGCTTTTATCTATATTTTTCATACTGTCAGTAAAACTAATGAAAAGACCAAAACCAACAGTGTTGTAGTGTGTCTCTCAATACTTTCTAACTTCTCAACCCCGTCTGTGGCACCAGCTCATTGGTTCTTACTGAAGAAGTAAATCTTTAAAAATGAGTCACAAATATATGATTTTGTTTTTAAATAAGGCTCAGTAATCTCCTAAAACAGCTGGGCACTGTAGGTTTTAAGAAACGATTTTCAAATAGGAGTAAATGATGCATTTGTTCACTACTTTCAACTGCGGATTAATACACATTTGGTGCACTAGTGAGGATTTACATTAGCAGGATAGTCTATGTGGGATTGAGCCAGTGCAACACTGGCTCATTGATGTGTTTTTATCATTTTTAGACAACAATGGAGCTCTATGACACAGAGGAATAAGATATATCAGCCATTGGCTACATGGCAATGCTTGTTAGGATCAATCAATTGCTGGTTTTGGTCTTTTCATTGGATTTGTTAACATCAAAAATATAGAATCTCACTAGATTTATCTAGTGATTGTGGATATAGAGGCACATGTGAGTGACAGCAACATGTCATCACTAGTGCAAGGGATAGAGTTTGTATCTGATATACGGGGAATGGAGTGTGATATGTAGTTTAGATGCAACACCGTGAGCCATGTGATGAAAAAAAATAATGGTGGTCTATGGCGTAAAATCATTTTCATCTCTACAGTCAGGAAAAAGTGTACAAATGTTAATTATTTCACAGGATCTGCTACTGAGAATGAAACCTGGTATAAATATTCTGATAGCAAATGTAGTTCAAACCAAAAACACAACAGGCAGAGATAGCGCATTGCTCAGGCAAAGATCAAACAAAGGCAGATAGTGTATTACTATAAAGGCGACTGATGTCTCCCTGCAATATTTAATTACTCTGTACTCTCTGTGGCTGCACAGCCTCCTACAGATACCCATGCAGCAAGAATTAGTCAGCATTCCCAAATAAAAACATCATGTAACAGGGGAACAGAAACGATGTGTACCTATGTTTCCAAGTGGAACGCCTCCTCAGTAGCTTCTGTTTATTACTATGAATTTTACTAAAAAAACCAAGGGGACATAGACATACGGTGATGTGTTACATGATGCAGAAACAGAGGGGAGAAAATAGTCACCTCAGAACGTTTTGTGAGGTGAAAGTGCTTACCCTCATGTCATTTTTACTTTAACCCTTGTGCTTCTTACTACTAATTTCTTGGTTTATGTTGCCTTAAGTCAGCCTGAGTGACTGTTAAATGCCTGACATGTAAATGCAATGATCCTTTGTGAGACTGTATGTATAAAGGCGATGAAGTATAAAGTAATATAGCAGATTTTCTGCTGGCGCTTCAATTTGTCGACCACTGACATTTAGAAGCAACAGAACGGAGGCAATTGAGCTTAGTAGAGGAAAATGAACATCTACAGCACCATCTGAAAAAGGCTGCAATTTGGTGACTCACATACTTCATGTCGATATCCCTCATTTAATTATGTGAATTCAGCTGGGCCATGGCAACAAGTGCCTGATTCACCAGTGAGAGGCCAGTAACCTTTAGACAGATGCTTGAGTCCACAGAGGCTATTAAGATCCAGAGCTTTGTTTTTGTCCTATAGCTGTGATATATTACTTTAAAGTTTAATAAATAAATCTAGCTAATAAATAATGTAAGGCAGCTCCAGTTGGACTGTATCGTGTGGCTTTTAATCTGCAAAAAAGGTTATTTATTTGATTGCCTTTTCACATTCTTTGGCTTCCTCTGCAATGTGGTATAGTTCATATGACACCAGGCAAGGGAAAAACAGTATGACTGTCTTCAGGCTGCTGTGGTGGTTTGCAGACAAACATTTACTCAGTGTTTCATAACTACAAATGCAACATATTGCCCTGCATGCTGTCCTCCCCTATTGATTCTAAAAATGCATTAGCTAAACGACTAACATCAGGAGCACTGATATCATTAGAATTTCTAATAAGAGTGTAATAGATACAGTGCCTGAGGCAATAGGAAAGTTATAAAAATAGAGAAATATATATGTGGGTATGTGTGATTGCTTGTATTTGAGTGCCTCAGCATGTGCATGTATGCATGTTTTTTGGAGAGGAGAACAACTGATAAAAGAGAAAGATAGATGATTGCACCAAGCGGAAAGATAAACTAATGAGTCATAGAGAGTGCTAGAGCAAAAGTCGATATTAGCAGGTCTACATTTCATCACCCACAGCCTTATCACCTCCAGTTAGAATGACTTTACTCTCTCACTGACAGTGCAGTTCACACAGAAGTGGAGCAACAGGAGTCTTTAGGTTTATAATGCTTGATATTGTCCCCCATATAGGGCTGCATATCGTTAGAAAAATGTTGATACTAGTGGCAATACAATACCTTAGTTTTGGTACAGAGAGCAAAATTATGTTTTGTTGATACCTTGCTACATTACTTTAAAGCTGCACTATTCACTATTTTTTATATTAACAATAGAAAAATGACTATGTGTAATGTTAAAGCAGTCACTCTTAATGTTCAACCCACATAGAATTATCACCCAATTCTGCAGTTCCCCTCAGCTCTTCAGAGTGTTTTAGCTTCTTTCAGCTCATTGTTTTGGTTTTATAGCTGCAACGTTACAGATTTGGTTCACTCTTGCTGCTATCATCAACCTCAAAACTGTGAAAAAGCTCTGTTAAACTCACTATACGCCACCTGCCCAGCACCAAACAGCAGACAGACAAAATTAGTGACTAGCTAACATAGCAGCTAAAAATGGAGAGAATATTACATTCCCCAGGTGGCCAGAAACATGACTAAATGAATGCTAATGTTGCTTCATGTCTGCTGGATGTGTAAATAAGCAACTGTTTGCTAACATGTACGCTCTAACTTTATAAGGTGATAATATGTCATGTTGTGTTTGCAGCCAACTGCTCAAATGTTAAGTGTTCTTATACACAAGCAGCCTAATCTCACATAGACCTATCTCCACACTTCATTTTAGCGCTGTTCCAGCTCTGGAGATAGGTCTGGCTGAACCCACTATCATTCTGGTATAGGGGAAAAAAACACTCTAGCTTGTTTGTATTTCTTTAAACCAATCACAATCGTCTAAGCCCAGGATGCAGCGACGGTGCCCTGCAAGCGGTAACACGCAGATAGCAGAAGGGGAGGAGAATTCTGACTCAAATAGTCGGCCAATGGCAAGCTTATACCCACAGCCTAGTTCCTGTGAGTCAGACTACAAGCAGCCATACAAGACCTTTGCTTAAATAAAATCTAAATTTTAATTTTTCTTTTATTTAACTACGGAACTATTCAGAAATTCAAAGACAACTTTTTGCACTTGTCAGTTTTTCATAGTCAGTACCAAGGAAGTATTTAGGTTCGATACCCAGCCCTACTCTTAAATTATGGAGCTGCAACATAATGACAGACACTGAATTTTCAGTGAAACAGCAGAGTCACAAACCTTGTGGTCGACTCTCCCTGCTCCTTCCTGGAGTTGACAGATGAGAAAAAGAAAAAAATATATATATAAGAAAAGCATCTTTTCATAACACTTCAGTCAACACTGTGCTTAAAGTACCATACCAGTGCTTTTGCTGCTGTGTTTCAGATTTTTTTTTTCCCCACTGGCTTGTATAATATAAAAATCTATAAGCAGACTCTTAAAACTTGTTTAAGTTGTGTAACAGTGAACATCCAGTCTGCATTAGTTTTTGTCAAAGTAACATTATTGTTATAAGGGAATTCAGTGCAGACATTTAAGTTAATCTACACCTTAACTGCATTACCATTCAATGATAATGTAAGATTGACAAAAATGAATGCAGACTTGATGTTCATGGCGATGGATTACACAACTCAAGCTAGTTTCAAGTGTCTGCTGCTTTGACATTGCAAGAGTTGTAATTGATTTTCATACTGCACAGACATTGATGGGAATCAATGGATGCCTGGGACTGTACAAAATTGTATAGCCTGTATTCTGAAATAGTGGGCAAAAATGTTAGGTATACATGATTTGTAGTTAAGGAGCTAAAACCTGCAAACACACCAGTATGGTCCTCTAAATCAGCATGATAGGAAGAATTTTGCATTAAGGGCTTTGTCAGCAGCTGTTGCAGAATATTTGAGGGTAGCAACATATCAATCAATAATACCCATTCCAAGGGAAATAGACCTGTACAAATAGCAGGCTCACTACAAACATGCAGTTCAATGCAGACTATCCAGGCAAACTAAGGAAGCACTTGCAACAAAAGAAGATAGTGACTGAGTGACTGAAGATCTGATCACTTAATCACTTTAAGCAGTGTCTTTGTAATCACAGTGTTTTGTGCATTAAGTTCATTATGACTGTGTAACTGTACACTATATGCCTTGCAGATGGTTTTCCCAATATTTCCAGGCTCCATTGACAGGTTTCTGAGTGACGTCATCGTGACATGCGCACGGGGGGTAAAAAACAAACCAGAACGAGCATGAAAAGTTGTTTTTGTGCTGTAAACTGTACGAATGACAAAAGTAATGGATGGAAAATGTCTAATATCCCAAGAAGGAACCCTCCCAGTTAGCTGAGAATGCAGACTTAGCTAGCACCTAGCAATCTGGTCAGAGCCATGAATTTTAATAAGGTGGTGGTTAGTTTTAAACAGAAACTGGTAACACATCTAGTGTCTGGTATATTTAGATGGAAAACAGCAGGACATTCATACATGCTGACATTACTAATGTAATATCCAAAATGAGGGAGATTCTGTGCTCTTAACTTGTAGAGCAGGGATTTCATATATGCTAACGTTACTTTTTTATGCTAACCTGCTTTTAACCTTTGCTCCCATTGGTGGTTTGGGACACACACAATACATTTCTCACTAGCTGCAAGAGCTGACTTTGTGTAGTCTGGGTTTATGTTGTTACTGCTACTAGCTGCCACTTTTCACTGGAATTCCATGTGTCATGTTTGCTAGCTAGAGCAGACAGTTGTTTATCAAAGTGGGGTGTGTAGTTAAAAAAGTATTGGAAATGTAAGGATGAGTGACACATTTACCTCCAAACAGTAATTTTACTGGCTTCTAGCAAGTTGCTTTATTACTCGATTGTTTGTAAGTGGGAAACCCAGCTATAGTGATCCATACTGTGTCTTCATGTAGTAGATATGCCAGCTACCAAAGCCGCTGACAGACAGAAGTACATGCACTGCACCTCTAAATTACTCAGGGCATCAGTGCTCAGTGGCCACCCAATTTAAGGAGACTGAAGTGCTGCAAATTCAAAAAAGCTTGATTGGCTCATTGAGGCCACAATTGCCGACACAAATAGATACGCCACGGAGGGTGAATGCAAAAATTGCTGCCTCGGTCCCTCAAAGTGACAGCAGTGAGTCCCTGGTCCATTGAGCACTCAACTGACTTTAGTCAGAGAGCCTGACTCAGTGTGAATGCTGTGGTGGGCTAAAATGTTCATTTATATAATAGCAGCAAAAATGAAGGATTGTTTAGAGATGTCTCAGAAGTCAGCAGTTTTTTTTTTGTTAGTTCAAGCAAGCTGAGCTGAATGGAGCCTGGAAATTATCGTTTTTCTTATGGCTGTGAACCAATTTCTCATAAGAAAAAAAAGAAAATTATAAAATCAATGCATTTATATTTTCAATAAAGAGAGCAAAGCAGATACATGAAACAATAAGACAGAGCAGAAAAAAGTGAAAAGGCTGAATAATTTCAAAAAAGATGGCTAGAGTGGCACAGACACCAAATACAGACACCAGCTGCCATAGTTGTACCTACTTTGTAGGGCTGCAGGTATGCAACGCCTTCAAGTGAGGCTTCCAGGTAGCAATGGAAACCGAGTTTTCATCAGCCGCATAACTACGCCAAACACACTGCATGCAGAATACACAAAACCAGGAAGAAGAAAAAAGTAGAAAGAGGAGACCCCACCCCAAACCAAAAAAAAAGATAAACGGAAATGATTAAAAACATTAATACAAAAAAAAAAAAAAAAGCAGAGGAGGGAGTCAGAAGGAAGTGGAAGAAGAGGATGAGGAGAGTAGAAAGAAAACAAATGAAAAAAGCTGATTAGTGAAACTAAAAAACAGGTGTGTCACACGTCTGTGGTTGGGCGGAGGTCAGGCATGGATACATGCCTGTGGGAAGGCAGGAGGCTCTCATAGTGCCGCCATGTGGCGTTCAGGTAGGGCTTGGTGCTGTCGGTGGAGTAATACCGCCATGCAGCCTGGTACAACATGGGGACGGACAGGATGAACAGGAGGAGACAAAAGGAGGTGGAAGTCAGGAGAGGAGGAGATGGCAACATAAGATGGGAGAGGAAGGTGAGAGGGGGAAGCCAAAGAGGGAGCAAATGGCAAAGCATGTGGGAGGAAAAGAGGTGAGAGAGTAGAGGAAGAAAACAAAGCGTATGGAGAGATATATGAGGAGGACAACGTGAGGTCAGCACCAATAAAATTTGGGATGAAACAAAAGGCCGTGTGTGAAGATCAGGCTGGAAACTAAGGAAATGTGTAGACAAGAGGGGGATGGCAAGAATGGGCTTGCCAAACTGTTGTTTCTGGGCTTAAACACAGGAGAGTCTGGAAGGGGCGAAACAAAACCTCCCAGAGATTAGAGAGCTTACTGCAAAGTGAGGATGAGGGGGCACAAGGCTGGACAGAGTGAAGCTACATGCTATGTGCTTTTTATTGGGTAGTTTCGTAGAGTCCACGGAGGAAAAAGAGAAACTGGAGAATGATAAAATCATTTAGGACTTTTAAACACATTTTATATTATGCAGAAGCAATTCATAATAATAATAATGTTTTCATTTTCACAAAGAGAAAGAGAGTGGGCTGTCTGCTTTACCTGAATGAGGTAGGCAGCTGGGTTTCTCCTTTTCTCAAAGTGCTTCTGTCTGTGCTGCTCCTGGACCTTCAGGGCAAAGCCTGAGCCCAGAATACCCTGGTATGATATTAGTAGGAATAAATACTGGATGCACATGTACGCCAAAGACACTCAAGTATCACTGAGCTGCTGAGAAAGGCACTACAACACTAATGAGAACGTTCATTGTGGCTGCATGAAAAATACGTTTATTTTTGTTAAATAGTTTGACATTTTAGGAAATGTGCTTATCGCTGTCTTGTCGAGAGTTAGATGAGGAGATCGATACCACTCTCAAAGCATATTCACATTATCATGGATAAACAGCTTTGGTGCGCGACTCCTCCGTTATTGTGTACGTGGTGGCTCTGTGCGGATGTCCACGGGTGCACCAAATGGAGCGGGGATGCGCCGAAAATTCAAATGTGTTGAACTTTGACCTGGGCAGCACTGACCTTTGTGGGTGCAGCCAATTGCTGTTTACCACTGCTTGAACTAAAATATGAATAAAAAACTAATTATTAACCAGAACTGTACAATAACAAATAATAAAATAAAAAATTGTAGATAATGTGGTGCTGTTTAGTACAGCACAGTCCCAGACCCTTTTTTTCCCACTGTAATGTGAATTAGAGGGTGGATACCTGAGCCCGACCAATTTAGAAATGATGTTCGGGTCGGGTTTGGTCATGTGTAAGCTAGCTAAGGGTGGAGGACGTCAAACTAAATTTGTCATCGGGGAAGTTTAAACCGTCGGGTTCGGTTCGGGCTTGGTTACTACTCTCGCTGACTCGGGTTCGGACAGAAACGTGGGCGGAGCGGCACTCTAATGTGAATGTGCCTTCATGACTGCTTTAAGTATGAGGCTGGAGTCGGGTGGCGATTAGCTTAGTTAGCATGGAGACTGAAAACAGGAGAAACAGCTAGCCTGACTCTGTCCAAAGATTAAAAATACACCTACCAACACCTCTAAAGCTGAAAATGTAACACATTGTATCCCATTTGTTTAATTCGTACACAAACAGAATGTAAAAACAGAAATGTGTGGTTTTATGTGCCGGTAGCAGTGACTTTGTTGAGGCTTGACATCACTGTGAGGTTGCCCGGCAACCAGCGGAAACTATTGTTAAACTGTTGCTCGTCAATAAATTGTGCACAACACAATGTAACTCCCTTTTAAATCCACATTATGTTGGTTTTATATTTCTGTTTGTGTGTCAAATAAAAAGGCGAGATAAAACTAGTAGGCTTTAGAAGCGCTGGAAGGCATAATGTTTTCCAACTTTGGAGAGAGTCCGGCTGGCTGTGTTAACCCCTTAAAGTAAATATTCCCTTTAGGTAAACCTCACAGGCCTGCAATCAAATATTAAACAAAAAATATAAAATCAAATGACACTGGTCTTCCTGTGTACATAACTTGGCTGCAGCTAATTCTAGCTTCACAAACTGATATGCCAGAATAGCACTGACAAATCTGCCTGCTCTGACTCTTCAAAAAGAAAGGATTTACTTGAAGAATACACACTTACCGCTGGCAAGGCAAAGAACGAGATGCCCAGGAGGGCAAATCCTGCGGACAGCATCCGTCCTGTCCATGTCTTTGGTGTCTTGTCCCCATAGCCAATGGTTGTCAGGGTAATCTGTGAAAACAAATGACTTATCATCCAGTCCTGAAGGATGCTCATATTGAGGCTCTGGCAATGTATACATTATTATACATTATTATAATTGAGAGGAATTTGAGTCTGGAAAAAAAAAGAGAAAAACATATGACACCACCCACTGTATAAGCTTTACTTCCAGCCATGTTGTATATAAGCTCATAAATATCAGCTCAGAAAACAATTTCTTTGATAAAAAACAGTTGACAGGAGGTTGTTTTTAAGAGACCTTTTGGTACCATTTTTTAATTAGACACCCTTATCAAGGGTTTATAATCTGTAACTAATAAGAACAACTTTTAGATTTCCAGGTTATTAAAAATCCCCTTTGCTGAGCAGGACACTTTTTGTCTTTTTAGTTCACTTACTTATAAATTTGTTTGAAGGATTTTTTTTTCACAACCTGACAACCCAAATGTTGTATCACTAACATTCACATTAGAAAGCCATTAGTTACAGCTTGAAAAGTGCCCTGAGATAACTTTGCTATGATTTGGCGCTATGTAAATAAAACTGACTTCAACTGAATTAAGCTTTATAAAGGGTGCCTTATTAGAACGTGTTTTTACATGTCATTTTTCAATGCTTTGAGCAGCAAAAACTAAATTCCACCCGTTGCTGTATTTGTCAAGGTGGTGTCAGATGTTTCTCCAGCATATATTTCAAAATCTCAGCACCTGGAACAGAAACTATCCACAGGGCTACATATTCATCAGGGTAAATGAGAATATATATATATATTTTGAAGTGGCCCTTTTAAAAAAAATAAAAATAACATTAAGAAGGTTCATTTGGATTCAAATTTTCAGTATTTGCCTAATTTTCTTTGACTACTTTGAGTTAAATGTCTTTTGGTATGCATAACTGTATTATATCTGTATGTTTCTGTGTGGGTTCTTTTGCATACTGCTTGATTTTGCCACATAGAGGCATGATTTTAAATGATGCCTTCAGGCAGTGCAATCACACGTAAGTGATTAGACCTGTGTGGAGGCTTCATAGGAGCGAGTCTGTATGGCCTTGGTTCTAAGTACACTGATGAAAGCCTGTGGCTGAAATGCTTATTCTGCCTTGGTAAAAAAAAAAAAGAAGCAGTATGCGTGTTCTTGTTGTACTTTATGTGTGAGGACCTACTTAAGTCTATAAGGCTGATCTGTGAAGACACAATGAGAGGCCATTTTGACAATATTACACCTTTTGACTGACTGCATTGAACCAAAAAATAAATAAAAATGTCTTGATGAAAGAAGGAGCCAACCAATTATGTTTTAATAAAAGAAGAAACAGAGTTAATTATGACAATGATTCCTAGTGACAGTACTTAGCAGAACATCAAAATGTGACCACTGAATAGAGCTATTCACATGTGTTCAGCAAAGGTCTGAAAAGGAGCATTTAATGCAGTGTGTTCATTATTTAATGACAGGAGAAAATCAACCTGGCTGTGAACTGGAATTGGTAGAGCATGCAAAACTCCTGGCTTGCCTTCAGCACTCTATCTGTTTTATCTGTCTATCTTTCAATACATACTGTATATCCATCTATCTATCTTTCTGTTTTGGCAGACTGAGCACTCTGGGTTATCTTTCATTCAGGCTCTGATTGCCTTGCATGACAAAGGCAGCTGCAGTCATTTGATACCTTTATGATTTTTTGAGCCTGTATGAAAATGGGGGTTAATGGAGCCGTGCAGGGCTAATGTACATGGAGGAGCTGTCAATGCTCAGAGGCAATGACAAACCGAACAGGAGCACCGATTTTCAACATCCAATGCAGGACACATTCATGTGAAAAGGTTACAGTGAAGAGATTTTGAGATTAAAATAGAAGCTACTAACTCGCTAATTTCCAACACACTTTTTTTTCTTGTTGTTGTCTTCTTGTTTTTGTCTTGTTGTTGTATTCAGCTCCCACATCTATTGATTCCTTTTATGTGTTTTATGTAGGGTTGTTTTACCCCATAATGGCTGTCTTCAGGCAGATGCAAATATACTTAAAAGTAACTAGAAATTAGCATGTAAAGCAAATATCTTTTTCTCCTGGGGGAGCACGCCCCCTGACCCCCCTAGTTGTGGCAGTTTTCTCGATCCACACAACGTTCTCACCTTTTTTTACCCCATAACTGTTTGCATCCCAGATTGAGTTTTTACTGTGATCATGGCAGCCAGAGCTACAGATATTCCTCCAAACTCACCGTGCCCCACCACAAGGCATCTGCGTAGGTAGCAAACTCCTTGTTGAACTTGTTCTCCACAAGGTAGACGAGGAATGAAGAGAAGATGAGAACCAAGAAGCCAATGTACCAGGCGGTTACCAGCTCCTGCAGGCAGAGGTCAAAAGACTTTCAGAGTGTAATCATGGGAAAAAGAAAATGTTGTTAATGCTCCACCACTTTGGCATTTGAACATTCACTGTCCATCAACCTAAAGTGGCTTTTCTATGATCTTAGAGGACAGAACTTTCTACGTAATAGAGGTAAAAGTGAACATTATGAACCGTTGTTGAACCTGTGCTTTAAATCCACTTCAATCACTGCAAATTACTTTCTAACAGTACTGTGCCTTTTGCTTTCACAGTAGGGTGAGAGCTTTTCATAGAAACCCAAATACAAAAGTGCACAAGAGCAGGTCCATCTGTTGTTAAGACTATCAGGCTGGCACTTCTCAGCATTTTTCATCTAGTTTAAGCCACCTCCAGCAGGCGAACAGTAAACTCTGATCACAAAGCAGATGTAGATGAATATTTTACCATCTGCCTATTAGCTTAAATGGAGATCATAATGTAGATTGAAGCAGAAACATGAAGTCATTAGTGCCAACCAGATCAAGTATCAGGTTTCAGGACTTTTCGTTGTGTAAAGCTTCGGGCTCAGGCCAGGATCGGGTTTGGTTATTTTCAAATGTAATTTATTAAAAAAGTCTCCTCCTCACTCTGACTGGGCCAGCAGGCTGCCTCTATGTGCGTCATGTGTTTCAGGTAGATACACAATCCCCAGTGGGAAGTTTGAAAGATACACAGAGTACCCAATATATTGCATTAGCCTGGCGAACTAACGCTCAATAATGGATGGAGAAAAAAAAGCCCAAATATAGACTCGGGTCTCAGGTTCTTTAGTTTTATTATGTTTATTTGTCAGGGACCATGTACACAAACGGTTATCTCATACAAAGAGACAAGATGCTTTGTACCAGATTTAGCTACTAGCTACTGTCCATCTTCAGTGCCTGGGCAGGTAGACATGTCAGGTTCAGGTCTCATACTTGACAGTACCAGTAGGGTTCAGCTGGGTTGGGGCTTAAAAACCTGGAACAGGCTGGGTTTGGGTCTCAGTTTCATGCCCGTGCAGAACCCTACCCTGACCACCAAACTACACAGCGCTTCACATCACATTTACTAGAAATGCCCAGCTCTATTGTTCTGCTATTGGTACTGCTGTTGTGGTACCGTTGCACTTTTGCCTTCAAGGCCAGAAAGCCTTCTGGCTGAAGGCCTTTCTAACATGTGGTTAACATTGTGAAACGATCACAGTGTGGTTAGGTTTAGGCACCAAAACTACTTGGTTAGGTTTAGGAACAGATCATGGTTTGGGTTAAAATAATAAGTTAAGTTTCACACAGAACACTAACAGCAGTCTCCTGGGTGAAAGTCCAGGAGACCCATCCATCCATCCCGACCTCCTCGCTACATGGATTTTGTCGCTCTTTATACTACACCTGACTTCCTTTCTGGCAGAAAGCCTTGAAGGCAGACTTCTCCCATGTGCGCTACTGTTGACTGCTGGTCACCACTGCACTGCAAGCTGAAAACGCAACAACCATCACCTCACCCTCCACCTTTATGTCAGTCGATTTTATCTGCTGCTGCTATCTGCTCCTGATGCTGCTCACACTAGTGGATACTGTTGCCAATACACTGCAACACTACTCTGCAGCTTTCCCCCCTTCTCTGTGTTATTTGATTCAAAATGTCGATTCATTAAAATTTCAAAAAGCATGTTTTGTAACTACTTTCTACAGAAGAAACAGTCCCTCTGAAAACTGTAGACAGTATGCCTGTAGCACCACAAATACATTCCATTCACCTACATTGTATTGGAGGGAGGCAAAAGTCTCAGAGACAGATATCTCAAAACTAGGCAAACAAAACAAAAACTATCCGCATGGCTGCATACCAGCAGAAGCTGAGAAAGTATGTGTTTGTGATTCAGCTGTGTGTGGTGACATTTTCCTTTATTCCAGGCTGCATAATTGGTTGTTTTTGGGTGCTATTCTTCGCTCCGAATGCACTAGAAGCAATTGCCTGGCCAGAGACTTCCATGAATCATCTGCAGTGGCCCAAAAACCCTTCCAGAGAATCCCTTACAAAACACAGCCTCACTAAATACACAGTCTTAGATTATCTGACCTTTTCATTTAAAATGTGATGTTGGTTATTCAGTTTGAATGTGCAGCTTTGGTACAAGGGTTAGGAGCGTTATCCTGGATTTAGATTTAAATTTCAATAGTCACATCAAATCGGTAACTTTGTCAGCTTAATACCATCTAAAAAAACATTGCAGGAGTCAGAGGAGTAATGTCTAAACGAGACCTAGTAAGGCTTACCCAAGCCTTTATTTCCAGTAGATTGGATTACTGCAATGGTCTGTTCACAGGGCTTTCAAAAAAAGCACTTAGGCAACCACGTTACACCAGTTCTAAAATGGTGTAACGTGTTCTCTGAGTGACTACCAGTCACTCAGAGAATTCATTTCAAAATCTTGCTGCTTGTCTACAAATCACTCTGTGGCTCTGGGTCCAAATACACCTCTGACATGCTTGTGTCATATGAACATTCTAGGACCCCGAGGGCACCTGGGACTGGCCTACTGGCTGTCCCAAGAGAACAAAACACGGTGAAGCAGCGTTTTGTTATCATGCAACACAGACCTGGAATAAGCTCCCAGACAATAGTAGACAAGCCCCAACTCTGACCACTTTCAAGTCAAAGCTAAAAATGTTCCTATTTTACATTTTACACAGCAGATTCTACCCTGTAATGGCTAAAAACGTATCTTTTCAGCTTAGCTTTTAAATAGCCTTCATTTTAACTGTTTCTGTTCAGGATCCCAACACAGCTGACACGGGCAAGTACGAATTTTCATCCGTCTTGTCTGGGTAATGCCTACTTGGCCATGAGTGAACACTATGTGTGTGTGTGTGTGTGTGTGTGTGTGTGTGTGTGTGTGTGTGTGTGTTATCTGACATAAATATTTGATCAAGAGTAGAATCAGGAAGGATGGGGGATTAGAAAATTCAAGAAAACATATGGGTTCACTCACAATGTGCATCTAAAAGTGGGAGCATTTGTTGTGTTCTTTTATCTTTCTATTTCACTTGATTTGAACTGCACTAGTTTACTTTTTAAGTCTTTTATCTTTTGTTTCTCTTGTCTGCACTTTCGCACTTCTTAATTGTAAATCTTTTACCTTTAAGGTCTTTTTATTACCCTGTAAAGCACTTTGAACTGCCCCAGTGTATGAAATGTGCTATACAAATAAAGCTGCCTTGCCTTGCCTACAAGTAAAGAAGAACTAGGGCAGCAACAATGACCTGTCCTGGCTTCTGCATCTTTGGGGGTCATACTGATCTAAGATACAAGTAAAAAGAAGTAGGTGGATTTGTGTGGGTTGATCGAGCTGGAGCACAGAGAGATGAGAGTGAGAAATGTCTGAAAAGAGTAAGTCAGAGAATAAAAGCTGCACTGAGCTCTGAGTATTACAATACCAACACAACTTCTAAAAGAATATCATTTGCTTTTGTACCTTTTTGTATTAAATTGTATATTTAATATTAATATTATTATTTGGTAATTAAAAAATGCTATATGAATGCAGCAACAAGCATGTATGTGTATTGGCCATTCGTCTGTGGCAGCCCACCTTGCTGTGTGCGTAGACCACAGAGCCCAGCAGCTTCCAGGTGCCTCCTCTCCGGTCCATTCGCACCATGCGCAGGATCTGCAGGAAGCGCAGGCTCCGCAGGACTGAGGTGGCGAAGATGTTGCCCTGGCTGCCCGCCGACACCACCGCCACCGACGCTATCAGCACTATGATGTCTGGAGGGCAGAGGGGAAACACACACACACAAGAGCTCACCAAAAAACTATAATTCATTATGACTCAAACCTGGAAGCAAAATACAGTATATCTGGCATCATGTTCACATTTTAGTTTTATACATTTCCTGATATATTTCACTGAATGGAAATAATATTCTAGGACGAGGCTTCCTTTAATAAGTTATTTTGTAGAAGTATGACATGCTCTCTGCCTGCAGTTTGTATTCTAAATTTTGCCTCATCGCAATGTAATTTTGTCCTCTCTGTGTTCCTGTTGTTTATTTTCATGACATTTCTTGCATTGTTGATGAATACTAATGCAATTCAAGTCAACCGAGTTCATTACATTTGAGCACGGACTCAAATGGTGATTTGTTTTAAGGCTTTCTGATGCAAAAGCAATATTTGTATCACCCAAATACTGGGAAACAACAATGACTACACCCAAGATAAAGTTAGATTATACATGCTTATGCACATGAGAACAAAAAGAAATAGAAAAGACTTGTCATAGGAGCAGTGTACACCCTGATAGCTTAAAGGTCCAAGTAGGGCTGAGTGATATGGCTTATAAATAATATCTCCATGTTTTTAGGCTATGCCGCGATATACAAAATATATCTCCATATACACATTTTCTCTAAAATAACATACTGTAAATTCTCAAATAGTGCAAACATATGATATGATGATGACATATGATGCATTGCTGTAGATTAAACTAGCCAACAGTATATAAAGTAGTTCAAATCAGCTCAACCTTAAACATCTACAGCAAAAATGCAACATCCACATTAATGCAGCAGTAACATTAATCCAGAAACATCAGATTTAATAGTGAAACACTGACAGGGACCATTTTACTGCGCGATGACTACTTTAAGTACATTTTTCCTATAATATTTACTTTGACCTTAGTAAGGTTTAGAATGCAGAGTATTTTCAAAGTGGGGTATTAGTACTTTTGCTTTAGTAAGACCTGATCCTCCTTCTACCTCTGCTACTTGTGCGTTACTGGCCGAGCCTTCCCCTTTAAGGAAGGTGGCCTTGTGACGGAGTCTAGCGGGTTTGTTGTGAAAGGGAGTCTTTCCCGGTGTGTGAGGGGCAGTTACATTTCTTCAGTCAGCCATAAAGAATCGTTACTGAAAGGCTGTGTGTTGTGTTTGCTGCCACAGAAAAGAAATAAAAAGTCCCTGATTATGTAACCTTTCTTGTACACCTTTACAGCAGAGTTGGTCCACACTGTAAAAATCTAGCTAGTTAGCAGCTATGAGTCAGGCTAAAGTCAATTAAAATAGCCTAAAACTACACTGAAAACTCGAATATGACATCTGGTCATCTGCTATATCGCACATTAATTGATATTCAAATATATTCAATATATCGCCCAGCACTAAGTCCAACCTAAAGTCAAGTATATCTTACTAATGTTGATCTTAAAGTGAAACTGGCCTTCTAACAGACAGGTAGGATGGTTCATCCAAGCCAGAGGTCAGAATATCTGGGACTCATGTTGCTGCAATGACAGCAGCTCACTGTGGTCACCTCACTCTCACCCCTCACCATATTACTGGAGCTGACATAATCTGCCATGGGCATCAACAGCACAATAACGTACTGTGAACTCTTCCTATATACTCTATATGTTTGTATAAGACTCCTGGCTACCACATCAAGCTGCTGTGGACACAAACAGGACAGTGGGGACGCAGTAAGTGGCTAACACTGATCCATGAAGAATATTTTTTCATATTCATCGGAAATGAAGATCTGTGCACTGCATGCCACTAAGATTCTAACATAAGTGCAGGCAAACTGCAGCCTATTACTGTATGTGCTGCACATTGTGACAGACAGATACACAAACATCAACAAACAAAGGCACAGACGGAGGAACAGGCAGACATACACGCATACAGATTTAACTCTGTTCAGAGGAAGTTCACACAGAAACCACACTGAACAAATTAATAACATCAAACCCACAAAGAACAGACAACTAAAGTAACAAGCTCCTATGACTCCAGAAATAACATTTTTTCTTCTCTTTCCCCCCTTCGCTCCTCTCTCAAACAGATCTTCCATTTCAGTGACGCGCCATGTGAAACTCTACCCTTGAGTAGAGTTATTTAGTTCACTCTGTGCAAGATGTTTTCCCTCATATACATCCCTTTTGCTCCTGTCCTACCGCTGAACCTGTTTTTTTTTTTGTTTTTAATAGGAAATGCTGACCAAGGTGTGGCTAATGGCTCCTGCTCTAAACCATGGACCAGCTGAACCATAGTGGGAGAGAGAAAAGGGGAAAAGTCAGCAGCAGCACCATGAAAAATACATTAATGACACCCAGGAGAGGAGAGCCTCTGGGTCACCTGCAGAGCTGCAGCGGGGTCACTCCCTTTGAAGGTGCAGAGAGAAAAATGTGAAGAAAATGATTGACAGAAGGATGAGTGTGTGTGTGTGTGTGTGTTTGAGGATCTTTGTGTGTGGAAAATCTCATGGAGGGACTTTTGAAAAGCTGAACATTTTTCATGCTAAACTTCACAAACGCATGTAAAATGATGATGGCTTTTATGGGTTTTTTTTGCTTTTTTTATCAGTCTGTATCTGTGTGTGTGTGTGTGTGTGTGTGTGTGCGTGTGTGTGTGTGTGCATTTAATAGTGTTTATTGCAACAGAAGTTGTTTTACTTTTTCCAGAGAAAATCCAGTAATTCTGTCCTCTGGACCCCAACATAATCAGTGAAATCTACCTTCAGCAGTGTGGACAGTATGGTGTATGGAAAGATTGCTAGCATGCAACTGAGAGTAGCAGTAGTAGAAATATTACAGTAGTAGTACTACTGCTACTTGTAAGCTAGTAATTTGTGTTGGTTGGAAATGTACAACTCCATTACCATTCATCCACATCTCCTATTCTGTCCCTCTGCACACTGCCTCTGCTGAGTCTGCTGGAACCTCTTTATATGCTGAACATATATTCATCAAATTTACAGCCAGACGTCTCTTCTGGCAGCAGGGCTGTGCTGTTATCAGCTGCTCCACCAGTGAACTTCAACTTTGGAAAAAAATGGACAGTAAAAGTCACAAGCCTCTGCTTCATGAAATCACTTCTACTTTAATAAATCTCCATTAAATCCTTGTGTTTAAATCACATTCTGAGGTGGCATGGAGGTGTGTGTCAGGGTTTTTTTTTTATTTGTGAAGGGAGCGTCTTCAAGCTAAAACAGGGCAATCTCAGAACCCATCGGCTATCGTCTGACGATGATTTGAATGCAGATACATCTAAAAAAGCTAATAAAAAGCTATGTTTGCTCTTCATACTGATATGCAGTGTTATCACTTTGAACAGTGATTTCAAAGTGAAGCAATGTGATTTGAGCTAGAAATCTACTGAACCTATGATGACAATCGTCTGGTTAGATGACTTTAAGTCATGACTGAAGATATCAATGGGCAGAGGCAAACTGTACAACACGTGTAGATGTAGTGTAAAGTGTGTAAATCATCTTCCTGCAACAACAAACAGAACTTAGAAAACAAGGAAATTATATAGTTTTCATATCAGAATGATTTTTTAAAAGATTTTTATTTTGGAGACCGGTGACGTTGTGGCGGCCATGTGCCATAACCATTCAGCTACCAAAGCACTCATATCAGAATTTTACTTGTTGTGGTGACAAAAAGTTCTGTATGAAGATTTTTTTAACACTTAAACAACATATGTCCTCACCACCTCAATTTGGTCAAATACAGTATCATATTCCCATACTGTGTAATGTAGGCAGAGGCACAAATAGAAAAAATAAATGTGTTGGAAGTGAACTAACAGCAATTCTGTCTTCTTCTCTCAAGCACCTAAATCGATGGGTTTTCATTGAGGTGTTGCACTGATTTCCCAAGCTGCCCCCCAACGAACAGTGCCATCACTTCTGTAAGATGTTTCATTCCAAATTGAGATAATCACCATTTGAAAAAAAAGTAACAGCTACTGTAATGACATACAATAGCAGAAAATCAAAAACTCAAAAACACATTCCTTTTCTATATTTCAGAAGTATTGAACGATAACTCAAGGTCATTCTTTTTCTTTCCACGGTGGTTATACACAAGATTTGGGAACAAAACTGCTCATTTGCAGCGTAAAGTGTTCTGACCTTCAGGCAAACCGTCAAGTGATGGAAGCCAACAGGGAAATCAGACAAACATATCACAAAGATTGTATGATATCACAGTCCATCCTTTCCAGGACATTTACTAACACTTTTTTTTTCTTTCTCAGTCCTCAGGGATAGTCCATACTGAAGGATTTGGTCCAAATGGGCTTTATATGACTGCAGTGGACTAATCAACTGCTCACACCACTTGAGGTGAAATTTGTTCCAGCAACCAGTCAAGCATGAGTAAAGAGTCCAGCAGAAGAGCACACAGCGGTACATATGCATTGACAGACTACCATAGGTTTGGTCACAGTGGTTACATTTCTTTTGTGTGTGTGTGTTAGAATTCTGCATGCAAACTGATTTTTTGATCACACAGAGAGAGTTTTCACAGAAGCAGTGAAGTGCTTATGCACTAATATGACTCTAATAGGACGTACAATTCCAGCCAAGCTGTTTCCATGCATATTTGATACTGTGTAACTGAGGATCCCTGCTGCCACAAACAAACCAGTTACCAGAATCTTCTCTTTGGCATGATTCACCAGCAAACAATATATATATATATATATATATATATATATAAAAATATCTATTTGAACATTTCCACAGATGAGTTAGCTAAATGATTCATTTTAGATATTACACAGGTAAACCAGGGGAGTGACTCATTATTGGTTTTCAAAGGGCATATCAGATAGTATTGATATATAACAAAGTAATACAGGTAAGGCCTTTACACACCGGGGCGTTTCATGCGATTAATTCACACGTTAATATAACTGTTGTTTTTGTCAAGTACTTTCACACAGAATGCGAATATTATGCGGTGAAAAAACGACGTAATTGTTTTTTTTTGGAAGGAGGTCGATTTTTCTGAGCTTTCACACGCCGAATAAAGACATCAACCAATCACTTTGTGCGGAACAGACGTCACGTTACAACAATGGCGGACCTGTTGATTGTTTGTGTTTCTCATCACCCTGTATTATATGACAAAGGACAAAAAAATGATAAAGTTTATATATATTATAAAATTATAAATGTATCTATCCATCCATCTATCTATCTATCTATCTATCACAAATTCTCATCGCTGCCGGTATGAATAGTTATTCGTCATGTCCCCGGTGTGTAAAGGCCTGTAAGGTTACCAGTTAACATGATACTATATCTGCTTATATGTCCTGAGGTGAAAATAACTTAATAAGACAACAACAACTAATACAATACAGTATAACAATATGTTTAACATTGGGTGACAAAATAATGTCAACTCAAAGTCTACTTACTAGCTTTGTCAGGGCTTTCAACCATATCGCACAGATCATCTAACTTCATCCATTCACTGATGAAGACTATGATATATGGTTGAAAGCCTTGACAAAGCTAATAAGTGAACCTTGAGTGGAGATGATTTCGTCATGCATACAGATCACAAGGTCAAGAATGATCTTCCATGCTCAATTAATATTATTCCCAGAAATTAGATTAGAGAAATCTGTTACGGAAATTATGGAAAACTGTTACGAGCAATTAGATCCTTGAAATGTGAGGATTTGGAGGAACGACTCAACCCAACCCAACAAGTCTAAAGTGATCGCTGCCCTGTTTTCTGTGATTATTAGCAATATTATGAAGCGTGTTTAATTTTAGTTGAGATACGTTTACCAGAGGAATGAGAGTAACTGATATCATAAACAGTATTTTTTGAAAACCTGCTGTTGCCTTACCACTAGACAAAAACCGTCATGTTATTGTTGTAATAACAAAGTGGTACCAGCATGAATGGTAGGTAGAGGGTCTGGGGACGACTTGTTCAGCTTAGTGCCACTGCAGACAATAATGAAGACTGAAAGGCCCCACAGAAGGACGAGGAGTGTTAAATTGTAACTGCAAATATTGCTGCTCTCATTTATGCATATACTGACTTATTGTTTTCACTACAGCAACACAATCTCGTGGAGCCAAACTCAAGTTAGTCTGTCAATGAAGATCCCATAAAGTACTCCTCTATCTGCTCTGTAAAAAAGTCACCTGCTCTACATTAAGTAAAGTAGCTGCTGGGCTGTAATCTAAAAGCAAACCATACATGTTCACGTTGTAGTTGTGATTTTATACAAAACTCCCATAATCCCCTTCTCATATGCATGTTAAATTTGATTACATCACAGTGCGAGAGGTGCAGTTACATATGGAGACATGAACGCACATTTTATAACGCAGCATAGTCACAGGGTTTGTCTTTGTAAGGAAGCAAGAACACAGAGAAAGCTACACTAACGATACACCTAATTTATTAATTAGGATGCCACAAACGCATGATGGGACTGATCATCTCCTTCATATGTCTCACTACTGCTCAGGTCCTCTGAGTTCAACTCATTTTCTCTTTCATTTTCTCATTTTATCCCATCATCTCTCTCAGTTTTTCACACTCTGTCTCCCTGCCTCTCTCTCTTACTTCATTCCCTCAGTGCTGACAGCGCCCGCTACAAAGTGTGACGATGGGAGCTCACGGCACCCTGCGTGACCTCTAAGCCCTGCCCCCACCCCCCACCCCCCGCCTCGAGCACCCAGCTGTACTTTCCAAGAAGGAGCAGAGAGATCCATGTCTAAACAGTGGAAAGAATAAAAAGCAGTTAATGCAACCTCATTACGTAAATGCTCTCTGCTCTTATGAGCTCTGACCACAACTGAAAATGACACGAGCAAACTATGGTCAATAGCGTGCAGTGCTTACGTCTAACATCAAACTGCATTCATGGAGAGGACAAGGCAAGTAGAAGGCAACTGAAAGGAGAAACAATGAAGGAGAGGAAATAGAACTTCTGCTGGAAAAAAAATGGTAACACTTCATTTTACAGGTCTGCGAATTTCATGGTAAGTAGGTGATAATTAGCAAGTAACGTATTTGAAATTTCTTTGAAATGACCCCCAAATGACCCCCAAGTTACCCCAACATTCAATAGCTGGTAATTTCTGTCTGTTTCCATAAAAGAGACTCCACAAAAAGGTGCTCCAACAACTCACCGATGACGCAGAATGGCTTCCTGGCGAAGCGAAGTCGTCCCTGCCATCCTCTGTAGCGACAGCAGCATCCTGCCGACCAGATGCGGATGATGTACTCCAACCCAAACACCACAATCATCACAAACTCCTGTTCAAAAAGACAGACACAACTGTTGTTTTGGCAGTGTGTTAATCATGGTAACACAGGCATTATATATTAGTCATTGCTTGTCAGTGTGGATTACAAGTGCATCATCACTTATTATTATACACATTATTAATGCAATATTTTTGTCATTAAAATGGATGCCAGGTGGATCTGATAATGACTATGACAGGTCGTCTGTTATTGCACGCACATTGATTCAGCTTCCATTAGATGACAACGTGGATGCAATTAGTGCAGTGCAATTTGTGAAATGGTAGTTACTGCTGCAGGGGCAATCATGTGCAGTGAATGTTTGACTGTATAAAAAACGCGACCTCTCCTTTCAGTTACAGGCTTTTGAAAAACATGTTGAGTCACACTGAGAGTCTTTTAAAAAGCATTTTTGCTCTTGTGCCCACTAGTAGCTCGTTTTGCCCTTCCTGACTTTCTTCCTGAAGGCAACTTTGAACTCCATTTCGTGTTATTTGAACTAAAAGTAAGTAAAGTTCCCAGTTTGAGGGCAAACACATCTCCCATCTAAACTGTTAAATCACAAGTAGCACACTCTGCTCAGGTTTTCTATTTACATGACTGCGACGGGTACAGGCCCGCACAGTGAGCCTGAGGCGGAGGCAGCTGCCTGGAGGAAGAGATGCCTCGCCCCGTCAGGCTCCAAGATACCGTTATCTTCTGCCCTCTGGTAAGAAGTGGTGAATTTACACCTCATAGCAATTTCATACGATGTAGTCTCTGGCTTTAGTTTGATATCTAGTGTTGCAAAAAATGCTGTTGCACATTTCCGATCCGTAAATGAAAATCCGTAAAGTTAGCGTAGTTAGCACGCATTAGCTCGGAGGGATAACTTGGCTTGTTTACTGTATTACGTGAACATTGCTGTCACCCTGAACGTCCCGCTGAACCTCATTCAAAAATTCTGGCCATTTAATAAAGCGTTGCTTGATAGTCTATATGAAAAGTAAAAGGAACGAATAGTCGAATATTGGGATTGAACAGCCAAATCCGATTCGCCTGACAAAATTCTGGCCTGGTACAGCCCTGGAACGAAGTAAAGCATTCTGTATTTCCCCAATAAAAGTTTATTCCTGGCAGTGTGGAGAAGACTTAGAAACAGAATTTAGACCTTTGTGTAGGCAAATACATTTTTTACAGAAAATAGAATTAAACAGTTAACTGCGTAGGTAAAATGTACAAAGAATCTGAATATTTTGACTATTTTACAGACTCTGACCTCTGTATTTCTAAAAAAACAAACAAACTTGAGAAGGGAAACGCTTCATGGTGCATATGTTATGTTGTATGTGTGTTAGCTAATTGCTAATTACACTGACAGGAAGTGGTCCAACATTCTACCTGCAAATGTTATCATATTGCATCATATTGAATTGTATTGTATAGAAAAAGGTCAAACTGTAATGACAACAATAGCATGTGAGAACGATAGATAGAACGATAGAACAATAGAACGATAGATAGAACAATAGAACAACAGATAGAACGATAGATAGATAGATCATTTAGTAACTGGCATTTTGTTGATAGAAAGTTACTGTTGGCTGCTGGTTGTCCAGTTTCTTACCAGAATGAGGAGACAGTAGGAGGAGAAGTCCTGATGAGTCGGGATGGTTGAGAACACAGAGAGGACGAGGCAGCTGAAGACCAAGATGAACCTAAACAGAACAACAGGAAAACAAAGGAGAGAGTCATAAATCTGATATACACACACAATAGGAATCAAACAGGATGATACCACACTGACCAGCAGATCAAATCTCAAATTCCAAAACATCATTTCCACTGGTCACAAATATGCTGTTGATCATAGAAATGTGCACTAAAGTGGAAATGTCCGCTGTATTTTCCTCTGTGACAAACTCTTGAACCCATTCTGGCACTGCAGGAGGACCAGAACACCAACAACCTTGCAGCACAACCACAAAACTTATTTCCTCTCTGCAGTGAACCATGAGGCCGACTATTATTCAATTTCCTGAGATATCAAGTTAATCATGCTTGTTTGTGTAACATGATTTGCAAGAAACAAGCAGAGAAACTGCGGCTATTGGAAAACAAGCAACATCCGACCAATTCCACACTCCGACTGTCGCTCCCGCCGCCAGGAAACCATAGCCTTCCATCTTCATAACCATAACATGTTTTTTTTCCATCACATAAATCTTCCAAAAACACATCGTCGTCTGAAACACAAGCTGGGGTTTAGAGTTACGGTGGCTCTTGATGCTAAACGGTGAGAGCACATCTGTGTTTTATCATCTCAGATCTCCTCTTAAGCCTTCTGGAGAAAGACCGGCTGACATGCTTTGTGTGTGCTTTCTTTTTCAATGTTGTCCAAGGAGGGGTTTAAGTAGAGCAGACATGGCTTTTTTCAGTCATGTCCTGCTTCATGTTTGTACAGTTACACATTAATAATTCAAACGGGAGACCTTTCGCTAAGCTCTGACCTTTAGGCCTCTAAATCTGGGGGAAAACGTTCACTTCAAAAGGGGAGACTTCACCCTCAGGCCCCTGGTTTCACGATAGTATGGGCTGGTACGTGTGGAAGAAAGACCAGCTACGTTATGTGCAAAGCCACTGTTAACAGTAACAGGAAAGGTGGAGCTAATTAAACATAATGAGCTGTCTGGTACCTCTGCCAGTCATCTGTGCTGCTTATATCATGAATCGTATCCCAGTTTAATAGAACTTTGTCTGTAACTGTTCATCACAGAGATCCATCAGCCTCCAGACGAACCAATATCTACCCCTAGCTCCTCACATAAACACTCCTGCTGTCCGAAATCCCTGCCTGTTTGCTGTATATTTACAGTCCACCATTTCTTTTGGAGTGTCCGAATTCTGAGTGTAAATGTAAAAATTATAAAACGCCCTCAAATATTACCCAATGAAATGAAAAATAGTGTTGTACATGAACACACCTTTCCTATAACAATCGACAATGCAATGTGTTACATTTTATATATGCGAAAATTGATGATGATTAATATTGACTGATTGCTTTGTTTATTTGAGCGTCTTGCACACCATATGGTGTCGAGCCCGTATGGGCTTACAAGATACTGTAGAGCAACAACAACCAGGATGGCCACATGACAAATCATAATCTACATTTCTACAAATTCAAAAAGAGAACATTTCAAAACATTACATTTCCATGTATATTTTCATTTTCAATTATAAATGTCTTATAATGTTGGAGACAGTGTTCTGTCTTAGTTGCCATGCATTTTCTATAAATCTTGCTAAGACAAAAATCTCATTAAAGAGCCAACTCAACATGTCACCTTCAGACAACCAAAACAGGCTTCAACTGAACTTCAAATCAAACAAGATGATTCCTCAAGTCACTGTACATGGGCCAGTGGAACACAAAATGATATTCCTCCTCAGCAACACCAAGGTCACAAAATATTACATAAACGCCGTTCTTCAGGAATACCTTTATGTCTGCCTACCTCAGTTGCCAGCGGTAGGGTACCAGTTTTTTCAGGGGCATCCTTAAAACCCAACAACTCCTGCAGCATGAAATTGAGCCTTTCATCGAATCATAAAGTTTTGAAAATGTTAAAAAACCAAGGTCAAGACACAATTTAATTTTATTCATCACAGACCACAACGCTCTTCCTGCTGACTCTTTTCTTCCCTCTGAAAAGCTCATTTGTGAATTGGTCTGGTGATGTCAGGCTAGCAGACTCTGCCACTGACAATGCAAACTACAATACAGAGAGGTAAAATAATGAGTGTAAATACATTTAATGGCTATAGCAGAATAAATAGTGTAAAAATTGGGTTTGATACGACAGAAATCTTAAGGATTATAAATTTAACATACTTTATACACCCAACCCTCGGTGTATGTGCAAACAGGAGAACACACATCTCAAAGTACAGGGCTATGAGTCTTAGTCAGTGCAATGATATGATGTTCTCAAAACTGCCCAATTTCTCAACCATTAGAGCATGGTTATTTGAATTTTAAAAAGCTTTTGCCCAATATAATCCATTTCTGCTTGCAAAAATGTCATTATTGGCAGTATGACATTGGCTCTACCCATAATGCAGTTTGTCCATCTCCACAGCTGTATTGAAGTAGAGACTGGGGACTCCTTACTATCAGCCCCTTGGTGCCAAATTGACCCCCAGATTATCACAGAGTTGAAAGGAAGTCTTTCAAGCTTGATAATCAGGGGCCATCAGGGTAACATCCAGTGTTTGAATGCTGCCTGTGTGAAAATGGTGGGTGTGCAGAGTGGGTCAGTGTCCCATAGCCTACAGCACAGTACAGGACTGTGCTGTTCTGACCCCAGTCAGGCCCTCTTTGACATCCAGAGAGCCAAAATTGAGGTCAAAATTTTCCACAGCCACGAGAATGATTATGTCATTATTTCTAGACCCATACGTTCTCTCTGCTCCATCACATGGCTCAGAGAGCTGCTGGAGGTTTCGAGTGAAATAAAAGCATTAAGTATCAAAAGTTTGAGGTTTGCTCTGTTGACATTTCCAAAGAGTAGAATAATGTGATTTTGATTGGAGGAAAACATCTAGTGACAAGCATTGTGGTGCTGTCAGCTGAAAAGCAAGCTCCTTGTCACCCGCACACCTACGCTTCTCGCACTTACAAGGTTGTCAGACCGAAAATTACAGAGTGACAATCAACTCCCTTCATCTATAGCCTAACTCGTGTTTCGATTTTGAATATATTTACTGTAAAAGGGAGTAGAGAATTACTGAAAAGCACCCTGACGGCGTCATTAAGCTCTCAACGAAGTTCACTAATTAATCCCCAAAACTAGTGTTCTCTCAGCCGGCCTTCGTCTCTGTGTGTCATGATGCCCTGCGCTCATGGTCGGCACAATTAATCTGGAGTATCTCGCTCCTCACTTCCAGCAGAGTGATCACTCTTAACCTTCCAAACAGCAGCGGCCGGAAATTAGGCTAGCTTACACACACACAAACGCACAAACACACCCTCGTAATCGCAACATAGAGACATCTGTCCTTTCACCCACTCACCCAATCACCTCTTTCAAATGCACCCTCCACCCCTCCTCCACTCACATATAAACAGAAAGAGGCCCAGCACCACTGAACGAGTGGTAAGTGCTGCTCAGCTTTACATAATATAATTGATATGTTTGGAAAATTAGTTGCAAGACTAATGACTAATGTTCACAACTGGTGGATAAAAACAGATATACTGCACCTCTGGGATCCTCTTTGTTATCTGTGTTCAGAGGCGGGACAAGAGGGGTGGCTAGAGGTGGCACAGCCCCTCCCCACACGTGGAATCTGATTGGCCACCCCTGGTTCCGAAGATGATAGGTAGTTGGCATGTTACTATCAGAACCTCTATATGAAGTTAGTGTTACCATTTCTTGTTAGAAAGTCAATCACGAGACACAAGAGACACAAAACGACTACAGTGATGCAAAAGACCACAAAGACTTGCAAAACAACCACAAAGTAACTATTAAACTATTAAAAACTATTAAAAAGTAACTATTAAAACCAAGATCTATACTGTAGAAAGAGAAAATCAATGCATCCTCAAGACCCACAGACTGAAAGTGTAACGTGTAAAGAACCATTACTCTGAAAGTCATTGGTGGTCATGAGTTAATTGGGTCAAGGTGCACTAATAGACTAATGATGCTGTAAGGATGAGATCTGATTGTGTTTCTTATGACAGATGATTAGAGAAGAAGCTCTCACTCACATGACATGTAGATATGTCCTCTGATGCTGTCCATGGTCCTGAAACCTAATTCTGCTCCTGCCTTTTGATTGTACCCGTGAGTTGTTGATTCATCATTTCAAGTTTTGCTCTCTCAGTACACCATGATACTATTTAATTTGGGTTGATATGAAAGCAGATATTTAATTGTCCATGTCTTTGTAGCTAATAACTATCTTTTCCTATTACCCTGCCATTTAAACTGAGCTGTGTCTCAGTTCCAACCCACATAGTACTATCCTTAGTTAGAATACCAGAAATGGATCTACTTTATCATATTGTACGAACAGGAAATAACATAAGAAGTGCACCAACAGCTGTTAATCACACTCTGACTTTGGAAAACTACAGCCAATTACAGAGGAAGCACAATGTTTTTCCACAGATTTAACACTTTACTTTTGTTTTCTGCGATGTTCCTGGAGCTGTTTCATAACCACACTTGTTTGTTTGTGCTCCCCCATTTTCACATTGTGAGACAATAGCACCCATCAAAAACCGCACACTTAAAAACCTCCCATCAAGTGAAACTAAAGTATACTTTATCACTTTTCCATTGTGAACACAGCGGCTGCAACTAACGATTCGCATTATAGATCAATCTGTCAATTGTTTTTCCAATTAATCAATTAAAAAGGCACTATATCCATTTTTTGCCTGGTGAGGGGGTGCATGCTTTGGCATACCATAGCTGGGGTTGCAGACATAATAAAAATGGGCCACTCTTTCACTTGACTTCTTAAATAAATCTGAGCCAGGGAACAGGGGAAGTGTGTGTCACGTTAATGTCAGCTCTGCGTTATCCTTAGTAACTTTATGAGGACACAAAGAGAAACCTAAAACCTAATAAAATTCTTGTTCAGGGTTGGTGTCTGTCAGCCTTTCGGATGTCTGTCTATCTTGTTAGTACATTAGCTGAATATGTCTGCTATCGTTCACTTGTCCAGGATCTGTATGTATTGTATTATAAAATTATTTTACATAAACTTTCTGTTGTTATGAGAGTCCTTAGAATTAAGGCAAGTAAGTAATTTGTGTGATTTTCATGTTTTAGCTTTAGTCTGAGGCCCTTAGACTTTTGAAATGCATTCAAATGCTGCTAGATTGTCTCAGAAATACAAAGCAGTAAAGCTAAATTATCAAGGAGACAACTTGTTTTCTCTCTACAATTAAGCAGCATGGCCATCAGGAGGTATCACAAGGTCCAAATAGTAAAATGTCATCCATAAAAACTTCATCACCAATGGTCTCAACATAACTACCCACAGTGGTCTACCTCCTTTTATGGTGACTGTGACCCAGAGACATGACCTCATGACCTCTGACCTCCCTGTGAGGTCATGCAGTTACATTCCTCCACACAGTTTGTCATGCACTGTATGCCTAAAAGAATTCTTTACATTCGCCCTGACAAAAAGTTGGTCTATTCCAACAGCGACAGGCCTTCTCAGTGTACTCAGCACATTTCTGAGGCTTACATGGGGGAGGAGTAGGTTTAAGGGTGCTGTAATTACATTCCCTGATTTGACGCTCTTTCAGCAGTCACACACATATGCACAAACACTGTAAATCTGCATGACAGCATGTGTGTGCATGTGTTCTGTGCAGGCTTTCAGCCGCTGTGTGTTATAAGCTATAGTCCTGACAGTGAGCCGGGGAAATGAGTGTGACTGTAAATCTCAGAGGACGCTGCTACGAGACCAAAGACGACAGAACAATTTCCATAATGCACCTGGGCTCTTTGAAAGCCTGAGCCAGGGATGCACTGTCAAACAGCAGCGAGGGAGGGGGGCATTGTGTCTCTCCTTTCCCATTACGCTGATGTTATGCACCTCAGCCTGCAAGAGGCATTGAAAAAGAGAGCAGAATGAGCAGAATGTGTTTGGGAGATTAGACGGGTGCAAATGAACTTGCAAAGTTGGCTCAAAGAGGGGCCAGGAGTGAGGATTTTCATGACGTCTGAGTATTGATACAGTGAGGTGTTTAGGAGGAGTCCTGTGGGTGCGTTTGTTGGTGTGTGAGGCTTTTCGCTGTGCACAGTGTTTAGCAGAACGACGAGTTTCGATAACACAGGCAACACACAGTACTGTGGAAATAATGCCTGCTGGTGCTCTGTGCATCCACGTAAAAGAAAGTATAGCACAAGGATTTTCAAACTGTTGTGGCTACATTAAGAATAACAAACACATACACTATAGCTTGAATATTACATATTTTCAATGTCTTGTTTTGTATTGGGGCTGCCATGCTGTTTATGCAGCACTGACTGCAGCATTTTCCACCTTTATCCACCACCATTATCATTCATATGGAGTGGTGTTTCTGTCCACCTGATGAATGTAAGTCCTGTATTCCCTCTCTTTTAGCTCTGTTTTGGTCTCTACAAACTCATCTGCCTCTTTAGCTGCTAATTGCTCCACTACCAGTCTCGAACTGTCTGCTGTTTGGTGCTGAGCAGGGAGTGTACACTGGGTTTTTAGAGCTTTTTCTTTGAAAACAGCTGTCTGCTGCAGCCAAAAACGACGCAATGAGAGCAGTGAGAGTGAACCACAACAGTAAAGTTGTAGCCAGACAGCTAAACAATGAGCTGAAACTCACTATAAAGCTGTGTAAAGCTGAGGGGTACGGCAGCGTATTGCTGCCACACCAGAAAAAGAAAAACGGATCAGTATCACATTATAACGTGAAAAGTTTATTGTTATAACAAGATATTTTCATGTTATTACGAAATACAAACTTATCACGTTATAACAAAATACTATTTATCACGTGAAACATTTCATGTTATAACAAGATAAATAGTATATTGTTATAACAAGAAAAGTTTCTTAGAACGTGATAAGTTTGTATGTTGTAATAATGTGAAAATATCTTGTTATAGCGTGAAAAACATCTTGTTGTAACAATAAACATTTCACGTGATAACATGATACTGATCTGTTTTCTGAAACATTGTTTTTAACGCATTACTAAGCAGTGTGTTACTGCCCAACACTGAATGACACCACTGATGATTCTGATAAGTTTTTATAGACTGACAGTCCCAGGAAGTGCTGAGAAATCATGTAGCTGTAGCATTATTGAAAACCATGGTTTCCAGTTTAATGACAGGGCACTGATGTGGTGCTGTGAAATGTCATGTAAAATGTGAGTACATTATATTATTATTTTGTGCTCTCACTTCTTCCCCCATCAAACATGAAAACCTTTAGTGCTAGGTTCAAGTTGTGCATATTTTGCTGGCTTCAGTCATTGAACCCCTTCATTTAGTTCAATTTAATGTCCCCAATATATAAAAGCAATGCTCTGTACAGGGAAGACTTTTTTCATGCTGTGCAGTAAAGGCTGATGTTCAGTTGTTTCTTAATAATATAACAGGAGGCATCTGGAACTACAAAGACTGAAAATACACAATCTCTAGTTTATTTTCACTATTAGTATTTTTCAGAATTTTTACTTGTTTTAAGATTGAGTTTGCAGTATAAATAAACTGTAACATTTTTACTTGTGCTCTCCCTGACAAGATGATAACTATCTTACAGTGGGACTGTAGGTTGAGACTAAAGGCCTGACAGCGAAGCTTGCTTTCAAACAGCAGTTAAATAAAACACTTTAAATATCACACATAACATCATGTCCTGATGTCCCAGGCTCTACATTTTATAGGAACACAGTGTGTACTGTGCAATTTGTTCTCTTTCAGCACAGTCTGTGACTTTTTTTATAAGTCTTTAGAACTAAATTGCGACTGTAGACATCCAGTTTAAACCACAGTTTATTTTGCTATAATTTCAATATTTGGCAACTCTTTTTTAAAAGCCTGAATATTGCCCTAGTTGGTGTTATATTGTATAACCAATTAGTCCATCATCTTACCTCATTTCCTACTGTGCCCAAAAAAGATAATTAGTGCAAAAAGCAGATGGACAGGGTGCATCATCCTGTAATGCTTCCCCCCTCACAGCAGCACAGGAGATAGAGTTAGCTACACAGCTGATATCACAGCTCAACTCCCAAAAAAGAAACACAAGAGAAAAACAGGAGGTGCCTGTGTAAGGGCACGCACATAATCCTCTGTGCTGTGAATTCATGTTCTATTACAAAAGCAAAATGTGAAGGCGCTATGAGGAGATAAAGCCACAGAGACCACCCACAGTGCTCTGCTATTTCGCACTCATCCCTCATTTGAACACATCCAAGAGACCATAATGAAAATTCAGCAAAAACTGCCATGGGTGTATAATGAAAAGTTAAGGGCCTTTAACATGCTTGTTGGAAAAGAAAGAGCAATACATCTGGATAAAACCACAAGTGTGCAAACCCGTAAAGCAGCCTTATTCCAGTTTAATGTGTCCTGTTCTCTCATGTCGAGGCACGTAAAGAGGCTGTGCAAATTAAAACTCCATCAGCAGAGCTGTAGGAGGACTTGTAATGGAAAGTAAAGGAGGAACTGAACAATTCTGACTTCATAAATGAGCCAGAGCCTGTGAGGCCTCCCACTGTTTATGAAGCTCCACTGTGTTGCTGGTGAGGTGTCCGTCCCTATATTTACAGTGTGTACTGTATGTCGGTGGTACTGCAACCAGGGCTGAATGATTAATTGTTTTCATATCAAACTTGCCATTTGTGTGGTTTTAAAATGACAAGAGCTGCAATGTTAATTATAAGTTATATAACAAAAGGTTTCGTTAGCAAGCATTGATTTTACCAACTATAATGACAACTGTAGCAGGCAAATTTACTCAGCTGTAGCTCATTAATGTTAACAATGTGAGTTGTTCAAACAGCAAAAAGAGTCTCTTGGATGATTAATATGCTCTCTACATGCAGGTGACTGTTCTATTTATGCTGCGTCAAAGATGGTTGCGTTGAAGAAGACAAACCACTCTGTGTAGGCTAACTTTGATGTTTGAAGAGTGGGCTGTGTTTCAGACAGGTAGCTAGCGAGTAGCTTGGTAGTCGTAAAATTAAGTGTAAAATACAGATAGCTGGTGGACAGAGCTATCAAAATCTCCTGTTAAAACCTCTGAATCTTGAACTTGGAGATTCAGGACAGGGAGGCAGTCTGTCCTGTCAGTCAGTGAAGCTAATGTAACGTTAGCTTAAGCAGCTAAGTCCAGAGCTGTCAAAGCTATAATTAGTGCTCGTCATTCTGAAATCAAACATTGTCAGACATGACTTAGTTTCGTTTTATTCTCTCATGAAACAACATACACATAGCAAACATAAACCCAAAACCAGCAGTGTGTCATTATACCATAACCTTATGTGATTTGTGATAATGCTTGGTGAGTGTATCTTATTTAAAACTATGTACAGTACACCACAAATAAAGGCCTGGAGTTACATATATAGAGAATTGTTGCAAATTAAAATGCAATATTTGTCAGAAAAACACTCAATATTTTTCTCAAACTGTAATTAATGATCATATTCATAATTTTTTCTATTAATTGTTAGTCTATAAAATGTAAAGAAATATTGGAAATGCCTAATACAAGTTCCCAGAGCCCAAGGTGACATCTTCAAATGACTGATTTGATCTGACCGTTGCCATTTTTGCTTAATAGATAACATATACAATCAATTATCAAAATAGCTGTTAATTTTCTGTCAGTTGACTAACTGATCAATTGTTTGATCAATATAATCTGGCAGTGACAGTGTGCATTTGAACATCTGCTTTAAAAACTAACATGTGACTGATGTGTGGTTGTTTACAGCCACTTTAAACGAGCCACCTGTTCTTGCACAGACACACTTTCACATCTGGGGTCTAACTAGAACAGATTTCAGAGTCACAGACGTCCTCCTAGCACATAGATTCCCATCTGGTAGCCTGGCCACTCCAACTCAAGATGAATATTTCATGTACAGTCATGTGCTGGACTGAAGCAGACATGTTGGGTGTCTTGATGGGCAGCATCTTGGAACAGGAGCACTCAAAAGTGTTTGGCAACATGCTTAATCTGATGTAATTATCTTGTGATAGCACTATGTAGAGAGCTACAGTGGTTGTTGGGTGTGAGGAAGTGTGTCAGTGCTGTTATCACATGGTCTCACTGTGTATCAATATGTGCTTATTCAGATGAATCACAATCATAGACTATATAAAAATAGACGACGCGTCTCCACTTCCTCCCAAAAATGAAGCCAAAATATCCTGGATACAGGCGCTGCCATCCTGCGCTGGTGACGTCATTTGGAGCCAGAGTCATTTGGAGTGCGCAGTAGTGATTGCACGCACACTCACTGTTGTCAATCATAACGTCACAATCCCTTTTTATAGCATCAAATAACTAATTTAAACCAAACTTATCGGAAAAAGTGATAAGAACTAAAATGACAGAAACAATCTGAAAAAGGACCCTTCAGGAGAAGACTGGCATGACTATTCATCCTCACTACATTAATTTGAGTGTTTTTCACACACAGCTGCCATTATCCCTGTTATGGGAGAGGATATTGTCCAAAGCGATCATTGTCAGGGATTGATCTGTGTCATTTGCAAGCTTATTGATCCTATTCTGAAAATGTCCTCAGTGACTTTCTCGTACAGTCTCATCTATTGGACTGTGATGTGCTTGGTCCGATGGCGTCCCACTTTTCAGTGACTCTCTCCATCGATCAACACTATTTGTCTACTCTCTCCAGCCAGTGACGGGTCAATACTTGGACCTTCGGGCTCCACCCCACTTCTACCTCCAATCTCCTTCTAGGCAAACAAGTATTAATGGTGCCAGGTGAGGGGATAATGAGGCACCCAGACATAGACTCACCGAGGTCGGGGAGTGGCAGAGACATACAAAGCTCTCATTGTCACACAGTAATGAGAGACGGACATGGGAGAGGAGTGAAGCAGTGTCCTGGACTAATCCCACAGAGTTAGGAAAACTAATACCTTTATGTATTGAATAAAGGCATCACCTGTCCAGATGGTGTTCTGGCCAACAACCACTGGAACCACCACGCCCATGCTCCCCTGTGGTGTACTCTCTCTGAAAAACTCCAGCTCAGGGCGGTAAACCACCACACACATCTCTTTCCCTTGAGTATGGAGAAGACCAGTGGAGCCAAATGCTGGGCAGCAAATTCATTCACTGATATCTGCTCAGGCAAACCCCTGTGACCTCAAAATAGCAAGGACCCCATTAATCAACAGGGCAGGAGTGGGCCGGTCGATGGGCTGACGTCTCGCATCCATCTCCATGCAGTCTAAATTTGGGTGATAACGAAGGATGAAGCTGATGGCTGAGAACATTAAAATGGGCTGCGCTGCTTTGCCAGAGCTAAAATATTAATCAAACACAGATATGCGTCGTGACGACAGCTTTTCAATCAACAGGCAAACTTTATCTTCAGCTCCTCTTTTCTGCTTATTTTCTTCGGTGGTAACTGATGCTAGAGGCTGGCATTTGAATATAATCCATTTTTTGTGCCACAAACTACAAAAGATCTCTCTCTAAAGCATTACACCAGTGAACCTAAAACAATCACACTCTTCAACTGGGCTGGGCCAGTCTTAACATATGTACCATCTTTTTCGTCTTCTTTTCTGCTGGATGTGTAAATAGGCAACTGCTTGCAAACACCTTCACCATATCAACTAAAGGTGACAATATGTCAATGTTGTGTTCACAGCTTGTTCCACCCCCCACAAGTGGCCAAAAAATTGTGCAGGTTTAAAAATCATTGAACTCACTGAGGATGTTTGATGTGATCCCCGGCTCCTCCTGCCCATATCCAAGTGTCTTTGAACTGAACAAAAATTGATGGTCAGACCAGCAGCTTGCAGCTTGTGAGTGTGTATGAGTGGGTAAATGGGAGGCAAGAGTAAAGCGCTTTGGATGAAAGCACTATATAAATGCAGTCCATTTACCAATGGCAACATTCAGTGCCAATGCATGAAATAGTGTGCCCATGATACAGAGGTCGGGGTGGTGGATGGGATTGACAGCATCAGACTTCCATGCAGGAAACCCGAATTTGCATCTCGTCGCTATTAATGTTGGCTTTTTTTTTTTTAACTGAAACCACAATCTTTCTGTAACCTCAACTTTACCTTCACTATACTGTAGTTGCCAAGCACAAATATTGTAAGTAAATCATTTAAAAAACATTGTCATTGAACATAATCCAGGGTTGCTGCAAAACAAACAACACAACCAGTCCACCAGAAAAAGTGCATCATTGCTGCTATTAATCTCTTCTCATCTCAGTGAAATGGTTCTTTTCCACTTTGTTTTGAAAATGACTACTTCGCTCTTATGCTCTGTGATGAACTTGTTGGATTTTCTGTCCAAGCTTCTGTAGAATAGTGCTCTTTTATTTGTCTGTTCAGCCATAGTGCCTTCCACTGCTCAAGCAAATGACATAGTTCTTCATAGATTTCTGCTCCTGAAAACAAAAAAACTCATCACTTCCTGTTCAGAAAAGGAAGGATGTAAAATCTGACATCCCCACTTCTACATATACCTTTTAACAAAGAAAAATACACAACAGTGCATATAAATTCAATGTATCTACATGTGTACAGTATGTGCAGTTTATGAGCATAAACATATAAGTAAGGAGAGAAAAAATACCTTGCAGGCCCGGACAATTTACTGTGAATGTCTGTGAATATCTCAAGATCCACCACAAGGCTAAGCACACCAGTGTTTCCCAGAGGAGCAGGAAGCCTCGAGCAAGGCCACAAATGCACGAAAAGCAGAGAAAAAAAACAACAACTCTGCAGTGGGGTGGGGAGGGTGGAAGACAAGATGGCTATCAGAAAAGCAAGAGTTAAAGTGGGATCTCTGTGGTTAAACTGGATGATTAACAAGCACGAAGGAGAGAGAGGATGGAGGAAAGAGTGAAGAGAATCACAGATCCATTCACAAAATATTTTCCCCATTTCTGCTTCAAACACTGGGCTTTTTCTGGTTTAGTGGGCCTAAACCCACCTCTGATATTGTGACAATACATTAAACGTTTCCAAGCATGTAATAATCTTCCTCTTTCTCTGAGGGCAAAACACTTCTGTCAAGAGACAAATTTATCTTGCATATGTCTAATGATAGAATGTCTCATAACCTGCTCCTGAATGTAACATATATTTCAGCTGTTAAAACCTGTGTTGGAGAAACACTACCACTTAAATTCCATTCAGTTCTTTAGCGGCAGACTGGGAGTTGCAGTCATTGGAAATGTGATAATGCTGTGATGAACGGCCTCTTGGATGACATGACAAAGGACCTGCAAGGGAACACTAAAGACTTTACAGACACTCCATAACTCCAACACTGATAAGATATCATAAAAATATACAGAGGACTATAAGGAAGACTGTGATGAGGCGTTAATGATTCTCAGCAGATATCTGATGTTGCAAGGAAATGACTGAGTGTCAGTATCTCTAATGGCAGCCATTATAAACCACTGAGATTTTTTTAAGATCATCAATCACCTTGTATCATACAATCTGCCTGTCACTGCACAACATGTGTGAAAAAAAGCAGTTTTCTTCTCACATTTTTTTAACCAGGGATCAACATGTCTGGAAAGTGTCACTTTTAGCAGATGGCTCATTCAAAGCATTCAAATAATCTGGATTCTGTGTTTTTTTCTCCACATGAGTGTGACCAAAACCATCGCTTCAGCATAACCTCACCTCACCCAGTCATAATCTCATCAGAGACCGTGGTGATAGCGTCAAATCCAGTTTTCTAAACGCAGTCTTGCAGAAGCAGAAGTGTGAAACACGGAAAAAACTGCCACCAGCCAGGCCTGTCTGTAGACATCAGCGAGTACTTAGAAACAGGAAGCAAAACCAGAGGTCTGCTCCATTCACATTTATAGTATTTACAGTCTGACTGCACTTTTATTTCTAAAGTAAAATAGGTGTTGGGGAGGCCTTTTGGTTGCTCTGTAGATTCAAGTTCCTGAATAAAGATACAAGAATATGTCAAACCTTTTTTTTGTAAAGACAGGATTCCAAAAGATAAAGAAAAACAGCAACAGCAGGAGATTGTTCACTTTCACTGTCACTCAAGTGCAACACACACTTGCCATGTCACATAGTGTCATGTCATTAAGCGCCATAGTCGGACTGGCCATCTGGAGCACCAGGAGTATTACTGGTGGTCTGCCTGACAATTGGGGCCGATGCAACGTAAAATATACATATTTTTAAATAACCCCAGTCCCCACTTAAATAAAAATAACCAAGTGCTGTGTGGCTGACTGGCCCAGGCAAGTTGGCTGCCGGCCCACTGCGGTTGGGTATTACATCTGTGAGCCTCTCTCTCCCAGCCAATTACTTTTGGTCCAGTCCATTCTATCTTTTCCTGGGGCCCGCCCTTTCCCCATCTCTACAACTATACTTTTTGTCCCCCCACTTTCAGGTGTTATGGTAGCTAATAAAGTGATAACGTCTAAGCCAGTGTGAGCATGCTCAGCATGCACTATCAGGGACTGCGGTCGGACGTGTCCTTCCACAGGATGTATGAAGACGCACAGAACAACGCACTGACCCAAGCACCCATAGCTTGATTTGTAAATCAGGAGGTCCCGGAACACAGAGAGGGTGCTGTTCCGGCGGGTCATGGGTAAGAGAAAAAGTCACAGAACGCATTAGAAATCCACAGTGCCTGGAGCACATTGGACAATGCCTAGGTGCTAGCTGTTAAAACTAAACAAAACTGTCATCACAAACAAAGCATTATTTATGTATTTATTAATCAGAGCATTCACAATAATCACTTAAAATTGGCAGCGGGAGGTGCGTAGAAAGAGATGCAAAAATAGATGCTGTCAGAGTAACCCCTGCCACTGGAGGTGTGCTGGCACCCCCCTGTGGTGGAGCAATGTGGCGCAGTGCAGGGGGCACCTTGTGGGAGGCCTTCACTGGTGGGTTTTCCGGTGTTGACACTGAGGGTTTCATTTTCACATTGTTTTTCAACAGTGTATATTTTTTTGTATTCCCCAGTGCAACATGCCTGGCTGCACTGGGGATAATTTTATAGATTTGGGACACATGGTAGTGCTTGAGAGACATACAGGGAGCACGTGAATGGCTACCGCTGGTGAACATTCTCTCTTCCTCTTTGTGGGGCAGTGTAGGCGCCAAGTCTGGCCCTGCACGCCACATGGAGGGTGCACTCAGGAACGGAGCTGAGGGAGGGGAACTTGACATCAGCAAGTTGCTAGGCCTGCTTCTTCCTCCTTACTCCCTGGGAGGAGGTTGGGCCGCCACTGAGGTGAAGGATTTCTTTGGCCAGGGCCCCTTGTTTGGTGCCCTGGGCTGATTTTGTGCTGGGGGTTGAGGGGCTGGGAGTCAGGGAATCTTAAAGGCTGTTTCACTGGCCTGCTAAGTCACAGTTGGAGTGAAGGCCCAGTGAGGAGTGGGAGTGGCCTGAGTCTTTGATGGTAGGAAAAGCTGCAGGGCTTCTGCCTCTTACTTCTTCTCCTCACACCGCTTTTGCATGGTTGCAACAGCAGTGCCAAACAGCCCTTTTGGGTCCAAGCCCTCGTCCAGGATGTCACGCTTTTGCTTGTCAGACAGATCTGAGAGGTTGAGCCATCAAGCCCATTCCTGAGTAATCATGGTGAACATGGCCCTCCCTGCTGACTGGACATCACACATGGTGAGTTGGAGGCAGTGGTCAGTAATGACACTAATTTCTTCTCACAACTCAGTTGCTGGTAAAGCGGTCATCTGCTCCTGCAGTTCAGTCTGATATGCCAGGAGTAGAGAGGAGGCGTTCAGAGCCCTCACCAATGTGGCAACCAACTTATAGGCACTATCAGTCATGGAGGACTGTAGGCAACCAGCCTTGGCGGGCTGGGTGGGGCCAGAGGAAGACATAGTCAACCTCTGAGTGGGGTGTAGGTGAGAGGCTACCAGGGGTTCAACTGGGGGCATGTGGTATACCTTTTACCTTCACATCCACACAGTCAAAGGCTGCAGAAAAGGCATTCTCCCAACAGCACAGCTGTCTGGCTGCCTGTTTTGCTTTTGGTAGCCTCAGTATAGTGGTATACGGAAGTCTCAGCCTGCACCTTAGGCCATGGGATATCCAGCTTGTCAGCCACCCTCTTACATACTTAATGCAAATCCATGCCTCTGGTGAGTAAGGGTGGTGCCCCGTCGGCCTATCCCCCCATAGCCGACCCCATTGGCTGTACCATCTTCATCGTCTTCCCCTTCAGAGAGGAGAATGTCGGGCGAGACGTCCGAGTTATAGGACTCCTCGTCATCTCCCAACAGTGAGCCGAAATGACCAGCTGGCAGGCAATCATCAAATCCCACAGGCAAGGGAGTGTCATCCCAGCTTGAACCTGGCGTGGCCGAGTTGTCATATTCCACTGGGGCTGCAGCTGTTGCTAACAGCGGGTCCCAGATGACGAGGCGCGACAGCCTGTAGCGGAGGCTCTTGAGAATGAAGCAGCTACAGTGCTCACACGAGCGGGATGAATCCAGCATTGCCTGAGCGTGCTGCACTCCGAGACAGGCCACACATATTGGGTGAGTATCCGTAGCTGATATCTTAGTCCCATGTTGGGGGTTTTACTGCTGGCATGGGCGTGAGTGACGGTGTAGCTGGTGAGCTATCAGCCGATATGTTGAGCTTCGACAGCGCCATGGTGAGCAAGTAAAACTACGACTACTAGCCGAAGCAGAAGTTAGCAAGCAAGCTGCTAGTGTGGAAGCTAGCTAGTCGTTATAACTAATGTAAAAGCAGGCTTAGCAAATGCTAGTGAGGTGGCTAGCTGGGCTAAAGTGCTTGGTGTTACTGTTTGGCAACAGGCTAACAAGTGAGCTACAGTTAGCTGTATGGAGGCAGTAACAGTAGTGTTTATCACTTCTCCTTGAAACCCCCAGAGAAAGAAATCGGGATTCCGTACACCACACGGAAAAATTAGCGCACAACGATTGAGTGGTTAGCTCAAGAGATTTAGCTTTTTGAGTGAAAAGTGAGAAGAGGTTTTTGAATGAGCTGATGATTCTGCATCATCCCTTTGTAGGGAGACGACGTCCCTCCTTCTGATGCAGTCGTCCCATGGGCTGGCAGTCATGACAGAGGGGTGTACTCCCATAGTGAGATACCGAGCAAATGTTTGAAAGAGAACCTCGACTGCAGCTGACAGAAGCACAAAATGACACAACTTCAATTTTTGCCTAACATTTGTCTTTTTGTCAACAACAGCACCATCAGCTACCTTTTGTTTCCTCAAATGACAACGTACAAGAACTACACACACACACACACACTGAGTCATCTGAACACTTGTATCACACTGACATGCACTGTTCATTAAGCGAGTGGTTGGAAAGTACAAATCAGCACATTTCCACTCACGTCACTGCAAACATTTATTTCTCTCTTTATATTTAGCTGCATGCAGGGATGATAAAACACAATTACTGAACAAACCTCACAATAAGGGACTTGGGAGTGTTTCCTATATACTGTACTGTGGTTCTCTCATCATTTCATTACATTGTGTGGGCCCTTGTAAACTGTATGTGTAGGCCCTTTCATTATGATTCACTGCAGAAGAAGAAAGAAATTTACACAATGGCTTTCTAAAGCATATTCAGCACCGAGTTATAATATCAGGCAGGAGATTTACATTATTAAGTCCCACTATGACGAGATGAGACCCAGCCCCTGGTTCATCCTCTCGGTTCATGAAGATGAATGCAGCTGAATAAAAAGCACTTACAACAAACAAGGTCTGACAAAGATGAATAGACAGGAAAAACAAAGAGGAAGGAGGCTTGTCATGACAGTGTATTCTCAGTGGCTGATGCATACCTTCCTGCCATCCATAACCTTCAGTCTCATCACCACACAAAGGTGGAGGGCAGCCATTGTTAAAAGGAGTTCACCTATTGCCTCTGCTAATTTGGCTACATCAACATTCAGCGGTTTACAGCACCTTTCTTGCTTTTGCAACACTGAGACGATGAGAAGGATGAGACGTGATTGATGGCAGTCTAACTCCTTCCTGACGCTGCTCTACTGATCTCTTTGGCTCGACTGACAGCAGATATTAACGGCCAAGAAAACACATGCACCTGATTGCATGCCACCACTCATGGGAAAACCATTTTCTGTGGAGTCCTGTGGAAAAGCAGTACACTTCCTGTTCAGTCGCAGAGTGGTGAACAGCACATTCTTTGGCGGGCCCTCAGTGTCTCTGTTAAAGGGATTTGTTATGCCGTTTTTACAGAGTGGGTACGCTTCAGACCGATGCGTGCGACTGAGAGAGCTGCTCGGTTTTTGTGGAAACAATAATTGAGGTGCCAAATAATCACGCTCACTGTTTTCTGGAAAAACTGTTGACTTTTCTGTTCAAGGTAATTTGAATTTCAAGCCACCGTGGTGTAACACAGAAATCAGATATCAAAAACAGCGAGCAAGAAGCACATAAAAAGACAATCCAATATTTCAGAGTGACAGAAAAATGTTCTGGTGAAAGGTTACACAGCGAGACATTTTATGGTGTAATATGGCGTAAGAGGCAAATTTTTCAGATGAGGGGCATTCACAGGGTCAGGGAGATAAAACGCATAAATACAGGAGCTGGTTGGCTGTTTTTGTTACAGTAACAATAACAACCTCACAGTAAATTACAACTGAGCTCAAGCCATGAGCCATGATGAGAGACAGCCCGAGAAAGCCAAATGGAAAGATGATATAAATCTGAGATGCTAAATCTATTCACTTTAGAATGCACAAGTTGGAAATTATGAGAAGTTTTTTGGTTAAAGGGTGTGGGGAGGATGAGGTTGGAGATGGAAGTATTTTCCATCCATTAGTGGCATAGCATGAGATACACACATAATTCACTTTCCACATCTTCACCCAATTAACTAATCGCATCATAATCGAGCGAGCTCTGGCTGGATGTTTCACGTCAGTGAGAAGTTATCGAGCCCCGAAAGCGAACCAAAGCTTTTCTCATTCACACACTAACACACACACACACACACACACACACACACACAGGGGGAGCTGCATATTGTAATCTAAAATTCTATGAATGAAAACAGTTGATGCAACAAAATAAACCATTTCCAAATACATTCTGGCAGACTTTGATGACATATGATAATTATCATATTTCAGGGTGCAGGGTTAAGACTCAGCGTCCCCGGTTCGAATCCTGCCACGAAGCTTTGTTGCATCTTTCTCTCCCTTGTTTCGTTAGGGCAAAATAATTCAGTCTTTAACTTAAACAGACAAAGTAACAAAAAGAAAATGAAATTGCGTTTTAATCTGATTATCAGGCTGATTTAGTGACTCCTCATGACAGCTTCTCCACTCATCTATTGAAGTTTTTTTCTTTCCTCACTAGTCTGTAGGATAGGATAGGTTCAGCAAGTCCTTCCAAATAAACAGAATACATTGTTTGTAATTCCTCTCTATAAAGACGAGTGTTTTCTGATCTGACGGCCCATCAGTAGGAAGACATCATTTGTCAGTGCCTTCCAAAACCGTTACAAATCACTCTCAAAAAAAGACAACACTATGGTTCACGTCACCACGTCACGTGGGGCAAACACATGCAGAAAGAATAGATTTATTCCAACCAGAGAGAAACGATCGGAATAAGCATTGACATGGTTATTAGGCGCTAATATTTTCCTGTTGAACTGATTATCAAAGGTTTACACTACCCTTCTCACCCTGATTGAAAATTCCTTCCGATCGGGCCAGTCTCTTCTGATTGAGGTGGTTATACAAGGCCTTTTTATTCTGATTGGGTTATTATTCTGATTATTAGTGGAACATTAGGGTCCATGTAAACACAGCTACTGTCACACCTTCCTCTGCTCCCGACAGACACAAGTCATAATTTCTACAGGCGCTAGAGGCCTTTGTCAATTGAACGTAAACATTTTTTTGCTTTTGGGCATTTACTGAAACGACTGATGCTGCCATTTTTCTTGGGAGGACTTTCTCGATAGGTGTTCTTTAGAGAAGATGATGTTTTGAGGTGATCATCTAAACCACAAATGTAAAGAATAGATTTTTATTAAAAATGTATTTCCGAAAAAAAATATGAGTAGAGAATCATCTTTTCAGTTCCATGTCAACATCTAATCCAAACACATTCCAATAGATTCCTCTGTCCACAATAAGTTAGAGATTTTCTTAGATTTGCTTTTTCTTCCGTCTCGTTCAACCTGTTTAGTTCTGAATCTGATTAGTTCGGCCTCTTATTCCCTGTGAAGCTGAACAAAGTGCTTGGTCTCACAAAACCATGGAAGCAAAATGTCCTCAGAGTAGATTTTGATCAAATTAATCAGGATCAAAGGAAGTATAAAGTACAGAAGAGGATGCAGAGTCGAGATGCCTATTATGGGCTGTATTTGGGACATGGCAGCCCAGCAGAGAGACATTTCAAACAGCAACAGAGAGAGAGCCAACAATGGATCAAAATCGTGCTATGACCAAGGCTGCTCAGCTGAATGCTGGGTAATGCCACATTTGATACAGAATGGCCTACAGGTTTTCTTTTGTCCCGATGACAATGACATTCTCGTTCCCATCTCCTATATCATTGACCTTGAAATAAGAATCAGACATCCATTCAGCCAGTCTGACCACTCTCAGTTTCAAAGCCAAACAGCCCTCAAAGCAGATATTTGACAACAATGTTCACTAATAGAGATATTTACAGAAGGACAATATGAATAATAGCCTTTTTTTCTCCCCGTCTGGATGGCCAGTTATGCAAACAGGTGCCACAAAAGCTGCATACAGGTAGTTTCTTGTCCTCAGTTTCATTTTCAGTATCAGGGGATAAAAAATAAATAAATCTGTTTGTGAATAAAACAATTAGCAATGACAACAAAGTCGTGTATTCGTGGAAAGAGGGCATCAATAATAATGGAGTGGATAGAACGAATGGATTTGCCCACAGTGCTGTGACAGATGTGAAAGGTCTCCGGCCAGAAGAGACTGGCTCCCTTCCATCACGCGTAATGCATCTTTTAGAAAGGTAACTCAGCTAGCATGTCTGTGTGTGTGTGTGTGTGTGTGTGTGTGTGTATCACTGACACAAATATCATTTCTTACTTCTCCTTTCTCTTTTCCTTTGTGCCTCTGTTGTTTCCCTGCTGTAGTTTAAAATGCTGAGTCACACCAGCGAAGATGTCGATTTGTCTGAAGACCGCTTATTATGCTTAATTACTCCCACTGATTGGCTGTGGTCCTCTGTCAGGCCCAGGGGCTGCATGTTTGTGTGTACTGTATGTCTGTGGGTGAATGTGGGTGTAGCTATCAGCAAACATGATGTCATTTCACATTGCATCCATGCATGATTTATTTAGGTTAATATGTTTGTGTGATTGCAATTTTCACATTTATACAGCCACTACACATGCTGTGTTACTTCAACTCACACTTTTAGAAGTTGGATATTGATTTTCACAACAGCAGAGTGCCAACACAAACCGTTTGGAGAGTTGTTAAAATATCCTCATCCCTAAAATAAAATCTAAAATCTTATCTGGCTGGCTGTGAGCTCGGGTTTATTCCATGTCCCCATCCTGCCTCATTCATGTTCAAAATCACTTCTTATTTTCCTCATGGTTCAGCTGTTATCTTGAGTCTGTTTCAAATGAGACGCTAATTAAATCTATATCACTTGGTGAACATCGCACATTATTATTCCTCCATCTGATTTTCAGAGCATGATCTTTAGTTTCTCCTCTTTGACCTTTTCCTGCAGCAGGTGTTAAAGCACCTGTGTCCAACCAGTGGCTACTTGGCTCGGGCCTCTGGCAGTTCAGCTACTTCACACTACAGTACAAGTGTAAGAGAGTTCACATCTGGAAGCCATTGCCTCACAATCTCATTATCAAATTACCAGGCTGAAAACACACTGGTGTTAGCCTGCTAGCAAGTTGCTGTTGTAGGCTGGAGAGTGAGAAGTTGCCAGCATCACTCTCAACTACTGTATCAGACAGATACACTTGGGCACATAGGTTCCTGGTTAACACTGATAAAACCATATCTGGAACCACCGGGGTTACTCAGAGGAACATTATGGTTCGAAGAGATTTTGTTCTTTTGACACATAAGCTAAATGCATGAACATATTGTGCATTATCTGACTTTACAGAAAGATGCGCAGAGGAAATTATCTGTGCGTTAAGTACGGAGGTGGAGTCAGAATGTTTTTAGCTTAGCTTAGCATAAAGACTGAAACTGGGGGGGGACTGTTAATATGGCTCTTTCCACAGTGAAATTAAGAAAGAGTTACGCCATATAACTCCAACTAAAACCACTATCTGAGGTGTTTGTAGGTGTACTTTTGCTAGCCAGGCTAGTTGTTAATGCACAGACATGAGATTGTTATTTTCTTAACTTCTCTCATTCATTTATTTCGACAGAGAAAAAAACTGAACTATGTTGAACTATTTCTTTAAAGGATCATTCTGGTTTATAACAACTTGGGACTTCGTAGTTTTGGCCGTCGTCTCTATCGATTATGAAACTGTGCACTCACCAAAGTAATTGCTAAAGTCCTCCAAATTAAACGACAAAATACGTCTTTTGTCCATGGCAAGTGTTTTCCCCAGCAGAACGATATTATTTGTCTGTGCCTTCCAAAACCATTAAAAATCACTGTAAAATAAATCTAAATAAAGTTTTATGATGTGACAACGCTGTGGTTTGGTTAGGTTTGGGGAAAGATCATGGTTTGGGTTAAAACAAGTAGGCCTACTTTGTTAAGGTTAGGGGAACATTGTAGTTTGGGTTAAAATGACATCTTCACTGAGGTTAGGGGAGCCTCATCATCATGGTTACAATAATAAAGTAACCATTTTTGTTGACCCATCATCCACCCCGACCTCCTCCCTATGTGGACTTGCTCTATAATAACATCACCTCCTTTTGCTGAAGTGGCAGGAGTGGGGCTCTACAGCAGCTATCTTACTCTACACTTGCAGCTATCTTAGAAATAGCTGGCTGCCTAACCCCCCTGTGGCTATACAATGGCTGAAGCCTTCACTTGGAGCTGTCAAATCTTTGTCAAATTAGCGATGCCGCCATTAAAAACGGACAAACAGCATGCTGCAGCGTATGGGAGACTGCAGACGAAGGCATCATGGCTCATAGCAATTCACTGACAAGGCAGTTTGGATGTGTGTGAGTGATCGCTCCTCTCCTGTTGAGACTGTTGACAGAGAAAATGATACAGCATGTGTCACCTCCTAACTTCTGCACAAAAGTGTAGACTGTGTACTTTTTGGTGTAGCTATATGCTGAGGTTTTTATGTGCTGTTGGTCTGATGATCACGTACCACAATGATGTTCTTTATGACGCTTATTATGCTTTAAATGACCTGGTATGTATGGGGTGTCGTCGGACCACATCTAAAGATCACACTGTCTACCTGATTTCTCTCCAAGAGCTGTGTCTTTGGGTGTCTTTGTAGTCTCTATGCAATGCATTGTAAAAAGGGGGTAAGGGCACACACTTCAGTCAGTCTCTCCTCAGAGGCATTCACGGTGTTGCTGTCAGTTGTACACACAAAAATGACTGAAGTGGTTGTGTAAAGAATGAAAAAAAGAGAGCCTGGGATAGATGTTCAAACTCTGCCTTCTCACACCTCCACACACCTGGCCAATCGCTGCGTGAAGTGGTGGAAAGTTTCAGAAAGTCATAAAAATTGTCAGAATTCCTACATCGGAAAGGCGTGCGGGGGGCGGGGTGCTTGTTGATCCAGCAAGCGCTTCGATGGAGGCATACTGGCCTTGAAGTGTGAGGCAGCATTTAGGTGCAGCAGTGCATTGAGCTAAATGATAACATCTGCATGCAAACACATCTCAACAGCAATGTTAACATTTGATAATTTGCATGAAACACAAAGTGCAGCTAAGGCTGACAGGAATGTCATCAGTTTTTCAGGTATTGACCTGATGATGGTGCTAGATGAAAAGTCAGAAGATCACCAAAGTTATTACAAATAATCGTGGGTAGAACATGAATGTCTGTACCAAATTTTACTGTCCCATCAAAGAGGTGTTAACATTTCAACCCAATGGTGGTGCTAAAGGACAAGTCAGGTGATCGCAAAAAGTCATTTGGATTCATCTTCTGGTGACCATGAATAACTACCACATTTCATGGCAATTTTTTCACTCAAGCAAGTGCAAAATGGTGGACCGACATTGCCATCGCTGCAGTGACTCTTCTAGCATAGCTAAAAACAAAACATTATTTCACTTTTATTATACTTTTATGTTTATATATTGTGAATAAACTTTGAAGAAAAAGAACTGACAGAATGAAATAATAAAACCTGCCATCTTCTGCTGTAGTTAGTTTGAGAAATGGGCTTTACATTTTTCATTCATGTGAATTAATGCCTTGTGTCTGCAGCAGTGGAACTGTAGGAGTGACGATCAGTACTGTAGGTGCTTCGGAAATAAATGATGTCTGTACTGTATGAAATATGAAATGAACCTTCACTAAAACAGACAAACTCAGCGCATACACTCACAAACAAATGTATCCACACACAAGTGCATATTGTCACAGCACCTGCATGAAGAGGATCTCTCAGAAAGAAGCATTAAAAAGTTCACTTAGGATAATGATGTGTGTGGGGTCTGTATCAGTGTGGAAACCACTGTGTTATACAATCCCATCTGCTCTGAGGGCAAACAGGTCAGACGCACAAGTAGCTGAATGCCTGTCTGAGAACTCAGAGCCATTAGACACACAGATCTCTGTACTGCCTCAGAACAAACTCAACGTGAGGCATGAAAATGGACTCGCAACAAACAACAGAGACAAGAGGGTGAAATCCCGTGTCTAAATCTCTCAACAAACATGGGCTGTGGAAATGAATCGCTGTGAAAATCCGCCTCTAGTCAAGAGAGCGCAGAAAGACATCTGGTCCTGATTACACTACTCGCTGACAGCAGGATGCCTCCTCTCCTCTTTTTGTCTCTGCTTCATCAGTCCTCTATCTGCCGTTTCAGTACGCCCTCCGCTTTTCTCAGCATCACTCTGTCTCTTTCCTCTTTTCTGTCTCAGTTTTCTCTGGCTCATGTCCAGGAGTTCTGCTAATCCCATGGCGCTGTCTGCAGCTCTGCAGCGCTAGAAGCAGTAGTTTAGGAGGTAATAAGAGAGGGGTCTTAGCTCTCCAGCTAGACGAGGCTTGTGGTGGTTCTGCTGCTGGGGGATGATGACCGCCCTGTCACCTGGACTCACTGATCCCCTCACTGTTTCAGCTTATTTACAGCCCTTAAGGCTCGGCAAGGACAGAGAGAGTCAGTACAGCGATAGCACCAGCAGGGTGACACAAGCTCACTCCATCACTGCAGTGTGGAAGTTGGAGTCTTTGTGGCTTTATTTTGCAACTGACCTCACAATATTACATTTAGTATACTATACTATACTATACTATACTATACATGCTGTATTTTACCTTATTCCACCAACACCTCTTAGTAGAAAGTTTTGCAGATTGGAGATCTGATCAAACTGCATTATTAGTCTAGACCAGAGGTTTTCAAACTGTCAGGCCCTCTCCCCAGGGGTGTGCTGTTATTGCATGAGGTGAAAGGGACAGATGCACGCTGGTGTTCTTAAAACAACAAAGTTAGTTCAGCTCATGGAGGCAATTACCGTACTTTAAAACCCTTAGCGTCCGACTACCGCAATTTGCATCAAGAATCATACTCCCCTCTTGGAGTCATAATTCAGTTATATCTGAACACACAGACATGATACACATATGTTTAGATTTAGCGTGACTTACACTTTTCGAGGACTCACTATCTCTGATGTCTATTGGCAAATAAATGTCCATAAATCCGCTTAGAAATCATAGAAAAGAGACACTCCAGAACTTGACTGAGATTCATTACGTTTTTAAGTTTTCTCCAGTATTAAAGTAATCCAGTGATAGTTGTCTGTACGTCCATGGGTACAGAATCTGCTAACAGCTAATTCAGCACACTTCTGATGGTGATAATTTGCCAAAATGTAAACAAATATAGGTTAAAAACACGGCTCAAATCGTAGCCCACAGCATAACTCACTGAACCCATAGCAACATTATACTTCCTGTTTACATCCCCCAAAACATTATGGGAACTGTAAGTGTCCCATTGACAATGGGGGGGGGGGTGGTGGGGTGACTGTCAGACTGTCATCCTGTTAGACTTTGAAAACTTTATTATCGTCTTACTTTAACCCCTCAGTAAAACAGCAAGAAAAGCGAGCTTGTGAAAAGAGAGACAGTCATTATCGGACGAGTGGGAGAGTTTTATGCTAATTCGTATGAAATGTAAGATAGAGATGGAAACGATATTTAGAAACCTCAGCAATGATTAGTGCACAAGATAAAAAGGGACATTACGACAAATCGAAATGTGTCCTAAGTGGCAAAAGCCTCGATAGTCCAACACATAAAACAGCACAACACACACACACACACACACACACACACACTGTATATGCACACATACAGGCCCACTGACCAGTGTGGTCGGGGGTGTCAGATTGTGACCTTTGAAAGCAAACATGTTAAATAATTCAGGAGCAGCTGAAATGCTTGCTAACATTACATTGTTTTATTCTGCAAAGGGACAAAAAAGTGCCTCTGTGCCATAGAGAGACAGGTTTTTAAGAGAGTAAGCGCTTTAAATCTTTAATGAACATCCGTCATACTGATTGTATAAGGGTAGAAGTACCTGTGTTTTTTCCTGTTGGTGTCTAGAAATAAAGAATTGGCACGACAGCAGATCAGCCTAATTGGCCAAAGTGCTTTCTGCTGTAAGACAATTCTCGCCATCATTCATCAGGAAAAGACTCCACTCTGTGTACTGCACTTTTGTTCAAAAGAAACATTGTTTTAGACGGCACAAAAGGCACTGTGGACGAAAAACAGTCAAATGTTAGCTTAAATGAACAAAACAAAACACTGCTAACACTAGAACCAGCAGATGGGTAAAGGAGAAGCAGCCTGAGGGCTTGTTCAGACCACTAGATAAAAAAGATCTACTCCGCTTCTTTCATTAGCTATTACTTCACTTATGTATTTTCCAGCCTTCACTGCCTTGTATCATTAATCTAAAATATTGTCTTTAAACCGACCACCGACCATCGTACTTCTTACTGTTGCTGTCATGATTTCAGCTTCGCACACTCTTTGCTGGTATGGATAAAGTTGCCAGTTAAAAGTCAAACAGCATGATGTAAAGTGGATGTGGGGGTGCAGGGGTCCCGTCCCTCCGGTGGTGCTCCACATCACTGCTCCAGACAGCATGAACTCACCAGAACAGCATGGTAAGCTCATGAGACGCAGGCCATAGCGGCTTTGGAAAACCTATCCCCTGACATTTTCCATTCATAAAATTCCTGGAATTGAGATGAAGGAGGGAAAATAAATCAGACTGCAGCCTGGTGTCTGTGTTTTTTCATATATGTTTTTTTTCATGTTGCTGTGATTGGCAGAGTGAGGGTTTAGCCATATGTTTCCTCCTGCTACCATTCTCCACAGCCTCCTTTTGTTTTTCCTATTGACATTAAATAGACATAAAGAAGGGATTTGCTGAGTGTGCCTTCCAAGTGAAGTGGTTAGAAATGAGAGGCTTTTACAACATGGAAAGGTCTTCATTACTCTGCATATTACCAAGAGCCATCATTGATGGAAATTTCCGCATCCCCACACTTAAAAACAACAAAAAAAAACATGACTATAATTTCAAAATTGCCTCTTTAATCTCCCCCAAATACCCTTGGTTTTGTTTTAGTTCTTACACACTCAGTCTCTATGATGTACAGTATGTGTACCACATTGCGGCTTATTCGGTTTTCATATTTATTGAACAAAATTGGTGAGCTGGATTGAATAAAGCAATTCAATTCTCTTTTCTAATCTGCAATTCTTTGAGGTGGTTTTCCATTCAGTCATTAAGGGCCCTCCCGCCAACATACCACCCCTGCCGCGGCAATAGCTGTGCACCGTAAAGACAAAAGGATCGACTTTGAAGTAAATGTAAAAAAAGAAATCTGTCAGTTCATCAAGCAGACAGAAGCAATCCTTTCTTCTGATCCCTTACAAACCAGACCAATCAGACTAATACTGAAAGGCTGATGGACCTCCCTGTCACCGCGGTCGTCACGCTGAGCCCACAGCAGATGACCTGGGTGAAGGTTGGAAAACAGAATAGGAAGACTTGTGTAATGTCACTGCATGCTAAACAATCCAAGCATTTGGAACCTGTTGTGTGTAAGCGTCTTTTTATGGCTGATTGTGCCTGGAGCGTCGCAACAAGCCGATCCTCAAGTGTAGCCAGTCATTACCTCTGGATAGAGCTAATTAATCACCTTGTTCATTAGTTTATTCATCGCTTGATACAATAGATTTGCTTCATGAAGTCCCTCCTCAGCCCTACACTCATTTATTTATTTATTTTTTAATACTGATACAATGCCAAAAGGCGGGCTGTGCCAAGTCACAAGAGGGAAATTACATGCAAATGGAGATGCAAAAATCAAAGCTGTGTATAAAACAATCTACATGCCCACGTGTGTGTGCTGACACAAAAGAACACACACATATTCACACATACAGACCAGCACATCTAAATAAGTCTGTGGTTTAAATACACCGCACATTGGGCTAAATTTTGAAGCAATATACTGAGTTCATTTGAGGCACACAATATAGTGAACCTATAAATCATGCTGTCTATGATGGTGCAGGGTCAAGCTAAGTGAGCTGTCCATTTTTTAAGAAAAACAAAAATCAAATCAAAAGTTTATTCTAGAGCCAGTTTAACCAAAGTGCTCCACAGAGAACCTTTAAAGGAATTTAAATGGATTGAATTGATTCTGAATGCATGCCCTACATTTAAAATGTATTTATAGATTTAAGTGTTTTGTAATGTAGTTACATTTATTCTTCAGGCTGTAAGTAAAATTAGGTTTTATTGCTATTATACTATTATTATTATGTTCTCAGAAACAGCTAAATGGTCTCAGCTGCATATTAAAAAGAAAGAAAAAAACATCCTGTGAGGCCCTACTGTATTGGCCTCCAGTGTAACCCAATCCTGACTGAGCTCACACTCATTTGTCTTCTTTGCGCCTTGCTGCTCGCCAGCAAAAAATAAAAACTGAACCTGATTTCAAACTAGAGTTTTTCTATTTTAGCAAATGAGTTAAAAGGTTCAGAATCCTGAAGCAGGGTTTCAAAATGTCAGTCAGATCCAGGTAGCAGTTTGGTCTTGATAATGATTTTACTTATCTGAAGAGTCTTTATATAAGTGCCTGTCTGACAACTTTAGGTGGTGTAAAAATGAATAGTAATCCAAGAAATGTTTTCCCTTAACTTGCAAATCAGAAACCAACTTTACTTTGTATTTACTTGTAAAGTAAATAATAATACAAAAAGGTACTTGGAGTGTGGAATTGCTCACCCTCTTTAGGGATGGGATTAAAGCTTTTATCAAGGTATATGTAAGTTTTTAATACGATATGGATACATGTGGTGATAGAATACATTTTCAGTAAAATCAATTCAGAAATTGTTCATGGATTTTTTAAAAACTGACTGGGATGTCTGCTTTTTGCTATTCCAACAACGTAAATACCTGAAAAAGCAGTATTTCATCAAACTGTTGCAAAAGTCTTAGAAACAATGCTATGCAGCAATAATCAAGTCCTTACAACATTCCCTACAATGGCCTAACGAGTGATGGTAAAGGGATAGTTACCACAGTATAAAGTGTGTGGCAAAATCTCTGATGTTGGACAAGTTAGTATCGTCATACTGCCCATCCATTATCCCCTTTATATTTTTCCACTCCATAAGCATATTATTTATGCAAAAATAATGTGTGGTGAGACCGTGTTCTGACTTTTTGACCGCTTTTGTTTTTGTCTCTCCGAATGTGTCGTGAGTATTGTCGAGAAAGGTGTTGGTAATTTGGGAAAAGTGAGACTACAGGACCACCACAGCCTGCGGAAAGGTTGCAGTCATCGACTGTTTTCTCTTTACTTTCATAATTCCACACGCACTCTCTTCTGTGTGACTCATGTGGACTTGTGGTATGTGACGTCCTCTGCTGCACACCGCTGCTAATTGGGATTAGCATATTACCCACCAAAACAATGCTGTGGTGATACGAGTCTGCCGGGTCCGGTGGCCTTTATTCACCACAGACCCAATAATCCCCCTGTCTCTGGGAGCAAAGCTCATTAAATCTCGCGGAATGGAGCCCATTATGACTGCCCGCCAGCTCTGGCACCTCCTGCAAATCCTATCACGGCACAGATATGGAGCTGTGGCTAGCGTGGGGGGCTAGTGGACAGCTAATCACAGCTCCAGTGTTTGGACTAGCCGATTAGCACTCCTCACTGATCCCTGATCCCCCAGGATTAAACCCAAACAGCAGCAGAGCCCGACTGTCAGGACAAAATAAAAACACACAAGTATGTACGCTCACACACACACACACACACATTCATATATAAAACACAAGCTCATGTGAGCAACAAGCTTTTCCTTCCAGGTTTGCCTCCAGATTTGTTAAAGTTAATTGGGAGTTAAGAAACAGTCGATCTTCATTCTTAACTCACTATAACATCCGTCATCTCAGTTTAGAGTACCTACACTGGAGGGTAAAAGGAGCATAATTTGCAACATCATTACAAGTAAAATTATTTAGCATCTGTATGTTGCATTAACAAGTGACTTTTGTGGCACCATACTGAGTTTACTGTTTTACTCCATGTCTCCCTTATCCCCCCCCATGTTTGTCTGTATGGGTTATGTTATGGCAATTTCTTGTGTGCCTGTTTTTTTTATTTTTATCTGAAGTACTTTTATTCTGTTTTTGTGTTTTATTGTCCTTTTTTTTATTGTCCTTTCCTTGAATTACAGTTAGAATCAGAGCATTTGATCCATATAACATATACATATAATATCTTTCTGGGGGACTCTTAATGGGAAACAGGACACAGGAAATTATCTTGGTATTGTTGCTTTCACTACATAGCAACACCTACTGTATGTCTGAATAGGTTTTACTTGATCTTTGACTGGTGCCAAAGTAGTAAGACACAACGAATTAGAAATATGTAATTCATTTTAATTAATTAGGGGCAACATAGCCTAATCCTAAACTATATCGTAGAATTGACATGGTTCTGTTACCTCACTTCAGTGACAAGCTAACGTAACTGTAAGGCAGGTGCACTTTACAAAGTCAGCCTACTTTTATCCACAGTTTTCACCACTGTGGTGTTCCACACGTTACTTCTCAGATGCTTTGGTGTCATGTCCGTTCAGCACAGCTCGCTAGTTTTTCATTTTGCGTAAGCAAAGCTAACAACAGGGCCCTGCAATAGATCAGTGATTTTAGGAACATCCCCCACTGGAGTACAAGGCACAGCCTGCTGCGCTGTTAATCTGTGAATTCCTTCGGATCATTACAGATAAAATGCTTAATATTTTCTCACGTGAGAACTGTAGTTATGAATTAAAAGTGACAGTTCTACTAAACATTGCTACATCAGAGTAACACTTCGATGCTGCTGGCTGGTTCAAAAACAGTCAAAATCCCTCACCCTTGTACAGATGGAAGGCTGTATGTTCTCATAATCCCTGCATGAGTGCAATGTGAGTCTCCCGCAGGGAAAATCACATAATAATGACATTGTAATTACATAACAGAAAATGTCTTGTCAAGCAATTAAAGTGCTGAACACTTGAAGGCAACAGAGTGCATGTCTTCCTTTTAGCGCTATTAGAGAAAGTAAACCTGCAGCTATGATACATCATGAACAAATACGGTTTATAATGTCCTGCATGCAACAGTTCTAAGACACTGGTTCATTCTATCCTCCACAATATGAATCATACTGTATGTGCACATATGTGCATATCTGTGAGTAAGGATGGGATATTTATGTGCATGAGTGCATATTCTTGTACATTTCCCCAATATGGAAATTAACAGTGGGCACCCAAACACTGGAGGCCAGAGCTGTTACTCCAGATGGAATGAAGACATGATATTTATTGCTTTTTTTCATGGTCGACATCTTGAGAACAGTAAGGAAGATTGTCCCTCAGCTGATTCAGAGAACATGGTTAAATTTGCATTTAGCTCTTCAATGATGTTGAAGAAAAGAAAAGTAGTCCATCGCTTGGTCTGTAATGTCTCTATACATGTAGGACTGAGACAGTAAACAGTCTGTGTGCTGCATTAGTGATTTTCCCTTTGGTTCTACCGACAGTTTCAAGATGGGTCGATAACACTAGAAAGCTGTCTCAATCCTGTTAGCTGCTGGTACAATGCATTAAATAGCTGAAGCAGAATAGCATGGTATATCTGCTGAATATGTATCAGGTCATGTTTTAGTGCACTCGGCCGGCCTTTCTGTTTATCAGGCTCAAGGCTCCGATGGTATCTGTGGACTGTCTTCTAAGCTGTTAGGGAGGGGAACATCAAAGCACGTGAACTGAGGCCTTGAGCTCTGATGGCCAGAGAGAGAATCAGGGAAGCAGAGAGAAGGAGCAAGGGAAAAACTAGTTGTAGCACCAGGAGGAGGTTGATGCTGCTGTGGCCCCCGTTCTACACTCCACCCTCAAAAAATCTGATGCTAAATAAGAACTAGAAGTGCTATTGTGGAATGACGTTACAGGCATAAAAATAAGGCTGAAAAAGGTAATGAGGAACTGACTATTAAACTGTCAGAAAGCTTAATTTTAACAGTTATTTATCTTCATGATTGCTTTCTTCCTGCCTGCCAGGCAGCCATTGGTTTTACTTTATTACAGTATTTTATGAAAATCGACATGCAGAGACTCAAAACTTACTGCCCAGTTTTATTTTAATTAAAGTTACATTATTATGTGCTGGTGAAAAGCTCTGATCTGGCTTAACTTGACGTTTCATATCATAATCAGATCAGAATTAAGCTATTTATTATCTTAGGCTACCACTAACTGTCTTCATGCCAAATGCGCAAGTGCACTTAGTTTGCTCAAGGTAGAGCGCAGGATGCAGAGCATTATGCAAACCAAACCAACAAAGCTACAGACTACATCTGAATTCAAACACATCACAGTGCATCATATTTTTTGAGAAATGAGCGCCGTCCTAACCTTTGCCTCCTGTCAATGCCAGAATGCCATTGGATATAGGACGTGGAGGTCAGCGTATTTGGGGGTTTAGTTGAACTTTGGCCAAAAACCTGTTGGAAAACGAGGGCAGTGTGCACTACAGGGCTTGCACAGCTGTTGCTCTGCACACTGTAATGTCTCATGGACATGTTTGGTGTGAAAGCAGAGTTATCCTAATCTAATCTCCTTACAATTATACTATTAAGGTGCACAACCGAATTCAGCTAGACTGGAGCAGATTTTGGTGTGCCAAGATTTTCATGAGCCACATCTGCTTAACTGTGGCCACAAACCACAACTAGAAAGGCTGAATAAGGAGAAGGGAATGACAGAAGGGAACTATCAGTAACCCAGCTCTACCTTACTTGACACCCCATAGAAGCCCTCAGATCAATCACTTCAAGGCCATGTCAGTAATGAGTTATTCATAGACTGTGTACAGCCAGATCAGATGTACTGCAGGATCTTTACATGGCAAGGCATCTCAACTCTTGTGTAACAGCATCTTGTTGATCCAATCCATCAGTATCATCCGTGCCTTATTGGCAACAGCTCGTTCTGTCAGAAGATTTCTAAAACCTTTGAGCCTGTGCAGATCAGCAAATGGTGTGAAAAATGGTAGTTATTTACTGAAAACCCAACAAACAGCAATACAAAAAAAGACATGGTTATACTTTGTGTCAAATCCAAGCCAAACCTGTAAATGGTTGGTGAGTCATGAGCAGGAAGGAAACACTACATGGTGACTCAGGGGGCAGAGATCCATCTGTCATGTCTCTCCATTTTCAACAGTTTCAAACACTGAGGAGCGCTAAGTCATACCACAGGGCTGATGGCTCGTCGCTTTTCTATCTGTTCTGGCGAGCAGAATGTTCAAGCATGTGGAGCTTTTAGGAACATAAGGAGATTTCTCCGATTTGACACAGTCCTTGCAGTCAGTGGCACCAGTGTGTGTAGCCAGTATGCACTCCTCAAGAAAGATGGTGGCTTTTCAAACAAATGAAATCCATGTAGAGGACATTATTAATGCGATTTCCCAATGCTAGTTTAACTACATGCACAGAGTGATGAGACCCTGACATGATGCTGGGTAAACTGTAGAGTTAAAAGGTCACATGTGGTGTATAGCATGTGAGATAACATTAGCCAGTTCTAATTTTAAAACAAATGATAGCACAGTAATGTCTTCATTATTCACTTTCAGTCCATTTTGTGGGAAATTAACCTGGCCACTCCCCTGTTTCCAGGCTGCTCCTGCTAAAGACGGGACTCTAAATAGACATCACACCCTGGTCTCTATGATGGAAGAGGAAGGAGCCAAGGAAATGAGGCCAATTTCCCCGTGGGGCCCCAGTAACCAGGAGCGGCCAAACAGGTTCCACATAGAGGAGCCATTAGACTACAACCTAATGGAAGCTCGGAACCAACCACTTCCGCCCAGGTGTGCCCCAAGGGTGTGTTCCTGGACACTTTGAGTTTCTGTCTGGGTGTCTTCCTCTCAGTTAGCCCGTCTTTCTGCACTTCATTGAATTTAGTCTCTGCATGTCTGCCTGTGCCTGAGTAACCTCATCATGCTCCTGCTCCCCTTTTTTTTAGATTAAAGAGGCTAAACAAACAGTATGCTTTGTAACGGACAGGAGTTCAAGTTGGAGTGATGACCTCAGGATGGGGGAAAAAAAGAAAAAACACTGGAAGTGAAATGCTACAGAGTGGCTACTGTGTAGGAAGAGAGGATGCTTTGGCCAGATGACTGGGGCCACTGAGGGAGGCTCACTGTGTTTCCAGTGGCAGTAAAAGGGAGCAGGCCGGAGCTGCAAGTATAAAGTGTGCAGCGCAGACTGGAAGTTGAAGAATTTCCGTCCCGGCGTGAGTGTGAGAGAAAGAGAGAGTAGGCTAGTGTCTGCCAGCAAGAGCAGCACTCTCTTTTTCCACAAGGGAGAAGTTATGGCGTGATTTGCATGTCATCCAAACCACTCCATTTGGCGGGAAATTGGTGTGTGTGTGTGTGTGTGTCCACATATGTGTGTGTGAGGCCATCTAGTTAGTAAGATCTACCCAACTGACTGCACACAGACAGACACGTGCACACAGGCACACGCGCGCGTCATTCAGTTTCCCACCTCAACAAGTGTGCCATCATGCTGGGCACAATGAGAAGACGGCTGGGCACAGCACAGCAATTCAAAAACCAGCACTTGACATATTCAGCCGCAGAGTCCAAACTGCTACGGAAATCATGCACATACCACGGCCAATCTAACACTAATAATAGCTTTGCCTCGGCTCAAAATTACAGTTCGGAAGGTTCATTTTGTGTCAGTCAGCTCTGATGTCTTTATTTCATATCTGCACGGCTGACCGCTGCGGATAATTGGATGCTCGCAAGTGCATCTGTGACCTTATTGGTTGTATTTCAACATCACGCCTCAGTTGCTTTCTGGCACGCACTGCAGTCACCGTGCAGGGGCGCACCGGTAATCAGGTAGGTACGTACAGTGTCACAACAGCAAAAATAAAAACAGCGTCATCATGTTCCAGATTCTATTAGCTACACTAATATGGCCGCTAATGAGAAGGCATTACAGAGGCCAAAAATAACCTGGCAGGGTGGCGAGGCTTCATCCAAGCCCTGGGTGTTATGTCGACTATAAGAATATATGGACTGTGGCTGTGGCCAGCTCAGCTCTCCCTCTCCTGTTCGCCGGGCCTCATTATCGCACAATCACGCCTCACTAGCTACGAAGCTGCCTCTGTCTGCCTGGCCGCCAGTCCAGACAGGTGGGAAGGAAAAGAGAGAAAAAGACTCAGACGAACAGAAAGAGAGAGCAGGACTGAGAGGATAAGGTGATGTGAGAGTTGTAAGAGGGTGGAGATTAAGGCCAAGGAGGTCAAAACAATGAGGAGGTGGCAAGAGATGAGAGAAAAGTGAGACAAAAGAGGCTCAACTCACGAGCGGAGGGAATATGAAAAAAAGCTGAAAAACCAGAGGAGAAGGTAACAGAGAGGGTAACTGAGACAGAGGCCAAGAGAGAGTGAGGGGGTGCAAGAGTTCGCGGACGACTGTGGCAATGTTTCTCTTTTTCCTCCCCCTCCTTATTTTCCGTCTGAGTTACACGGTCATTTGGCAGCACTGGCTGAGACCACCGGCGTGTTTCCACTTGGCCATCTGGTCGTCTGCCTGCCTGTTTATCTGTCTGTTTGTCTGCCTGACTACAGGTTCTCACTGTCTTCCTGGTCGTCCACTCAATTTCTCTTCCTGTCTGTCTTTCATCTAGCCCGACTGTTGGCTGGCTGACAGTTTCTCACTGTGATCAACATAGGAAAGCAGAGCCCTCATTTCCCCTCCCCACAGAGTCAGGATTTCTGGGACACACACACACACACACACACACACACACATGTCATTTGAAACAGCCTGACACATGAAATGCATATGGAATATCGCTGTGCATTTTCCTGTGATTTCCTGAGATGCAGACAGAAATGTACTTGCTAAAAGGAAAAAAATACTTTTGGAACAGTCTGTCTGCAACTAGGGTTGAGGTTCAGTGTCATTTTAAACTATCTGAATCCAGTACATCACTTCTAGAGCCTGACTCCTTTTTAATCCCTTATTGAACATATTCAGGTTTACTTTTCAACATTTGCAAGGGACAAAATGAATAAATAACTAGAATCCAAAGATTCAACTGAGATCTGTAATCACACGTTGCACACTGAGAAGGCAGAAACACTACAGCTTTTAGTGATAGCCTAATTAATGTTCATTATGTGTAGAAAATGAGATGAGCATCATAAGATATGAAGTGTCAATTAAATGTCTAAATCTGACACAATGAAATAACAGGTGTAGCATACTTACTTATCTTACTTTTCTCCAAATACTAATGGTCCCTTTGCAGAACTATTGATAAGCCTAGATTATTGATGTCTATTCAAGATAAAGGGGAAGATTCCACTGAAATTGGTGTGATGGAATCAGGTAGTTTCACTGCAGAAGACTCACCACTCTGTTGGTTTTGCTGAACTGCAAAAACACAGTCCACTGATTGTAGGATAATGTTACAAAGTTTCTCTAACAAACTATCCTCGACACCAGCTTGCAGAGAGCACATTAACCAGGCAACAGCTAAGTTTCATTTTGGCCTTTCGGCAAGTTAATTAGCAAAAGCTGATATAATCTGCTGCCGGGGACATTTGTCATTTCAACTAATGAAAGTGACGGACAGTTCTAGCTAAAAATGAGATACCTGCTACCTGAATAAGGAGAGATAAACATTTGCTATTTTATATGTATGTTCTGAGGCTAACAGATTTGTTAGCTATCATAGGAAATCCGTTAGCCTCAGAATATAAGAAATTCGTTAGCCTCAGAACTGAAAATCTGGGCATTTGTTCAACCTGGAACTAGATCTGGAACTGACTATCAGAATCCAACCCAAACTGTAACAACTACTAAGCCCATCTTACCCACTTCTTAAGTGTTTTTGAAAGCAACTAAAGAGTAAGGTTGATGTTTCATATCGTCGTACTAAAAAAACAGCATTCTGCCTCAAGATTTTGTCTAACAGCACATCCAAACAGCTTAGAAGCTGCACTGTTGTGTATATGTTTTCTGTGAGGGCTCCATAAGAACACAATGACAGTGGAGATCTTCTTTGACATGCAGCCATACAGACACAAACACACCCCAAGGTGACATTCGCTTTGAGATCTGTGTATGTATGTTTCTTGCACAGTAACTGCTGCCGAAGCAATCAATTGTGAAACCACAGGCTAGGAGCCTGTCGTACATTCTTTCAATGAAAGGTGTTTGCTCCACTTGGCTGTTATTTAAGGTGTCTCTTTAAATAACTAAACCAAACAACACAACGTCTGACTTAGGATGGAAAAAAGTGAGTAAAGGTTGCCATCCACCTGGAGCCAGCTTTTCTGTGTCTTCATTAATAGTTATGTTTTGGATTTTGAGAAGGAGGGAGACTGATGCCAGGTCGGAACACACATGTTTCCACACCTAGTATTCAACACCCAAAACTCTGAAGCATCTGGAAACACTACCCAAATTCCAAATTTAGCTCATTATAGCCTCATTACCAGCACAACAGAACAAAATTTAAACTTTGACATCCAGAGAGAAGAGTTGGATTTTGTGAATGCTTAACCATGCGTTATATTGGTTTTATTTAACCAACAATCCATTCAAAAGTGACAAGTGTCAAGGCCTACAGTTTTTAAGGTATATTTTTGCATTATATTTGGCATCAGATGCAGTATAATGTGACTTTTTGGTTCCACAGCAGTGCCATTAGCCAACACTCTGAGCGGCTGAGCGGAAAATGAGAGACAGAGAGAGACACGCAAAAGAAAAATCTGCTGCTGTTTTTTTTGTTGTTGTTTTTATAGTGGAAAACAACAACAGCACCCAAAATCAACCACAGAGCATAAACATTTACAACCACAGGAGAGGCGTTAAAGGAGGGTCAAATAGGTAGCATGGGCAAGGTCAACAGACCTCTGGACACGTGGGGGTTTGTAACTGAAAAGCTCACTCTGTGATTCACATTTGGTTAAAGGACTGATAATATAAAAACAAAATGTAACGAATGTGAACATAAGTCACATACCTCAAACACCAGGGTGAATTTTGATTTCTGATCGGAGGTAACTTTTCCTTCCTTTCCAGCCCACTCTCCTCCCCCGCTCCACTCCCTGCCATTTGTATTTCACTTGTCCACATTCTCCATCAACTTGATATACTATTTTTATTTCCATTTCCCCACTCTGTCACAAGGCTCGCAGTAGATGATGGAGAGAAAACAATAATAAGAAATACAGGCATACGTGAGGAAGATTACAGTGATGGGAGGAGGCGGTGCTTCAAGGTGTGATACAAGCTGACAGCTTGCCAGTCTTCTCCATGTACTCCACTGTTAGCCAATATAAAATACTGCATTCATCCTGCTTTAGTACCGCAATGATCACAAATTTGTCCTTTATGATACAGAACATGCAATAGGACAATAACCGATCTTGATCTAATACACAAATGTTACCACTATTAATTAATTTGTCATGGTTATAGTCTGTTTGCCCCTGTGTTTCCCTTCCCCCTTGTCTCTGTCTGTGTGTGTGTGTGTGTGTGTGTGTGTGTGTGACATGGCTGTTTCCCTCTGGTGCACCTGGCTGCTGGTTTGATTACACACACCTGACTCCCATCTACTTCATCAGCCTGCAGTATATCTACCCCAGTTCCTCAGTCACTCATCACCAGATCGTTGAATCAATCTCCGTCGTAGTCAGCGCTCACGGCTCTCCAAGTTACTTGCCTAGTACTGGCCTTTGGGTGTTTTTTTCAGCGCTAACCGTTTTTCTCTTGTCTCTAGTGTGCCCCGGTCTGCCTGCCTGTCAACTGCCTGCCGATCTACACGTCCACTGAATCATTCCTCACCCCTGCTCAACTCGGACCTTCAGCCAGCCACGTGCCTCTGCTCCTCTGTGCTTCTCCTCACTGCCCAGTCTCCGTCCTTCTTCACCTGCTCCATCAAATTCCTTCTCTGCACCCAAATTAAATAAATCCCTTTTATTTGCTTATCTTGGTCTCCGCCTGCTCTTGGATCCACCCGACAGAAACCATAACATAATTATTAAAGCAGAAATCCATACCTTTTCATATGTTAGCATTCTTAAAATACAGATGGTGGAGAAGCATCTGGTGCCTTTTTTTTTAAAGTCATCTGACGTTGGTGTTAAGGTCTCAGTATGCTTGAAATGAACTAGGTTGTCTGTGATGTCTGACCACGTCTAACAGCAAAAGTGTTCCGTGTTCTGGTCCAAATAGTCACACTCAAGGAGGGGCAAAAAGCCTGCTGTCATAGAGAGAGGCAAGACACAATGATTGTGCAAATGAGGATATAACCGTGCACACTTTTGGAAGGCATTCATGGTGCTGTATTTGGTTGTACAAACAAAGTGTTGGAATTTAGTTGTGTGAAGAATGGAGAAAAAAAAGTTCAAATCTGGCCAACTGCTGCATAAGGTGGGAATATTTTTTTTCAAATTTTTGTAAAGTTGCGAAAATTGTTGGACATTTGTTGTTTCAGATGTTGTTAGATGATTCAACAAGCACTGTTTGAGGCATACTGAGGCCTTTAAGTTGCTAGTATGCTTCTTCAGAAGTGCTTGTCAGATGGTCGAATAGCTTTGGAAACTGCCACACCTTTGTGGGGGGAGACTAAGCTAGCTAAAACACAACTTTTATCATGGCTTCCCAGTTGTTATACTCTAATATTCTACTCCAGGTAATCTTGCAGCCTGCAGGTATGCTTAAATTAATAATCACCCCCAGAATAATTCCTATAATCCCAACATGAGCTTTTTGCAAAGGTCATCACTGTCTCTCATGCTGGCGTCAGACACCCCATGACATTTAAATCTGGCTACAACTGTACCACTTGTAGTGTTTTTACACTTGAGCTCATGATCCAGTGTTTGCTTGTGTCACACTGTGATCTTTCACTGACCACCTGGGCTTGCATGGTGTCGGACCACCTGGGCTGCACCGAAGCTGCCATGACGAAAAGCAAGGGAGGAAAGACAGTTATGGATGGTCAGAAATAAACTGTGGAAGAGAAAAAAGAAGCAAAAACGAAGCAGAAGGAGATGTCAAGAACTACTACTAAGAAGAATCTGATTAGTTTGGATCGGGTTAAAAGTGCAGCTTGGTTAATTTAGTCTTAAGAGGAGAATGATATCAGTGATTAGCTGGTGCAGGAAATGGATCACTGGGCTGTCTCGGTTGGGTGCTTTGAGTTAAAACAGATATGGTATTGAAATATCAGCAACAGCGGTAGCAGAGAACAGCTTGTTTTAATTGTCTCTGAAGTGGAACAGCTGGCTGCGACTACTGGGCCTCACAGCATAACACAGCGAGAGCAAGAGAGAAGGGGGGGGGGGAGAGCAACAGAGAGGGATTGGCGTCCAGGGCCGGGGGTTGAGGCTCAGGCCAAAACTTTCATTCTGCCATTCAGAACTTAAGAACAGAAGAGTTTGTCCCTACTGACATGCCTTAGGCCTTTATACCAAACTCAATACACATTCCACTGGGTGTGTGATTCAGTGAAAAATACAGCTGAAAACACTTCTTAACACAACCATTTACAGTGGAGAATCATCTGTAGATCTGCTAAAACAATACAAACACAATAAAATGTGTTTACCAGTTTCAAGTACCAGCAGGCATCATACTTTAATACCTTAGACACAACACTTTGCCACTGGAAAATGGACCAAAACTGACACCCAACTACCTGCTCATTGGTGGCTGGAAAACATCCAGTGGAGAGGCTGAACTCATTTCCTCTCATGCCGGTTTACTCACACACTTTTCTGCTTGCTTTCCACTGCACTGCAACAACTGCAGGCACCTCCTTGATAAGTGACAGTTGTTCAAAAATAGTCCTTAATTAGGCTACTGAGAAATAAGTAATGCTGTGTCTGTGCAGTCACTGTGAGAGTTGCTGCCTCTTCAGCTTTAATCATTTTAATAAACTCTCTTAAGTGTTGGTTATGGAGTGGTTTCTTAAGGCTACTGATTTCAACCTCTAAAGGTCAAACTCATCACATAGCCTATTCTTCATAACAACAGAGGCAAAGCTTTCTTTTTTTTCTCTGTGCCACACTGTTGTCTTTGTTATCAGCGGTGCACAGGAATTGCATGAGGTGCCACGGCTCATTCCACATATTGGGTTTTACACGTGAAATTCATTTTTCACTCAAATGGCCCTTCCTGTGAAAGGACGTGCTGTGATCTGGTGCACTTTATGGTGCAGATAAAGAAGTTGTTTTTATTGAACTGTCAAAACCAACATTGATGGCACTACTGTATGTGTGGAAGTCTGCGGAAGGCCATTTATCATAAATGCTCATACATGTACCGTCAGCGTCAGGATGGCAGGAGTGGTAATGAAAGCGGCGACTGAAAGAGTAACAATGTCTTGTCTGAGTCTATAGCACCTTTTATGCAGACTGTTCAAGGCGGGAATGTTGCACCCGTATTCGCCCTTCGTATAAAACTTACAAGCACGGAATGTGGGGCATTGTTGTTCCGCCATTAAGCCGGCAGCGGAGGTAGTAACAGACCCGAATTGATGTCTGTGTAAAACGGAGGAGCCTGCAGGACGGGACAGGTGTATGAGGTTTTGAAGACGTGTTATGTGTGCGACCCACCACCGGGGGATTTAAAAAGCAGCTAGCAGCAGTTAGCAGCTAACTAAAAGAAGAAGAAGAAGAAGTTAGCAGCTAACCTACAGCAACCGAAAATGTCTGTGAAGTGGGAAGACAACAAGGCGTGGGAGCTCCTTATCCTCCGAGCAGAGGACGAGATCAACGATATGTTATACGTCACACTAGACGCCGATGCTGTTTTTACATGTCACGCCTCTTTGGCGTTGTTTGGTTCAGTATAAATAAGCAAAGCCGGCGTAATGACAGGTCGTCTTCTTCTTCTTCTTCTTCTTCTGTGTCTCTATTCTGTTCAAAAACTAGCTAGCATTAGCTTTCACATCACAACATTTTTGAGACAGCTAGCGTTAGCAAGTTAGTAGTCGAGTGAAAATGACATATAGTGAACTGTAGTTGGAATCTTTTATAACTTTCAAGCATATCATATCATTGTTTTGAACTTGTTGCCTTACAAACTATGAATCAGGACCTCTGGGTGTGTGTAGAGCTGGTAACTGTATTAATAGGATCTGATATCAAAGCATTGTCAGATATTGTCATTATTGCCATATGTGGGTTAGGGTTAGGGTAAGTATGTGGTATCAATATCTAAAATACCACTCTTTTGAAAGTTACTGGGTAGCCAGATGTCAATATCACTATTATCTCTATCTCTAAAAAGTTAGAAGTTAACTTTTCTCCAACTGAGAGGTAAAGAAAAAAATAACCCTTGGATGACATCAGCCACAGGTCGGGCACCAACAAAAAAATGGCTTCAATTTATCTAATTTCCTTTCATATAGAGGTAAACCTGTGATTATGCTTGGTGTAATCTAGCACACCAATACAAACCTGGAGTTTAATCTATAGAAAATAATCACAATCGCAATATTGAGCAGACAAATGTTTTCCTCAAATTGTTTATTTTCACCATTCTTTAATGCCCTAATATGTGCACGTCTCTCATATAAACTCACCAAACCACTGTTGCACCAACATTTCATGTTGCACATGAGACTGAGGAAACAGATAATAAGACAGTAAAAGGAGCACACAAAGACGAGGAGATACTGTATGTGGAAAACAGAGAGAGAGCTTTGCTGTAAATACCAGTATCTGCTAGAGGCATCTGAACATAACACGCAACTGACAGAGTCACAGAGATAGTGAAACAAATGAAACGCCATCACTTACAGAGGACCAGCAGTAGCCAATGAGATGCTTGGAAGAATATCCACCCTCATTCCTAGATGGACACCCTGGGGGGTCCAACCAAAGACTTGTCAGACTGTCAGTTGTGGGTCATGATGGGGAGAAAGGATGACAACCCCAGAGTCTGCTGGATGTTTCCACTTCCTTTTCTCACAAAGTGATGCTGGAAAGCAACACTGGATCAATCAAAGCCACTTTGTTTTCTATCCTGCAATAAATAATGTGTCCATTTGTGTGTGTTGTGGTCCTCAGCATATATGTGTATATGAACATTACAGGTGGCCATTAGAGTTGCTGCAAATGGGACCCAGCATTTGAAAACATTATGAAAGAGAAAGTAAAAATACAAACAACTTAGTTAGCTTCCTGCTACATCTGAAATATATCTCCATGTTAACAGTGCCTTAGAACCTAAGTGATAAAACTTTGTTGGATACAAACCAGCAGAAAACAAATTATGTTCTTGCAACGAGGCACTTCTACTGAGTATTTAATCTGATATATTGCACCAATATGCTGGTGAGACCAAAGGCCTCTCCATTCCCCAGTCATGAATATTCAAATGAGATGTTCAATTTGTGTTGGGGAGATTATTGGAAAGCTACAGAAGCATGCAGGATTTTCCCTAAAGCCTGGGTGAAACCATGTTATGCACTAGATTGAATGACTTGCTGAGATACCAAGTCTTAAATTAAAGTGGGATCTCCTCCCTGCTCCCTTAGAAAAAAGAAAATCGAGTCAGCCTGTTGGCATTTTAAGCCGTTAGCAAAATCCAATATGTCTGCTGAGTAAGACTTCTGAATTCTGCTCGGCATGTCAGAGCTTTACGCAACTGCTGAAGTCTGAACTTTGTGAAAAAAAAAACCTGGGGACAGAAAACTGAAGGGGAAGTTGAAGAGAGCAAAAACGTCTTAGTCTTTTCAAATGTGTATTATGTTTCTCTAATGTAAGAAGTGAAGTAACATTTGTGAGAGAGGGGAGCAGCACTGACATCAGTAGGGAGTATCTCAGTGATATGACTGAGATAAGATCATGTAGATTTCTTCGTATATTCTTGGTGTGGGAACTGTGAGATACGTACAGCAGTTGTGTAACCACACGATCTGAAACACATGCTTATCTCTGTTTATACCTAGACTTCCTGCTGCACTTGTTGTTGGCCTCATATAGTTTATGTGCAGCACTAAGTGCAGCGCAGCACTTAGACAAAAACACTTTTACTATGCTATTGGCAAAATATTTATCAGATTGTCACACATGTCCTGGTTACAGTCAGTGCACTGGAAGTGACGTATTTTCTTCTATCTTATCTGTGGTTTAAAAAATTTTAGTTACCTTGCATCACTGGAGACCTGCAAAGAGAAAAGTAGATGAAGACACCCTATATTCATCTAAAGTCAGATTTGACAGAATATCTTGGTCACGAAATAGGACACACTTCATGCCTGACACTCATGAGTATCAAGGATCTTCAGACTGGGGTGAGGAAAATGGACATTCAATGTTTAGATTGGTTTTTAAAGAGTACTGTGCTCTGATTGGTCATTATCATTGGACTCTTCAAGGGGAACAATCTGCACGATGTCACACTTTCCAAATTGATTTTTGTCCCTGCTGCTCCATGTCTGTTGGATCTGGACATTATCTGGGTAAGATCATCTAGTCTGAAAAGGCTGAGACCTCTAGTCAAAAAAACACGAGATGAGAAAAGAGGTCAAGAGAACAGAAGATAAAGTCACCTTCCAAAGGCAGAATTTCACACACATTAGCTGTGTCTCAATTCAGGGGCCGCATCCTTCAAAGACTGCATTTGAAGACCAAATGCGTCACAGCGACAAGGCCGTCTCATTTCGAAGGCTCCTTCAAATGTGAAATGCGGCCTTCTTTTCCCAAATTTGGAGGATCCAACAGCTGGATCCTTCACGGCCCAACCTATCCCAAGATTCGTTGTGCGCAATAGAATACGGCGCCCCCAAACATACCGTCAACTGACTGTGGAACCACATCAACCCATGAACTATGGGGAGCAGGTTAGTTGATGTTACTCGACTTCACTCAAAACTCAAAAAAACACATATTTTAAAGTTTAAGGTTCAAGGTACAATTTATCCATCCAAAAAAATCAAGGACATTTCTCAAATCTTTATGGTCTACCACTTATTAAAAGACTATATATATTATATAAATACCAGAAAAATAAAAACATATAAACACACTATAAAATAGCGCTAAATACAGGCAACACAAGAATATATTCGTTATATATAGTTTTAAAAGAACCTTGGGAATAATTGAAAATAATTCATATCCCCTTACACGCCTTTTGTTGTTACTGTCCAATCCCCTTGAGGGAAAGAGAAAGTGTACTATTTGACAACTGCAGCCTGCCACAGCAGACCTTGACGTGCTATGCAGCGGATGTTCCTCATCTTCCATAATCCCTCAGAACATCAGTGAAAGAAGTTTGTTAGTTGGCCACATGAGCAGTGGTTGGAAACAAATATTCAAACTAGGTGTTGAAGATATACTGTAAAATAATGTATGGAACTGCACAGCCAAACAAATGTATTCATAAACTGTTGCCAGCAGATAGATCAGGACAAAAATGTATCAGCGTTTCCTGAACAGCTGCCATATTTAGGAAAATCAAAGCCAATGACAGGGCAGCAAGTGGTGTGTTCATTTCATTTAAACCCAATATGATTAAGATAAACATTTTTTCATTGTACATCCGCCATGTTTCTCGACCCTTGCTACATCAGCTGCATTACTGAACTGTGAAGCCGACAGTGACTTACAACAGCATGCATCTTCATGTAACTGTTGTTAAATGTTTGGGCACTGGCTGGGTCAGCAGGTGAAGGATCTGCAGTCACATGAACAATGACACATGAGAGTTTTCTCATCTGGACACTTCACACATTGAAATCGTGACTTTCACACACGAAAGCATTCCCAAATCCCCCCCGCAGGTGCAAACGCACACTGCAGCACACAGTTAGATGTGAGTGGTAACCTGTGCTTGTGACTCACCAGCACCCAGACATGCTGCGTTTCAATATGAGAGACCATTAAAAAGGCAACAACAGCCGTTCCCTGCACCCTGAAAGACTTGTGATTTATTACATTTTATGTGTGTCTGGTCTGTATGTGTGTGTGTCTGCATCTAAGTGGTTATTAGTGTGTTTACATTTGCGTCAAAGTCTGTACGTCAGTTACTTAGAGATCACTTCTCCCGCCTCACATCCGTGCAAGCTAGGGATGGGAATCGATAACATTTTATTGACGACAATGCCATTATCGATTCTGCTAATTTTCTGTGTGGGAAAAATAGTAGGCCTACACAGGTGTTCAGCTTCATAGAAAAATGTTTCAGTATATTGCTGGTGTTTCCACCCTTATTTGGAATTGTCTTTTTACAGACATTATAACTAGCACTGTCATCTTTCTTTGTGCAAAGAAGCAACACTTTGGACCGTTTCTTCCTCTCCGCCATGACTCCTTCTGGTTGCAAGTTTCCAGCAGCGTAGACGCATGAGTTTGAACTGTCAGAAAAACATGCCTGCATCGATAAAAAGTAGTGATAAGCTCGGAGGCATACGACTCCAATGGATTGGACAATTTGGAAGCGGTTCTCGATTCCCATCCCCACTGCAGACATCACTTCACAGAGCATTGCACTGCTGCTGGTCACACACATCTACCTCGCTTGCAGCCCTTCGGTGACTCACTGCACTCTGGCCAAAGAAAAGGGTCTTGTACATTTATTATCAGCTGTACAGTACGCCTACACTCTGACTGAGGGGCAGGAGTGAGAGCAAGACAGCCAAAGAGATAGGAGAGGAAGAAAAGACAGGATGAAAAGAGATACAGTGGTGAGTAAAGCTTACATGTTAAGTTACAGCGGGAGTAGAAGGTAGACGGTAAGGTAGAAGGTAAACCAGAAGATACCAGAAGAAGAGGTCACTTTCTATAATTCAAAGACAAAGCCATGCAAAGAGTGAACAGTGTTAAAGCGCTCTCTGTAAGCTGCACCAGCTGCAGTTTAGCTGAGGTAAACCTCGTTCCTGAGAGCTGGAGAAATGAGAGAAACAAAGAATAGGCTCGCAGGCAACTCGCAGAGAAGATGCGTGCAGAGGCATCGCAGCGAGGCTCTGCGGCGAATGGAAAAGCAAATTTGCAGAAATGAAGCGATGCCCTAGAGAGAGACCATTATACTGAACAGTGTTACTGTTCATGTCACAGGAAGGAACAAGGGCCAACCTGGCACAATGCTGCCTTTATGTTCAAAACTGTAATGCATGCAGAGTGACGACGTCATCCACCAACATATACCAAAGACATAAATCAGAAGGAGAGCAGGGCAACATGTAGGAGGCAGACACATTGTAATTCTGGCCTGAGTATGATGAGGTGGTTTGTTATGTTGTCATTAGAAAATCAGCAGACTATTGAGAATGAATATGCAATCAATATCTAATTTTATGTTCATATTCATGGATGAGGGCACAATGATTAGCTGCTAACATATGGACTTCATACAACACTGAAAGGTGCTCCCATTGTCTAAAAATACTCCATTACAAGTAAAAGTCCTGAATTCAAAGGGCTACTTAAGTAAAAGTACAGAAGTATTATCAGCAAAATGTACTTAAAGTGTCAAAAGTAAAAGTACTAATTTTGCAGAATGGCTCCTTCTGTTTTTATCACTAAGGAATACATGTAAGAGCATTTTAATGTTGTAGTTCTCCAAAGGTGGAGCCAACTTTAGATACTTTGTATACTACTGGGTAGATTAGTAGTATAGTACTGCATCAAATCATATACGTATATTTTATGTTTTTTTATGTAAAAAGTAGTACATGTAAAATAAATGTAGTGGAGTAAAAAGTATTTCCCTCTGAAATGTAATGCAGTAGAAGTATAAAAGAGCATATAATGGAAATACTCAAGTACAAGTATGTCAAAATTGTACTTAAGTACAGTACTTGAGTAAATGCACTTACTCACTTGTTACATTCCACCTGACTGCTACTGCTATTCCAGGTGAATATTATGATTAGACTGACCGAAATCAATCAGTGCTACTTAGTTGTTTGATTTGTCTGTTCAGGAAACGTATCACCAACACCTTCAAGCCATCATCATACTGTGCTAGGGTTCCAGTCAAACTGTATAGGTTTAGTCACAGATCTTTAATATCCTTTTGTTGGTATCTGTCACTTTCAAGAGATGTAATCTACTAACTTAGCATACCTTATTTTTCATTAGCTACATGCTTCAAATACAGGTCCTGATGCAGATCTATAGATTGATTAGCTTAAATTATTGATATAATATGAATAAAAGTTTATCTTAGAGAACTACTGAAATAGACATTACGCGATAAGGTAGATCATTTCACCAGAGAAAATAAAAAATGAGAAGTCTGCCAGCGTTAACTGAATGTTTGTTTGATAAGAGAGTTGTTATTTTGGGAGATCAAATCCAAGTATTTTCCAAATGGAAAATGAAACGTGATATATAACATACAAGTTGTTGATCTTGTCCTCTGCTTGGAGGGTAAGGAGCTCCCGGACTTCGTTGTCTCCCCACTTCGCAGACATTTTTGGTTGCTGTAGGTTAGCTGCTAACTTCTTCTTCTTTTAGTTAGCTGCTAACTGCAGCTAGCTGCTTTTTAAATCCCCCGGTGGTGGGTCGCACACATAACACGTCTTCAAAACCTCACACCCCTGTCCCGTCCTGCAGGCTCCCCCATCTTACACAGACATCGATTCGGGTCTGTTACTACCTCCGCTGCCGGCTTAAGGGAGGCGGACTAAAGGTGCAACATTCCCGCCTTGAACAGGCTGTATAAAAGGGGCTTATAAGAGGCCTGGGTTAAGTAGTGGCTAGGTTATCTCCAGTGTCTATAAATGAACACAGACAACTGATGTAGCAACTTTTGTTTAACTTTTGCTTTATTTTCATGAGTTCAATTACTTTTTTGGAAAGTTAAGCCATGGGCAACCGAAATCATATGTAATGTCTAGTTTTTGGTGCAGATCAGAGGCAATACCACCACCACGTGGAGACTACAACATATTAATCAATATAGGTCCAACTCATTTCTGTCTACACAGATTATCTACCATTGACTTTCTTGCAAAACACTTCTTTTACTACTCCTCTTACTAATTTCTACATGAACATTGGTATGACCAATGTGTTTTTCGATATTCCTTGACATTTTCGCATAACTGATTCTTGACATTCTCTTGACATAGACTACCATAATTCTTAAATGCATTGTGCAATTTTATGTTGATAACGTATTGCATTGTATTTGTTTATAGGTTGAGCTATAGCATCATTATACATGTAAATGGCCATAACTATGTGGTCATGAGTCTGACAAACAATTCATCCATGTGCAAAGCCCTGAGAGATTAACGTATCTTCCACAAAACGGCAGCATGATTGTCACTTTCACTTTGTGTATCTTAATGTAGCTCCAGATTTAAGTTAAACATTTCTTAACACTATTTCTGCTCAGCTATTTCTTACAAAACGTGATCTAGACAGACAGTAAAAAGAGTTCACTGAGGTGCCTCCACTTTGACACTCTTGAGACCTTCTCCTGGCTGTTCTTAAAATAACACACACACACACTGCACGCACACTTTAAGCACTATTTATCTCTGGCCCCTGTTCCTCACATCAAAGAAAACCCTGAAAAGAAAAGGCCTTTTACTTACCTTTAATTAGATTCTTTCCCAATCAGCAGTAAAATATCACTGACAAAGTGCAGCTGGTTTGAACAGAAGGCCCTTTCTGTAGTACAGTGGATGGTGCACGTTCAAGTGTAATCATATTTCAAAGGTGCACTGTGTTAGGGCAAGACAGGTGAGCATTACGGTGGACTGCAAGGCTTTTTTAACACCTAATAAAAGACAATATACAGAGATGCACCATTTTTTCTCGAGTAACAAGTAATATGAAACTGCTTTGTACTGGATTAAGCCTGCTGTGTTGAGGAGGAGCTGTTTGGATTTCATACATGTTGTGCCAGACTTGCATTCAAAACACACTGGCAACATATGACATGTATCCTGACAGAAACCACTATTATTACCTCTGACATGGAGGATACATTCATTATCCTGTTGTTTGCTGCAGCTTTACGATTTTTTAAAACATTTCTTTATACCCATGAACTGCTGCACCTGAAGAAACATGGATCCCATGATTGTCTTTGGCTATTTTAGCTGTATTGTGAATGTGCTGCAACAGACTACATCTCTGTACTCTTTTATAGCAGTGATGACCCAAAGATGTGCTTTTTCTTCCTGGATGCTCACTGCCTTTCTTGGCACTGCTGTAGCTTCACCTCTTCTCAAGTGATGGTATGTCTTCTTCTGTGGTCTTGTAACTGTTACAATGAACAAGGAGAGATTTACTGAGATATAAAAACCTGGACCTCTATGTCTCACAACCCCAGTATTAGAAGGATAATATTATGAAAAAACTGTAGATACTGGCTCTTCAGTTGGGGAATGCATAAATAAATAACACATAAAAGACTCCTGAATCCAGGGCAGCACCCCATATTCACTTGATATTGGTTGGGCCCTATGGCTGTCAAATGACGCCGCTGTGCTGCAATGTGTTTTTAGCCTCACCATCTAATAGAATCCACTACGGGCACAACAAGTTGTCAGCAACTGGAGTCAACAATGGAAAGTAATTATTCAATTAAGCCTACTCTGAGCAAGCCTCTTTTTATTAACTGTGAATTACTCTTGAGATGTTGCATCACATCCAGGCAGCTGTAGGCTACCACATGACTCCTCAAATGGATACTCAGTAATGCAATCTACCTATCAGAACACTTTCACTCATCCACTACTCACTATATAATAAACACTTATTAATCATTACCATTTTGCCTCATTGCTGACAGGTGAAGCTACGTACAATGGCAATTTGCAAAATGGGGCGCATTGCATTGTGGGATTGTTAGCAGAAAGTAGTATACATGCCATGGACACAACTTATTTTGTTCCATTGTGGAATTTTTGAGGGCAGTAATATAGTGGATAAAATAGAAGATAGAGTTTGGACACGCAAAATAAATATTTAAAAAGGCGGACAGGAAATATAATGCTCTATATAGTGAAGAGGGAGTGATTTCAGACACAGAAAGGTCTCTGTTGCTGATGAATTATTTGCTATTATTCACATAAAAAACAGCCAAGTACAGTATAGAGTCCTCACTGAATGAACAGTCATTCTTAAACCAGTCAACCCAAACTGCACCCTCACCTAAATCCCTTTCACCATTGCTCATTATTCCAACTAATGATTTTTAGCACCAGTCCCCACATGTGTCCAGAATGGCCCGAGTTCAACCTCTTTATGTGGCTTGACTGTAACACACTTTGTTTTGTGATACACACTCTGTCCCTTCAGTTTTCACTGCTGTCATATCATCTATTTGTCCTTCTCAGCTCCATCTCTCTTTCCCTTCCTCTGTTTCTCTGCTCTTTCTTTCCATTTGCTGAACTATGCTCCAATTAGTTTGGCCCCACAAGGCAGCAGTGTACCAGTGAGGACTTTATAAGGACATCTCCACATGCATGCTCCACACACACACATTCATACACACAGTGCTTTATTAACCTTTAGTTATATACTGACCACCTTATTGTTGAACACAAAGAGTACATATTGTATAATTAACACCATGTATATGAATATTTCTGTTTCACTGCCATTACAAGAATTTGTATTATTATTTAAGAGGAGTAGTTTTACTTTTCCATTGATATGTACTGTATAAATATATAAATATATATATATATATATATAATATATAAATAATAGTACTATTATCAACTTAACATCATATTTTATTGAAAAAAAGCTAATAAATCTTATGAATTTAATTAAAATTACTATGACACTGCTGATGCTACACAATACCATACTATACTACTATAGTACAATATACAATAGTTAACTATAACTGTTACTACAATTATCATGCTACACTATACACACATTATGAAAAACAATTCTCAGAAGGAGCCTGTCATCATATGTTCTATTTTCAGATTGACACAAATAGGACATAAGCCTGGTATAGTTGGTTACAGATTACATAACCATGTTTTGATTTGCCCGGAAAACATGGTGATGTTATGAGATGAATGTGACTCATATGTTGAATATTCTGTGCCACTGACAGGAAAGGAGCCATTGTTTCTAGTTTCCTCTGCTTAGTATGAGGTAGGCCTACATTGTCATAACAACAACAACACAACCTAAAATGCAAGGTTGCTACTGTTCTTCAATGCAGGGGAGATTATGGTAGTTCTTGTCAAGTGATAGTCAAACAACATGGGCGTTCTCAACACCACCAGTGTTGGATTGAGTTAGAGTAAAATGACTCATTACTGTCATAAAAATGCAATGAGATTGCTTTATTCATTGCTCGGTCAAAAAAAGCAATCAAATAACTCATAACTACATTCTAAAAGTCATACCAATTCATACCTGTCTCTGCTATGGCAATCAGAATTTGTCTGAAAAGCACATTAGCAGCATGTGCCTGCAATACATGACATAAGAAGTAGTTAAACATTTTGGGAAATAAGCGTATTCACTTTCTTTCTGATAGTATGGAGCTGAAGTTGGGACATGGTTAGCGGCTAAAGATTAGCCTAGCTTACTGTAGCATAAAGGCTGGAAGCAGGGGGAAACAGCTAGCCTGGCTCTGTCAAGTTAAAATATAAGCCAAGAAATAGCATGTAACTCCCCCTAAAACTACAAATTGTTGTGTTTACATTTCTGTTTGTGTATGGATTAAAAAAAGATCGACATGAAAAGTGTTGGTAGGTAAAAAAATGTGAATGTTGGACAGAGTAGGGCTAGCTGTTTCCCCTTGCTCCCAATCTTTTTGCTAGGCTAAGCTAATTTCCTCCTCTTGGCTCCAGCTTGATACTGAATGCACAAACATGAGATTACAAATATTATCTTGGAAAGAAAGAGGCTTATTTCACAAAATGTTGAACAAATGTTGATTTCTTAAATTTCTCCCTTTGCTACTGCTGTATATCTTGTCCTAGCCTGTTTAGCAGGGATTAAGGCTTTAAACCATTATCTGTAATGAGACAGGGTTTTTTAGCCACTAGTTTAACATGTTTCCTGATCATGTACTGTGACATTTTACACTTATTACACTTGCACTTATCTTAACGTGAACAGAAATTAGAAATTAGAAACAGAAACAGTCAGAGTATATTTACAAAGCATCTAGCCTCCATTGCACTGATATGCAATGTGACTGTAGCAACATATTGAACTGTATCACTGCCCACCACCACCATCAACTTTATAATGTCGACAAACCATATTTTAGGGGCCTAAAATGTCAGTGCTGCATCTTTCAGTGAATTGTATATTTTCTTCTATAATGCTTTCTTAGCTGCTGTATGCTCAGCAGCTAGGCAATCAGTAAGCTAGGATAGAGAGGGTTTTTTTTTTTTCAAATATAAACGTGAATGAACTGAGATTAGCAGAGCATCCATTTGCTGCCTGGATCAAAGCTGAAGCAGAAACCCCTCAAACCTGAGGTCTAACAGCTCCTCATAATGTGAAAGGGCTTATTTAGCAGCTCAGATGTTGGGTGACAGATCCTCATACAGAATTTCAATAGCTATTCAATAGTGCTTCTCTCTCAGGTCCAGTCAAGCAAGCTGAGAGGCTGCAGCGGCTGCACTTAAGCAAATCCACGTTTGCTGAGAGGTACACACAATGCATTTATTTTGCTCTTGGTCACACATTCACTGACACCTTCCATTTTGCTCCCTCATCTTCCTGAATAATACCAATTACTGAGCAGTGGAAGGAGGGGAGAGAGAGATGAGAACACTTGCGGTGAGGAGGATGAAAAGAAGAATCGCAGGATGAGGACTGAATTATTTGCATGGTCATTTGCATGTCGGTCATGCCTCCATGTGCATTTTTGTTTTTGTATTGGCCTTTAAATAATTCTCCAACAGGCTTGGCGCTATTGGTCAAAATCAGTTGCCACCCATGTGTATAGCAGCTGTCATTCTAACTGAGACGTTAATGCCTTCAGAGCACATTTCAGCTGGCATTTTCTCATTTCCATATGTCTTGCAATGAGGTGCAAACGTTCAATAACAAGTGGGACTCTAAACTTGATCTGCCACCTGTGTCCACACATGCATTTATGTGTGGTTGTTGGCGATGACATAATATTGCTTAATGGTGTCACCCTATTCACAGCAGACAGTGACATCATCACTGTAGGAAACTACAGGCATCGCTTCTTTTCCCTGGCGTTAAGACTAGGCCTAATATCAAACCCCACTAATCCTGTCTCTCAGCACAGTCGTTTGTCCTGAGAAAACCTTTAACAGTGAGGAAGCAACAACAATGAGCATGGCATCAGTCTCAGCCAGGGTCAAGCCTAAAGCAGAAAGCACTCAAAGGGACTCCACCAAGGCAGCACAATCATCTAAATTTGTTATTTTAATAATAGAAAATGTTTGTAGATGCATCTGGATTTACAGGTCTGCATCAAAAGACAAACAGGATTTATGTAAAATTGCAGACTCATGAACACTGATTCATGGTCATTTACATTGATCATGTTGCTGTGCCAATTATAGGTTAAACGCTTGGTGAGGTAGACTACTCGCAGTGCTAGTTGATGAACTACCGTAGCTGATGAGGGGGTTTGTGACGCCCAAAAAAAATATCCTTTACCAATGATTGTGTATAGTAAAAAAAATGCTTTTTGGGCCAGTGTGCGTGATGTGATGAACACAAAAGTTGCAATACCCAATGCGGCCACTACGCCACAATCGACCAACAGTAGCTCTCCAAGCTAGCTTGTTTGCCAACTGTCAGTTTGTCATCAGTCAATGTCTAAATTGAACTTTACTCAAAAAAGTCAAGTAGATTTACTTTGCTTCTGTGACAACTCCACTGCAATGAACTGATTTCACTGCAAAACTCTGCTGTTTTGAATGCTGGTGTGACCAGGCCTTAAAAGAGACGTCTGTAAAACAGGACACCCCGAATAGCACACTATGCCAATTGATTACTCTTTGAAGATTTAATATTGTTAAACTTTCTCAGAACGTAGAAAAGCAATCTATGTGTATGTCATCTTCTCAGTATAAAGTAAATGGTATAAGCCAGGAAAAATACACTAATGTGCATGTGCAGTGGGCAGCACAACATGGACGCCAACCAGGAAGAGAAAAACTTTTTTGGCGTATGTGCTGGGTGAGCAACTTTTATTGGAATGAATGGACACCATCTTGGAACATGACATGCAGTTCTCTTAATAAATCCATGGTTATGAGCCAAAAGTAAATTGGTTTATAAATGGTGGTGGCACTATCAGCATCAAAAACTAATGAGTTCTTCATTGGCCCATAACTTCTCACCAGATTTCATTGAAATGTGTTCACCAGATTTTGAGATATCCTGCTAACTAACAAAGAGACTGGACCAAAAGATATCATCCTTTATGAACACACTTAAAATATGACTAAATTATCTAACAACTTTTTCTAATAACCAAAAAGACCAAAATAATATTTTTTTTTACAGTGTAACTACAGTTACAGTTTGTATTGGTGAAATATTGAAAGCTTCTGCTTAAAACATGTTTCTCACAGGTGCACAGGAATAATGCAAATGCAATCCTGAATCACCTGTTAGTCTGCCTGAGCAGTTCTAGCCAGCGAATAAAACAAATGTATCTATGATGAAGTGCAGAACACGTTTAAGAAACAGTACTTTCTGCTAAATGTACTTCCTGTTTTAGAGTCTTGTGTGTGCTGCAACAGAGACCGAAGCTTTCAGCCGAGCTCCAGTAATTCTAGCTGTCAGTCGCAGCAGCTCACAAAGACAAGGAGGGGGTTATCACTCAGCACCTCGTTAGACACAAATGGAAACACATTTCTGTAGCAAAGAGTGACCCTCTATTGTTGTGCTTCCATACAGGTTATTTGGCATTCCTTGGCATGTTGCAAGCCAGAGGAGCAAAACAGGGATTTCTATATTGTGTTGAGTAATTGTCAGTGTATACAGTATGTATTTCAATGTATTAAATACATTAATATAGTATAGTATAGTATAGTCCATCAATATTATGTTCTACACAAACACACTTGGGAAAAATTATCACATTTTATTGGCCCATAACTGTTTGTTTACATGTACTGAAAAGCATTTTGAACCCAAATTGCTCTTTGTTTTTGTTTTTTGACAGTTTTTGCTATAAGGTTAACAATATGTGAGAGCAAGAAAATGTTTTCAGTCCATTTAAGGCTGGAAATTTATTTTTGTATAATTTGTAAAAGTTATAGGAAAAAAATGCTTACATTTATTTTTTGTTCATGTTGTTATATTTGCAATCCTCTAATTTGAGTTATTTCCTTTCCTTTAAATTTCACAATAACCTCTTATTGATACAAGAAAGGTCAGTCACACAGATTTAGGTCTTTTAGTTTGAATACATTCTTTAAATTAAGTAGGTCATCTTACTTATTGACAGCATTGGCAGCCAGCATATGATGGAAGCAGTAAATAGTAATCTCCATCTAATCTCACACTGAAGGGCAGTCATATAAGACCTACTGTAGCCTCATCAATGTTTCATGAGAAGACAGATCAGCATATTCACAGCAGCTAAAAGAATGAGGCAGCAAGCAGGGAGCAACATGTTAGGAGCTATCGCAGATACTGCTGTTAGTGCCCTCAGAAACACACACACACGGTGAGCCACATACGCTAACGGTGATGATATGTCAGGCTTTTGGGGCTCGAGACCGGAGGCTTCCATTAACGTCAAGGTTAATAATTAAGAGATGACTGCTTTGGGAAAATAGCTTGGCTGTGCACCTGAGAGGAGAGTGAGAGGAAAGGGACAGAGAGGGTAGATGGAGTGAGAGAAATGGAAACCTGCAGCAGCCACAGGTTCGAGGAGAGGGTGAGAAAGTGAGAAAGGGCCTGAGAGAGAGAAGATACTGTGTGAGGGGATACATATTACATCCAAGAATCAAGGGACAGTATAATGGCTGAGGGCTATGCAAGCTAAGTTTGTAGTTCCACGCATACAGACATGAGACAGATATAAGAGTTGATAAAAATGTTGACACACTCATTTGAGTCGCCTTCAGTTATTATCATGTGCTCAAAGCACAAAGCTTAACGAGCAACAGCGAGTTCCTGGATGACTTATTTTGCCCTCGGTTTTGCCTCTCAGTCTACATACAGGTTGCCCACCTTATTGGTAAAGGTTGCTGGGACTGTATACAGCCTGAAAGGAATACCTGCAGGCATTGCTCAGGGCTGAAAGTGGTACTGCCAACTTTGTTTTTCTGGTAAAAAATAAAAAAAGTAAAAAGAAATATTAATAATAATGTTCTAGAATTAAAAATCATAGATAGATATATACCGATATCTATAAAGGAAACTAAAAATGGTAAGGTTAGTGCATTAACGATACAGATACAGTTTAAATAGCAGTTCTTTTTCTTTATCTACCACAATAACCCTTTTCATCATAATTTGTGATATTTAAATATTGTGTTTCATCATTGTCGTGTTTGTGTCCACCTGGCAAATGTTAGTCCAATATTCACTCTCTTTTAGCTCTGTTTTTGGGAAATATCTGGCTGTTTAGCTGTTTAATGCTCCACCAGAGAGTCTCTAACTGTAGCTGCATTTACATGGACAATATTTCTTCAGCCTGATTGAAATCATTCTGATTATAGATTCCAACTTAACTGTTTACATGGACGCTAAATAAAGTGGTCCAATAAGATGTGGCCAAAGCATTTAATCAGAATAGAACTTTTTTGACATGCGCACAGCGGTTTCACCTGCTGTGAAGCATCTAATCTGCCGGAAATATAACAGAAGAAGATGGAGGGGTTTTTTCAGCTTTGTTCATCTCTTCAAACACTGAACATCTCGCTGTTTCGAGCCTTTCGACCATCGAGGTGTTCAACAATCCTTAAATCCTTTAAGTTGGATCAGCCACAGAGCAGTTTGGTTTTGCTGGTTTTGTTTCTGTCCCTCCCAGAAACTCGTTCACGTCACCTAATGTTCCCCCCACGTGGGGCAAACATGCGCAGAAAGAATAGATTTATTAACAACCAGAGAGAAAGAATCGGATTAAGCATTTACATAGTTATTAGGCGCTAATATTTTCCTATTGAACGGATTATCAAAGGTTTACACCCCCCCTCAACCCGATTGAAAATTCTATCCGACGGGGCCGGATCGGGTCAGTCTCTTCCGACTGAGGTGGTTACATGAGGCCTTTTTATTCTGATTGGGTTATTATTCACATTATTAGTGGAATATTAGGGTCCATGTAAATGCAGCTTGTGTCTGTCTGCTGTTTGGTGCTGAGCAGGTAGTGTGCAGTGGGTTTTTAGAGCTTTCTCTCTGAAAACAGCTGCCTGCTGTGGCCGTTGAGAGCAGTGAGATGGAACCAAAACAGTAAAGTTGTGGGCCGCACAGCTAAACAATGAGCTGAAACTCACTGTAAAGCTGTGTAAAGCCGAGGGGAGCTGCAGAGAGGGGTTGACTCAGGCGTGGGGGCCCGCTTCAGCGGCGTGTGCAGCTGCTGTGTTTTGGTCCCCTGGCAGGTCACATGGTGCAGATGACGAGATGTATGGCGGTGGTGGCGGGGGGGAGTTGGAGGGCGGGGGTCTATTTTTGAGCACTGCCATTCTGAAGCATGAACCCCCCCCCATCTCTCCTCTCTTTGCCTCCTCCATCCTATCCTCTTTTCTTCCCTGGCATCCCATTTCCCTGTGTAATTAGGCTTCTAATTAAGGCTGTGGATGTTGAGAGGATGAATGCCCACTGTCGGCCCTGCCTCTCTCTCTCCCTCTCTCTCTCCCTCTCTCTGCGTGGAGCCTGTAAACTGTACCGTTAGTCTGCAACACAAAGGCCCAGAGTTGGCTTCTCTGACAAATTCTGGTTTTGTATATTTACCTTGAGCTGTGGATTGGTATATTGAGCATGCTTATGAAATTACCATAATGTTGTAAAATGCAAATATGTGCTCCGTGCTTCAAAAAAGAAATAGAGAAAAAAGAGAAATATAGTATATTTCCCCACCACCAAAGGATTACATGAAGGAGGCACAACTAGAAACAGACAGCAGTGGTATTAAAATATGACACAATGAACAGAGTATGGAGGTCGCGGTGGTGGATGCATGCTTTGATTTGCCTTTCACTCCAGCAGCCCCCAGTTCAAGTCCCAAATCATTTCAAGAAGCTCTCTAGTGCATCATTTTCAGAGAAAATATTGTTATTTAAACAAATTGAATTCAGTCAAACTGTTTCATCTGCCTTTCCCTTAATCCTTTTTTTTTAAGTTATGCCTAACCATAGTTGTCCTTTCACATGACAGGTGAAAATGGCCTGTGCATTTCTAGATAGTGTCATACAAATGTCACATATCTTCACATCATTCATGTCCACAGCACATAAACTACATTTTAAATGTTATGCTTATGTCAGAAATGTCATGTGATTTTACACAATAGTTAGTAATGTTATTTATTGTGTCATGCAAATACAAGTGTCCAGTCCACATGGACTTAAAAGACAATGAAGTACGTTGTAGTGGTGAAACATTACTTCCTACATATACAAATCTCCTTTTCAAATCTGCCATGAAATGTTCCCTTTCTAAACACATCTCATCTCGAGTTTTTTATAATCATCCAACTAGAAGAAGTCACCAGAGATGAACAACATCATCATAAATGGTAAATGGCTGCATTTATATAACGCTCATTCACCCACACGCTCACACACCGATGGCAGTGAGCTACCATGCAAGGTGCTGGCCTGATCATCGGGAGCAACTTAGGGTTCAGCGTCTTGCCCAAGGACACCTCGACATGTGGACAGGAGGAGATCAAACCACCAACCCTGTGATCAGTGGACAACCCGCTCTACCTCCTGAACCACAGCCACCCCAAAAATGAGCAATAAAACATAAAATGGACCTCATCTTCAGTCTCACCTGAATCGCATTACAAATAAAGCCTTTTCTTTTCATTAAACCTGCCTGCTTCTATATCTAATGCTAATGTATCTGAACATAACTGTGCACACAGAGATCTTTGACTTTTGGTTCAATTTTCCTTCACATTACGTTCTACACTAGAGTTGTTTTTTATGAGACAGTATGTTCATAATTTAGGTTTGCATCAGCAGACCATCTTTTCTCATACATGAGCATCACAAACATTACACTGTCACTTGTTTTGAAAAATAAGAAATGATTGAAACATATGAAATAAAGACTTCACTTCCACTCAGGGATGTTGATGCAAAATGTCCCAATTAGCGGGCATTCAGACAGAAAACAGGTGGGGGCATGTTGTTTCAGGTATCAGGGAGACATACATAGGATCCAGGAAGCCCAGTTTAAGTAACAGATCCATGAATATGAAGGCTTATCAGACACCAAAACACTGCAGACTAAACTACAATACAAGGTTTTTACAACTCTGGAAAGTTATCAAGGTGGCAATTTTTTATTTTTGTCACATTGATCGCCAGGTAAACAGTACAAATACAACATTCACATTACAAAGTAATCTACCAGGAATGTGTGCTGTTTGGCCAACACAGCGTCTTGCCTGATGACACTGCACTGCTATGTGGCAAAAGTTTAGCCCGGTCTACAGACTGGCCTCATTCAAATGAATGAGGGGGTTGCATGTTTTTATGCAGTGTTGCTGTCCGTCTGAAAACGGACAGCAAAAAGCATTTTTGGGAATTGTATGCCCTTTATTAAAGAGTCGACTGTTGAGAGCTGACAGACATAGAGGGGAGAGAGAGATTGGGAATGACAGCCAACAAAGGTCTGGGACCAGCAATGGTCAGCGCCTTAAACCCCTAGGCCTCCGGGGCGCCCGATCAGGTAACCTTTTCGCATGACAGACAGGTGAAAATGAGCTGTCCAATTCCAGATATTGCCACATGTCACATTGTCCAAGGCGGACAAATGCCACGTATCTTCACATCATTCATGTCTAAATAATTACAATATGTACAGCATATGGAGAAAAGTGACAGTACTTCATGATAGTTGAACCAGGTGGAAGAAGCCTTCCGCTGACAGCAGTAGAAAATAAGGAGGAGGTGTCAACAGCTGCATATATTATAAGTAGCTGTGAGGAGTAGAAAGAGCAGCCTTAAACCAGACAGCCCAGCAGGCTACTAATCCTGTGTCGGCCTCTGCTGAATGTCCTTGAGCAAGGCACTGTGTCCCTGCTAGCTCCAGCAGCAGTGTTCAGTAGCTGACCCTGCACTCTGACCTGAGGATACCAAACACAGAACATCCCTATCTACATCAAAAAGGTCTCTTTGAGGCACTAAATGGTTTCACACGGTCCAACTTCCAACCTGAAATAATATGTCCCAGTTCAGATGTTTACTGAACATTTCTGTTATCAGTCAACAGAAAAGTGAAGAGGATGCTGTTTGTTTTTATGCCACACTCTCACACTCCAGATTTGTCAGGCTGTAAATAGCTGTAAAAAGCTCTAACAAGCAGCTGAACATGTACATTTACAGACATTCACCTTGTTTACTGCTGTTTGATTTCTTCCTGCCATCCTACACCTCTAAATCGTCAAGGACAGGGTGATAATCAGGGCTGAGGATGAGTATGGTTGGTATGTGGACTCCCAGGTGGAGGTTGTCCATCCATCATATGGATATTTATACTCCCGTTCCCCCACCCAGCCACCCACCCACCTGTCAATTAGTTCAAAGGCCCAGCATGCAGAAAGCCACTGTCAGTCATATGGAAGCCAATCAGGCGACCAGTGACAACACACACATGGAATGTGCATGCAGAGTGGATGCACATTGTATGCACTGTAGGTGGTTGTGTGGAGTGCGAACGGATGGATGGTGCATATGGATTGGATGATGCGTGGGTTTTAAGTGTGTGAGTGAGTGTTTGTGTGCCTGGTGGGCGTAGGCATGAGTGGTCATTGGGTAAATATTTGTTTTAAGTGTTCATGTAGTTAGATGATCCATTTGTGTGTGTGTGTGTGTGTGTGTGTGTGTGTGTGTGTGTGCGAGCGCGTGCGTGTGTATTAATGCAGTACAGGGTGTGAAACAGCTGATGGGTTCACATTTAAAGCGTGACCGTGAATGTGTGGGAGAAGCAATGAAGGCTGAGTGGCCTGCCAACACAGCCAGCTGCCTTTCACATTCAAATCACATAAATCACCATCTTAACATGATCCACTCCTTCATTCCCTACTGAGAAAAATAGCCTGTCTTATGTACCCTTTTTGTTGCCTTCTTGTTTGTCTACATCGTAGTGTTTGCTATATTAAATCAGCAACACAAAAACTGAGAACATTCACAGCATTTCAGTCTCGTCTAGGTCACAAGGCATTGACTAGAAGAAATATGACTGTTGATAGTATTGCAGAGAGCGGGCATGTGAATGGTTTTTCTAGTTTGTGTTGCCCTGAGTTGAGCCTGTCAGGTAACACTCACTCCCAGGCTCTGCATCGCAGCCAAAAACTAGTTATGTCTATCTTTATGTTACAGAGGGTAAAGATAAGGCTGAGTTCCATAGCAGGGGGAAATATCTGACAACACTCACAAGAGAGGCAGGATTTGTACGCAGCCAAAGAGGAAGTTCTTCCTGTGAGGTTTGACTCATGGCAAGAACACTCCGAAACATGAACGATCCTGGTTCAGTATGTGGTCCGTTCAGTCCGGTCAGTGGCATGTCCCTAATGACCACTAGAGGGCAGATAGGGTAACAGTGACTGAGTGGGTAACAAAACCTATTAACATAATTTGTTTTTATTCGACTAATTTTACAGAGAATGTAACAAGCCTGAAACTGATTGTTTCAGTACTTTTAATTGTGGAATTGGAAATTGCCAATTATTTTCACGATTAATCATTTAGTCTGTAAAATGTCAAAAATTGTGAAAAATGCTCATCATAATTTCCCAGAGTCCAAAGTGTCATCTTCAAATTGCTTCTTTTGTCCAACCAACAGTCCAAAACCCAAAGACTCTTCATTTTCTGTCATAAATGACAAAGAAAAGCAGCAAATCCTCACATTTAAGAAGCTGGAACCAGCAAATGATTGACAGACTTGAAAAATGACTGAAACAATTAATCGATTATCAAAATAGTTGGCAATTCATTTTATCTCGATCGACTAATCAATTAATCGACTAATCGTTGCAGCTCCAAATAGATCCATCAGTTTGAAGGCTTATCAGATGCCAAAACACTGCACAGTGGCTTATAATACTGTTAGGAAGGATTTAACAACTCTGGAAAGGAATCACAGCGACAACCATTTTATCTGTCATGGCAAAGACCACGAGGTAAGTGGTACAAGTGCAGTACACTGTTTACATTACAGATGAATCCACCAGGAATGTGCATGTTTTTAATTGGTGCCTTGATGGATGACATAATGTCTATCTGAACTCCACCTAAGGCCGCAGCTCCACTTTTCTTTTCTTTTGGCAATATTTTCTGACAGTGTATGCCTCAACATGCTACATGCTACTGAGCTGTTGTTTCCATCTTGGGGAAGGCTAAGTGGTCCATTACACAGTATGTCAAAATTAAGTGGCATTTACCTCTGGATAAAAATAACTGCACATCAGTAAGCGCACAAGCATCTCACAGACATCATGAGGTAGAGTGATTTATAACAGTGTGCAGGCGTTACTCTTTTCATCAAATCAATCAAACACAGCTGTCTCTCTAGTGTCTTCCAGCACACAGTGATGGAGAGTATAAAATGAGTCTGGTGTGTTGCTATGTTGTCTTGCAGTGGAGCTGCTGCCACCCTCTATGATTTACCATGGCCCTACATAATGTTCATGTGGAACAGATGTGAGCCCGGCCCAGCTGAGGCTTTAGGATGTACTGTGAACTGAAAGAGGAAGGCACACACTGCAGGTGGGTGAGTTACTTCTGTTTCCAGCCCAGTGAAACTCCGACATTTTCATTTCTCATTCCTCCAGTTTTCTCATTCATGGGGCCAGGCTGGGTATGAAGTTGAAGGGTCAAAATGTAGCTCATGGATATTCAACATTGATTCAAAATAGCTATCAACCATGACATTTGCATTCAACAAATATTGGTAAAAAGAAAAAAGTAAAGTAAAAGCTAAGAATCAATACTGAAGATCTATTTCATGGCATTCCTGCCTTCATATTTATAATATATGTTCCTTTGCTAGTATTTTCTGTCAATGCTGTTCTCAAATTGAGAACATGCCTTCTCCGAGAAAAAAGCTTGTGACGTCTGTCGTGGAACAATAACATGGCTGCTGTCTGTGGAGCCTGCGGGGTCACATATGTGGGCTGTTTTAACTAGTCCTCTGTGTCCCAGTTTAATTAGAGAGAAGCCAATAAGCACGCAACTTCACACTGTGTTTACAGCACCATAAAAGACAAAGCTTTTTCTCTCTGTCACTGATGGGTTCAGTTGTAATGAGTCCTGCTTTACATTTGTCCTCAAATGGAGGAATTACCAGTTACACACACTCACCAGACCATTTTCTCTCCATTTTTTTTAACCAAACCTCTGAGTTCTAACGAAACAGCAGACACCATAACAATGTAAAAGTTTACAACAGCAAATTAGTTAGCTGTATTAAAAGCTAGTCTGGCGATCTTGAATACATGTAAGAGGAAAACAGTGTGTAAAATGGTGCATTTAACAGCTCTCAGTGGTAGTTTTACAGCTCGACTCGCCCATGACAGACAAGTCCTCTAGACACTTGCCCACAAAGACGCGGTGCTTCAATCCTTGTAAACGCCTGTAAGAACAGTGGGTGGGCCCAGTTAAAAAGGCTACAGTGAGAGTGTGTGATAGAGCATGGAGCATCATTAAGTTACAGTGGGGGAGGGCATGATATGATGCAATTTTATTCATTAGTGGTCTGATGGATGTTCAGCTGCCTGTGATTAGGAGGGGTAAACAGCAGCTGTTCACTGGAGTGAAAGTTGTTCCGCCGGGGAAGGTCATAACTCTGTCGACACTGGGGAAAAATAGAGCAGCTAGCTGCAGCTCAGGACAGGATACAGCTGATTTATTGGTAGAAAGAGGAGTTTAACTGCCTGAAGTGCAGTGATTCCCAACAAGGGGTACCTCTACTAGAGGGGGTACTTCTGCAGTTGCCAAGGGAAGATTTAAAAAAAAAAGGAAAAAAAAAAATAGAAATTACAATTTGATTTTAAAAAATAAATCAATATATTAAGTTCACTGTAACACCTGAACACTAAGTGTTGAGTGCATGGAAACTAGTTAGCAAGCAAGCAGAGAAGTCAGCAGGTATAAACATTTGAAATAGTTAGCTAAAAGTAATGAATAAACAGTCAGTTTAAATAGTTAACAGCTAGCTAAAAGTAATATATAAACATGAAATAGTTAGCTAAAAGTAATGAATAAACAGTAAAAATAGTTAGCAGAAAGTAATGAATGAATAAACAGTTTAAATAGTTAACAGCTAGCTAAAGGTAATGAATAAATAGTTAGCTAAAGGTAATGAATAAATAGTTAGCTAAAGGTAATGGATAAATAGTTAGCTAAAAGTAATGGATAAATGGTTGAAACGTCCAGCTTCAGCCAATCCAAGTGGTAATAGTACAAATGTAAGTTTGACCAAACCACCTAAACATTGACAGTTCAATTGTATGAAAACATTATTGTGGCCTGACAATATCCACTTTTACAATTACTAATATCCACTTTTATAATATCCACGTTTAAAATCAATTTAACATGACAGGTGGTGTTGATGAAGGGGTACGTGAGTTCATCTGACAGGGCTGTGGGACTTTGTCTGACAAAAAAGGGTGGGATCCACAGCGTTAGTGGTTTGATCGTGCATTGATCAAAGGTTTGATCTCAGCTCTTTCTCTACAGTTCTGTAGGCCTTTTGAGCTTGATCTGATGATAGAAAGGCTGAACTTTGCACTAAGCGGCCCAAGCATGTTCAGGTTAGCGTACAAAGGGAAGGTCACTGCTGGAAGCCCTGGAGGGAAGACAGACAGGTTGGTGGTTCAAGCAGACGGAGCATAAGGCTGAGGATCAGAGGCCTTGCAGGATGAAGCACCAGATGGTTGACGAGGAAGCTGCTTGACATGCATTAACGTTCATCCAGGTGCACAGAGAGGAAGAGACAGAGAACAAGAGCAGCTTCTTTCATTTCTTCAGCTGAGGCGCTCAATGTATGCATAAGCAGTGCAATCTGTTCAAAAGTCATTATATTCCTCTATTCATGAGTAGCCAGGCAGAAGCCAAGATACAGGATTACAGAGTCTCTCAGGTTGAAAGAATATATTCATTGTGAAAGAGATGGTTTGCTGTTTGCTAAGGCTAGAAACTGCTAGCTTAGATCTTTTAAAAAATGAAATATTTCACCGTCATTACCTTCTCATTCAACTGTTTATGTCAGTGAAATAACCTGCAAACATAAAACTATGCTGCAATTACGTTACTCCCAGGACTGCCACAAACAATTATTTTCATTATCAAAGAATCTGCTGATTATTTTCTGGTATAATCAAATACATTTTTGGTCTGTAAAATGTCAGAAAATAGTGAAAAGTGCCCATCAGAGCCCAGAGTGACTTCTTCCAATGGTTTGTTTTGTCTGACCAATGGTCCAAAACCCAAAGACATTCATTTTATAACATTAGTGAGCTTCAAAAGGTGCTGGTAGGCAGATTTTGTGGACAGAGCTAAGCTACCTGTTTCCCCATGTTTCCAGTCTTTATGCTAAGCTAAGCTAACCAGCTGCTAGCGGTAGGTTCATGTTTACTGTACAGACATGAGAGTGATTCAGATTCAGATTCAGACAACTTTATTGATCCCAAGAAGGGCAATTCATTAGCAGCTTGCCCCGTCCATATACACAACTCCAAACACACAAGTGGTTATATGTCAAGGATCACTGAAGAAAACAGCGAGCAGCAGCAGATAAAAACATTTTGTTATACTTTATATAAATAACTAAGTTTTTTTTTTTTTTTAAATGTTCATTTAAAATGACTACTATCTGTGTTTAGTAGCCTGATAGCAGAAGGAATGAAAGACTTAGAGTAGCAGTTTGTTCTCCTAAGGGGCACATTATAACACCGACCTGAGGGCATTAGAGTGAATTCACTGGACAGAACATGGTCAGACTGGTTGATGATTCCTTTTGCTTTCTGGGCCACCTGTCTCTCCCAAAGGGAGCACAAGTCTCTTTGCTGGACTCCAATTATCTTGGAGCAGACCTTCACAATACCCTTTAAGCTATTCTTGTCCTTCACAGATAACCCATTAGACCAGCAAATAAAAGAGAAGGTTAGAAGACTTTCAATGAATGATTGATAAAAAAAAATTACATAAAATGGTGTCACAGACCCGAAAAGAGTTAAGTTTCCGCATTAGGTGAATGAGGACGGGTAAACCACTCGAGTTGCACGCTGTGGAGCGCCCTGGAAGCAGATGGTCTAAAAGTGGTATCAATCTTCTCAAGATAAGTAAGTTAATTTTCTATTGATCAACTAACCATTTAAGTTTTAATTACTACTGCATTTAGATTAGCTTGAAAATAACAATAGGAAAAATTATTTATTATTTGGACAATCCTTTAAAGTACAATTATTATCCATTATTTTAAAAAGTTATGTTGAACCAAATGGTGTGTTAAATAATCAAACAAACAAAATGCCATGACCTCTCTATCAAATGTGTGCCTTAACAATCCTGCAAGCTGCAAAGTATATTTACCATTTTATCTGACCTGACTGCTGTGTTTTACAGAAGCTGTAAACATTTTCACATTTGCTTTTATCAGGCATTTTATTAGTATATCTAACAGGATTCAGTAATGAGGGAAATAAGCTGAGTAAAATAACACCGTGCCAAAGTTGGAATATGAATCAATGCAGACATACATGCATAGTGCCAACATCATGTCTATGCCAAATAGGATAGAGTATGTAAATACTATGATAACCATGAATACTTAACAGCTGGGTAAATGGTAGAAACTATTTACAGCAACAGCTTCTTTACAGTGTATTCACTAATGAACAGAAAACATCAAATTCACACTAAAACAAGACACTGGCTCCAAGCATGAATGAATGAGTAATTTTGTGAATGACACATTCTAAATAATCACCCTTTAAGAACAAAAAGGGCAAAACAACAAATTAAGTCAGACTTGGCAAGTGCACTCGCCAAAGTCAAAAAGGAACAGAACTGGTCAAAACAACCTAACCCTGTAAGAAGTCCTCTGTAATCCCACGTCAAAACAAGGCAGAGCGGGGGGGGGGGGGGTTGTAACAAAAACAACAAAAAATAGGTTTCGAGAGAAAGAACTAGGACGATGTGGGATTTTAATACATGCCAGCTGGGAGGGAGCTTTTTCTATTTTCCACTGTGTGAAGGTTTCATTTGGCTCAATGGGTGTTTTTCAAAGGGCAAACGGCCATTCTAAAACCAGAATAGACGTGTGAAGATGCTATGTTTTGGGTTCAGTAAAGACTTGCCTCTGACACTTCCCATCTGACAGCATACCTTCCAAAGTCCTTGATGTTACATAAAGGACATGCTGACCATATTTGTTGCACAAAAAACACACACCACTGTTTGTTTTAAAAGTTATTCTGAGGCACAACACGCTGATTCCTGAAAGCAGGATGACTAAAAATGAACAGATTGCCCAATTTTCCCAGTGGTTTTGTACAGAGGTATCATGGAGAAACCCCATGGCGTCTTTGCTGATGGCAGCACTTATCAGAGATCCTTTAAATGTCAGGAAAGTTTGGAGAATACATTAAAAACAACATTTCTAGCCTTCTAGAGACCTTTCAGCACAGTAGTGGAGCCCCCCGTCATCCCTGCTCTTTCAGATTCAATGTGGGCACCCCCGCACTCTACACCAGCGTGATGGAGGACTGATGCTTTCAGTGTTCAGGGGCTATAACACAGTGTGACTGCTGGACGGTGCCGATCAGATGCAGGTGTGCAAGAAATGCGTCGCTAGTTTGAATTTCAGGAATTTCAGGAGGAAATTGTCCTTTTACTCACCGTTAGCTGTGACTGTAATTGACAAGCCTCTGTTATTTTAATTGCATTGTCCACTCATATGTATGGAAGTTTAAAGGGTTTACAAGCATACTGGTCCACATAGTGTTGGGAAAATGAAAAAAACATTATCAGCAAGAATTATATAATAAAATATCAAAACACATTTTTATCCTATAACACTTTAATACTTTATAAAAGGTCCTGTATAATATATATGATTCCTTTAGCAGCTAAAAATCTGATAGGGCATGGTGTCTTTAGAGTTAACCTATTTCAAAATCTTTTTTCAAAAATGATATAAAACATTCCAAAATGGTGTTCTGTCATCAGTAATGAGTGTCTTTATCAACTTTGTCATACATCAATAGTACCAAACACAATGGAATAGTAGCAGACAGGTGGCAAAGGTAGAGAAGTACATTAAGATTAGTTAGATCAGAGTACAGAGAAATACTGTGTGTAGACATATAGCACTCTTACATTAACGTATGATGTACTTCAACAATTTAAATTGGGATTATATGGAAATGCCTTACTTAACCATTGTTGGTTTGGGGACATTTACAAAGTACACTACTCCTTAATCACAACAGGAAATTGGTTAGATCTGAGTGTGTGTTTAACAACTGGCTGTCTTTAATTTCAATTTTCCACAAAGGAGAAAACAGATAAAGCCTCGCGGAGCGCTGCGATCCACTGAGAGCACATGGGAGCTGCGGAGAACAAATATGCAGAATTTATAGTTTGAGGATTAGATCTAAATATAAGTTATGAATAAAATCTCTCATTAAAATATATTTAATTCTCCTATAAAACCAATAACGACGGTTGGTTTTCCATCTCCCTGCAAACTGCCAAGAGCAATAATTTTACTTCACGATCCTCACCACCGCAGCCCCGGCTAAGATATAAATTACTTTGACAAATATTTTTCCTAAAACCTCAGTAGCCATACGCATGTAGAATCCAGATCCAGCAGAGCAGGAGCATGACTTAATCGTTGTGACAAGCCAGTCTGATGGAGAATCCAACAGAGATCAAAGTACAGAACAAACACCTAACTTGGAAATATCTCAGAAAAAAAACATTTTGTGGAGAAAAGTGCTTCTTACAGCTTACAATGCACCTTTACAAAGAACACACAGATGGTGATATAGTCCTCTGTCATATACCTTTCAAAACACTTTAATCTGTGATATGTGATCAGGCTATACTACATACTAATCTTTTCTCTCTGCAGGCAAGCTAGCCTATTAAAAGCCTGGGTGGATAATATGACCAATGCGGTGCAGTCATTTCAGCCACTCTGCTATTCCAACAAGCAGCTGTTGTGTGTTCCTGCTCAGCTTGATTCCAAAAAATCCAACACCCCCACCCCCACCCCCACCCTCCCTCCCTTCCTCCGACACACAAGCTGGCATGCTGTGGGGTCAAGCTTATTTTGTAAAGACACACATGAGTTGATTTGTCGAGCGACAGGCAGACATGACTTGGCAAACAAAAGCGATGGGCAGTAGCTCAAGAGTCAATTCAACAGACTTATGTTGGGATAGTAACCGACATCCAAGCTGCTGTGGGATTCCTCGTGATTTAGGGGCCGGATACGAGGTTCCTCGCGCACAGTTGGTAACACAGTCGACATCTGTTGTGCTTGATTTTGAGTGGACATGATTTGACCCTGGGTCTCAGAACATTAAGTACAGTACAGCTGAGATATTGTACCGTATGTAAAAATACTAATGTTGAACCCCTGTGGCCTCATCCCCCCTTACAGTCTATGAGACGCTGATTGATAATGACACACCAGCTGGTCAGAAACACACTCTGAGACATTACCATTACTCCTACTGCGCTCTCTCACTGTCACATGCACACACTCATTCTTTATACCCTTCAAAGCAGCAAATGTCCCTTAATACTAGTACACAAATACACATGCGCGGGCACTGGTTTTAGCTACTGGTGTGATCGTATCTCCTTGTCTGCAGCTCCTGTCAGAGCTCATAAAGAGGGAAGGAACCAGGCCAGAGTAAACACAGCACAGTTTGAGAGAGAGGCCCCCCTTCAGCTTTGATGAAGAGGTGAGAATAACAAGTATCATTTTACTCACGAGGTACAATCAACATGGAAGAATCTGTCTTGGTGACATATGATGCATCTAACAAATGTGCAAATGATTGGAGACATTTTAAGAAGTTCAGTCATGAGGCAAACCTGGATAAAGGCCATTTTCATTTCCCTTATTAAACCCAGAGCTGTAGACTTCAGACTTGAGAGTCACTCAAGTCAGACTTGAAAATCTGCCTGGTATTTTTACCTACTTCACTTTTTGTACGGATTAAACAAATAAAATATAATGTGTTAATTAGTGAGCTTTAAAAGGGCTGGCAGACTTTATTACCTTTGGACAGAACCAGGCTGTTTTCCCCTGTTTCCACTCTAAAATAAGCTAACACTTTTCTAGAGGCTTTGTCTAAAAACTTTTCCTAAGCTACACTTCGGTTTTTGTATGAATTCAACAAATTATATATCTGTCTAAAAAATCTGCCTGGTATTTTTACCTACTTCACTTTCTGTACGGATTAAACAAATACAATATAATGTGTTAATTAGTGAGCTTTAGAGGTGCTGGTAGGTGTATTGTTTTACCCTTGGAGAGAGCCAGGCTTGCTGTTTCCCCCTTTCTCCAGTCTTTATGCTAAGCTAAGCTAACCCTCTCCTGGCTGTAGCTTCATATGGCCTGTACAGACATGAGACAGGTATCAATCCTCTCATCTAACACTCGGCAAGAAAGAGAATTAGCATTTTTTCCCAAAATGTCGATCTATTCATTTAACAACAAATGAAATTACTATGTGCATAGTGAAAGGGGACGCTTGTAGTGACAAACGTCCAGGAAATTATCACCCAACTCTCACATTTACTGTCGGGTTCAGATTCACTGTTCTCCTCAACCTTGTTTACGCGCAGGCAGCTGTTTTCAGTGAAAAAGCTCCCCACTGTGAGCTAACTGCCCAGCGCCAAACTGTAGACAGACAAAGTTAGGGACTAGCTAGTGAAGAAAATGAAATATTCAGCAAGCTGAAGACCCAGAGTTGGTGGAGAATAGAACAAAACAGTAGTGAATATTACACTTAACCTTCATTAGGTAGCCTGACTCCAAATGAATGCTAATGTGGGTACTGTAGGCAACTGTTTGATAGGACGTTAAAAAGAAGTACTTTTTTTAAAGATATGTTTTTGGCATTTTAGCCTTTATAATATAGTGACATCTGAAGATTAAAAGGAAAGGTGGGAGACAGAAAGGGAATGACATGCAGCAAAGGGCCAGGGTCGGAGTCAAACCCGGGCTGCTTCAGCAAGGACTCAGCCTTAATGGTATACGCTCTACCAGGTGAGCTACCTACCTACCTCTCAAGCTACCAGTCCACACTCCATACCGTCTGGTCCGTGCTGGACTTAAACCGGCCACTCTCCGGTTCCCAAGCCAAATCGATATGGACTGAGCTACTGCCGTATAGCATATGAGTGGTAATATATTAGAGTTAGTGTTTGTTTTTCAGGTGGCCAAAAGAATAAATTAATACAGCTTTAAAACCTGATTTGAGATAAGAAAGCAAAAAATTCAAGAAGTTCAATTTCAGAACGGTGGGCATGTGGTACCAACTCAAACATTTTAGTTTTCAGGCCCCCTAGCCATTTCTATAACAGCAAAAGGTATGAAATTGGTGTTTGGGTGACTACTGCATCTTGTATGGATACATAGACTGCTTTTTTTCTTGTTCATCAAAGCCTTTATATTTAAAGTTCAATCATAATGCATTGATTGGTCTCAGCTATATAAACACATTATTAAACCATTATTAAAACATTATAATGGTTGGTCTATCCATGATTGAATAAAGGATTTTTATATTCATCATCAGAGTGCCTCGGATTCATCACTCGACTGCTTACCACACAATGGACTTCCATTCTTAGTAAGCTGGACAGTCATTGTTTTTTCATTATTAAACCAGCTTTGGATGGAAGATGTTTAAATCCACTATTGTGCCACATCATTATTGTTCCTCTTTGTTACTGCAGTTTGCCTGTGTTTGGAATAATGATCATCATTATTTTATGGACCATCTTCTCCGTGACATATTAAATAATTTCTCCTTTTCTGATGCACCTGCAATTTGGACATCGATGTCTTTGGCCTTTATGGAGCTCTTTTATTTGTCTCATATTGCCAGAGCTCCTCTATAGAGCTATAGAGCTCCTGCAATATATTGAGATAATTGTCATTCTCAAATGACCCAGTGTATGTGATTAACTTCAGAGTTTAAGTCCATTTAGAAAAGTTGCTGACATTATGTGTACTCAATTTAGTTCAGATATACTGTAATAGCGTTATGAAAGGCAGCCATAGGAGCTGACATAACACTACTGATGCACACACAACCAGAGGCATGAAAATAAAAACCGTTCAAAAAGGTAGAGGCACATGAAGACCTCTTCATGTCAGCTGCATGTGTGTGATCTCTTCCTCCTTCAGCCCCCAACCCCCCGGCCTCAAACACACGCACACACATAACACTTTCTGTATCTAGATGACAGAGAACTTTGCCTGAGGTGACCTCGGGAGCAAACTTAACCACTAATGTGTTCTGACAAGTCAGCTACAAGAAAGTGCTAACAGAGCAATGTAACGGTTAAAACCACCAGTGCGTTCATCCATTCCTCAGCACTTTAACCTCCGTCCTGAAACCCAGCTGACCATTTTCCAGTCCACATTGTGTAATTTTGTGAGGACAAATAAGAGACTACATTGGCCAGGGCCATGGCTGAGCGGGACTATATGCCTTGGAATAGGGGACTCTCACTGCTGGGCGGGAATCATAACTATGGGAAAAAATTGTGGTCAAACAGAAAATATGGCTCCCTCTCACAGAATTCAGGCTCAGAAATGAGTTGACCCCTGACACTTGTGACTTTACAGTCATAAAACACCAACCTAAGAGAGGCTAGGCTATCAACAACACAAATATCACAAAATGACTGATTTCATAAACTCTGGCTATTATGACAAGACTGCTCGAGACCTGAGCACTCTGCATTACCTGGTGATCTTGAACACATACTGTATTCTGTTTTGCCTTAAAGTTAGTTTTGGAGTTGAGTGAGGTTGCCCTTTACAGAAGTTCCCACACTGAGCTTTTTATGCTCCCAAACAGAGGGGCTGTGTATGGGCTCACTGCTACATGGGGTAACGGGGGATAAGGCTGACATCCCATTTTTTTCTGTATCCCTGAACCCAAACATGAAGACACAGACTACAGGAGGGAGAGGAAAAGAGAGGAGAAAGAAATGAAGGCCACAGAGCTGTAGAGTATTTGCAGAAGGGGGGAGAACAGGGTATGAGAGGGACAAACTAATGATAGTTGTTTATGTCATAACATGAAATGCAAACAAGCCTTTCAGGTTTACACAGATTGCACTAGAATGCGAGTCCACATGTCATGAACACACATACAAATAGGCAATTTGGTTGCCATTTTCAAAGCCAGTTCTGACAGGCATTTAGGGTTAAATTCATTTTTGTGCATCAGCTAAAGATGTCTAGAAGAACTGTGTTAATGCAACAGGAAACAAGAAACAATGAAAGCATCACAAGACAGAAGCCATGCAACTGTCTGTCCTTCCCCCTTTTGCCTCTGCTCCCTTTTTCCCAGCATGGAGGCACATTACACACAGTGTTGGGGGGTGGGGGTGGGGGCTGGCTGGCTACCCACCCAGCTGCAGTGCTGCCCCTGTGGGTAAGACAGGAAGGTCAGAGGGCCTCTAGCCTGTCACCAACTACGCTGCAGCGTTACCAGGCTCGTGCCAAGCGGAGTGCCAAGAGCATGGCCTGGTGCTGTATCTCCCTGATGTGCTGCCACAATTACCCCCCCCCCCCCCTCCAGGACCAATCTTCAGCATGTATGCTCACCCTGGCTGTGAATGTAGATGGTGGTAAATCATTTGTCCTTGCATAGAACCCCCTCACCCCCACCACCTCACATTATGACTACTGTAGTGTGTAGCCTACGTCACACTAGAACGAGGCACAGTGGTGCTATTTTTGAACCAAGACTGCCTTTCCTGAGGCATTTTGATACTGTGGGTCTTTTGACGTTTGCTGCAATATCAGTAAAAGTTGTGTAGTCTTTAACAAAATATACAATAAATGTGTTTGATTTTTATTCAAAATAAGCTATATAGACAATAAAAGTGAAAACAAAGTCACATCCTGTATTCAAAGGATCCTTCTTCCTGGAGAGCAATGCAAATCACAGAAAGTTGAAATGCAGAAAACTGAGCACCTGTATTAGATATTAGATTAGGTTAGTGGGGGATGTTCAGGGTTAGCTGTGTCATTCCCACAGGGACATGACAGGCCCACAGACCCATCAACACTAAACTAGTTGCTGCATGCCTAAATATAGCATGGTAGTAGTGGCTAGGGCATGGCTTGTACCAGCCATGACTAACTGCTGGGCACGGTGGCACAGCAGTGACAGCATGACCAGTAGGGGTGACACCTTCAGAGCATGACAGAAACGCACACGCAGGCAGGAGCGCTCGCTCTGATTTATTTCTGTTTGCTTACTGAAACCCACCCAAGACGTCATTTCTCCAAGTCTTGCGCAAGCTCAAGAAGGCAGCATCGATCGCTATGGCAACACGGAAGCGCTCGAAATTGCCCTTTTCACTTTGGGACTTCTCAGACGCTTTGAGGGGTTGCTGGTGCTGCTTATGTAAAAACATATTAGGAGGCTGACTGGCTGTGTGTGTGTGTGTTTTGCATGAGGCTCGCTCTGATGCACCTCAGCAGATAAACCCAGTTATTAGGCCCCAATCCAGTCTGCCTGCGTAACACTCCATATCAGATGAACTATTACAGTCAGATCTCCAAACTAGTCAAACAGCCTGCCTCCCCATGTAGCGCTCCCCTCAAGGCAGGCACCTGCCAGCACATTTGTGCTTAAGGCTCAGAGATCAGGGACAACTAAACAATCCAAAATAGTCTAAGAGAGAGAGCTATGTCAGGTCATACTCTTTGTTCCTCTCTTTGTTCTAGGGACACAATGCTAACATAGGCACAGTGATGACGGAAATGCAAACAAGCAGCGCTGTCTACAGACCACAGAGAGAGAGATGAAGGGAGGATAAGTGGGAAGACTCTAGAGATGTACGTTCACCACTTGAACACCACTCACAGCTGATGGTATAGGTCATTCTGATGTAATGCCTCTACATTTCTGTGAGATTGTGTTTTTCTTGGAAGAGAGAGAAGACTAGATAAGAGGAGCACAAACATAGCATAGAATCACTGGAGGTATTGCAGTAAATATGAAGGGGTGAGGGAAAGGAGAGGCAATAAGGAGAACTGGTACGAGCAGATGAGGAAAAAGGTGCTTTTCTCACACTGCAGGTGACTCACTCAGTCCTTTGTCACACAGACTACAACCTGTGAAATGACTGGCTGGGACAATCAGCCAAAAAAACCTACTCATCAGAAAGTGAGACTCAAGGGGCAGCCAGGTGGAAAAACTCTCGCCCACGATTGCAAGTTCAATTCCCAGCTGAAGCCAGGAGTCAAATGTTAGTCTACAGATCTGGGCAATCAAGATTTGTGGGAAAAGGTATATAAAAAGCAGCAAAAACTAGCCTCATTTTGCTAAACTCCAGATGTCTCCGTGCCTGCTCGCTGTGGGAGGCGTTAAAGCGAGGCAGCCTTTCATAAGAGGCAAACAGGTGCTGTTTAGGTAAATGATGTTTCTCTTATGTGCACCAAATGTATGTGTACAGGCGTGCCCTGTTCCAAGGCCTTGTCTTTTGTGTTTACAGAAAGGCCATCTCTGAAAACACAGCAAGGGAAACTCCCTCTGAGTAAACGCAGGACTGAAACATGATACCTACAGCAGGCGAACCCCATCAACTGTGCCCATCTTCTGATTGGAGGCATGGCACAGTGATTTACATACTGATACAATACGTACATGTGACCGGTTGGATTTAATCAATACAGTATCACACCAAATGTGTATTACTATATATCATTTCAGTGCACTGTGAAGACCAACTTGATGAGACTTAAAGGGAAACTCCGGTATTTTTAAACCTGGGCTCTATTTTTACATATTTTGGGGTCTAAATGACTAATAGTTACCATTAGTTTTGGTTAGTTTTTTAACCAGAAACACCGTCGTCTTCCTGCAATAACTCAACAACTCAACAACTCAACAACTCGCGAGATTTCAGAGTTAGACTTTCTGTTTCTGGTTAAACAAAAAGGATCTTACTCTTTAACAAACGGTCTGTCTCTGTAGGGATCCTTTCCATAATGTTGTCAGACACTTAGAATAACAGTCTGAGCCTGTCAGTGGCAAAAACCTTTTACGTTTGCACGTTGTGGTCATTGCAGCCCGTTCACAGATGCCAGTGGAGGTGATCTACTGGACCAATTCCAAAACTTTTTGTACCTATTAGTCATTTAGACCCCAACATTTGTAAAAACAGGGCCCAGGTTTAAAAATACCAGAGTTTCCCTTGAATACGTGCATGAGACAGGTAATGTGTCATGGTGAACATTTAGCTAGTTAGTAGTTATTGTGTATGGTTGCTGTTTGGCAGCCGACTCTGAGACTTTGAATGTGGGAACATCCTTGAACGCACCAATAGAAGAGTTTTACATTTAAACATGACAGCAGTTTCTGCAAGTTGATTATCGCTTTGTTGTGGCAGAAATGGAAACCAATTGAAAGCAGGAACTTTAACGGCAAAAACCACAATTCTTGAACACATGATGACATTATAGTTTTTATTAAGTATCACATCATTTAATTAAATGCATAAACTACCATAGAAAGCATTTACCATAAACACATAAATTCTGTCCTTCCTTGTCTGAATCAGACTTTCACTTCTTCTTGTCAAACAGTCACAGACAAATTCACACCACAAATACAACACCCATCACCCTTGAGGTGACGCAGTGTCCACAACCACATCTTTGTCACAGTGCTGATCAAATGAGCGAGTTTCTCTTCGACCCTTGTACTCATGCAAATTTGCGCTTTGCTCTCGTTGTTTATAAGAAGCCTTTTTCCATTGAGTCACACACTCAAAAGGTAACAGTGGACCCTGACTATGTGTCACACAGGTTAAGAACATATACACTAGGTGAATATGAATTGCAGCATCTACAGAGAGGGGTTTCTGAGTTGAATCTACAGCAGTACTGGGTACTGATTCCACACCAGAGGGCTTAAGCCTCTCAAAGAGATAATAAAGAGGGGGTTAACAGGAAAAACAGATATTTCTAAGTGACAGAATTTCAATGGCTGGACTATAAATGATAGCTCAAAATATAATACATAACAGCAATGGGATTCAGAGCAGCGTCTGATTAGTCATTCAGATGTCTACTAAACATTTTATTGTGTCTGCTGGCTTCAAATACCCAATAATGCCCATCAAACACAGCTTTCAGGATGAGCCAGCATCCTTTACTGCAGCCTGTAAATTCAAGTATTCCAACAATAAACCGACTGATAGATATTTAACAAGTGAGAGCAGCGAGTTCATGTCACCACTCCATGCCCCCCCGGTAGTTCAGCGGGCCAGTTCAGAAACCTGAGGTGGAGGAACACCGTATCCTTCCTCCACACACACACACACACACACTTTCCTTCCCCTGAACATACTTCCAAGGATAAGAGCTTGTTAATCCAGAGGTGAGATGAATGGCAGCACTGTGTATGTGTGTGTGGAAGCAGGAAGGAGGGCAGGCTGGGACCCCAGGCGCAACTCAACTCAGCACAAAGACTGGCTCAGTGCTGCTGCTGTCACACATAGGGAATGGATAAAAATATACATGTATGCAGGAGCCATACAGTACACATGAAAATGCAACAGCGGAGGAGTTAAAGGGCACATGTGAGCAAGATATAAGCCTTTAGTTAGCTATCAGTACCCAGTATAGTATAGTTACAGGGTCAAATGCTAACATTGCCTTCCCTCTGAGTATCCACAGTAACTTCACCACTGGCTTTTATTTTGAAAATCTAACATTTAATCGTACAGCTAACACACACAACGAAGATGACCCTGATGTTGTAAGTTCTTTGTGTTACAGTTTTAAAGAAGTCATTTCACCAGGAGGCATGTGTGTTAGAAAGTGGAACACAGTTGAAGGTGAAATATCACTTTAAGCATCGAAGCCAATGAGGATGTGCCGTGTGGGCATGTCAAACAGAGGATAACCGAACGCAGCGGGATCGGGCTCGTAAGCATATTTGCTCCTCTGACCTGTTCCTAATGTGTCGGCTCAGACACGTCAGATAAGGAGAAGAGATTTTTTTTTTTTGCCACCTGAAAGCAGTGGATGGTGAAATTGAACTTCTGAGTTGTCCAAACAGCGCTTCAACTGCTCAAGCAAAACAGCTTGGCTAAATTAGTATCAAACACACTGATCGTCATGAGGAAGCATATGCACACACACAGACAAACACAAGAGAAAGACTTTTACCACAGAAGCAAGACTTTGATTACCTGATTCATGAGATACAGTTGATAAAAAATGATAATATTTTTTATAAAGACAGGAGGTTTAAAAGAGGATTATATTTAAAAATGATTCTAAAGCAAATAAAATGATGTGTCCTGGCATAAACCTCTGTTTTTATAATACTGCACCCAAACAATGACTTATTCAAAACATATAAATAACACTCCAGAATATGATGTTCTCTAAAGTCATGTTTGCGTATTATATAGCAGTGCCAATCTAGGCAAGAATATTTACATTTGGATTACAGTGATTGTTTAGAGCTGCATTAATAGATCTTTTGGCCGCTTGGGGGCAGCGCAACAAGATGTAAACACAACAAATTATCATCTTATAAAGTTGATTTGACGAACATGTTCGCAAACAGTTGCCTATTTACAGGTGCATATCCAGCAGACCTGGATTCATTTGGAGTCGTGTTTCTGGCCACCCGACAAATTTAGGTCCAATATTCACTAACTCTTCAGGGAAATGTCTGGCTTTTTAGCTGCTAAATGCTCCAGTATGTTCACCAGCTAGTCTCTAACTTTGTCTGTCTGCTGTTACACGCAATGAACCAGAACAGTGACAGTAACAGTGTGGGCCATAGCACCCCGAACAATGAGCTGAAGGAGCCTAAAATGCTCTGTAGATATGAGGGTAACTGCAGTCAGGTGATAATTCTCAGCGAGTTTCTCATCACAAGCAACATCTTTCACATTACACGTAGTCATTTGATTTATTATTAGTTATTGGTACAGCTTTAAAGTAAAGTGACAGACAATGGTATTGCAAAAAAACAAAGGTTACTACAAACTGTAACAAATCTTTTTTTTTTTTTTATCTCCACCCGCGTATTGTTTGGCCCTCACATAACTCTGCCCCCCTAACTTTAACCCTATCAATGCTTCAACTTGTTTCTTTCTGACACTGAGAATCTGTGCTGTGCCAATAACGTATCAATGTAACAATGACAACGTGAAAACAATGTGACCATGTGAAAGGGGTTGCTCGTAGTGATAAACCTGCAGAGAATTATCACCTGAATCTGCAGCTCCCCTCGGCTTTAGAGAGCTTTCAGTTTATTGTTTAGCTGTCCGGCGGCAGCTTTACTGTTTTGCATCACTCTTACTGCTCTCATAGCATTGTTTTTGGCTGCACAAGGCAGCTGTTTTCTCAGCAAAAAAGCTCTAAATACCCACTGTACACTACCTGCTCACCTGATCACCAAACAGCAGACAGACACTGTTAGCGACTAGCTGGTGAACACAGTGGAGCATTTAGCAGCTAAAGAGCCAGCTATTTTTCTCAGGAGTTGGTAGAGACCACAGTAGACCAAAACAAAGCTAAAAGACAGTGAATACAGGACTTAAATTCATCAGGTGACCAGAAATACGACTCCAAATGAATGCTAATGTTGCTCTGTAACTGCTGGATATGTAAATAAGAAACTGTTCGCCATATCAACTTAAAAGGTGATGATATGCCAATGTTGTGTTCACAACTTGCCGCGTGTTTAAGGATCTGTTTGTATTCTGATTTTTGCTAATATTTGAAAGAATATTACAAAATCTTCTTTTTCAGTATTCAAAGAACTACTATTCTTGATTGCATTGCCTTGAGTTTATCTTAGTATTTGTCAGTCTACCACTGATGATTATAATAAACATGCTTCTTGCATTACACATTGAAATAACTGCAGATCATTTAAAGATACAGTTGGCTCAGGTTTCATGTAAAAAATATGGCCATGCTCTCAGTTTACATCACAAAGCAGGACAGCAGGAGAGAACACCCATTCCTTCTTAACTGAGATGATGCAAATTTGCTATTTGCCTCAGAGACATTCAAGTGTCGGTTACTTAGTCTAGACTGCAGTCAATATTTCATCCAATGTGGGTATCAGGAACAGTCTGTGGCAAAAGTAAACAATGCAACAACCTAAAGGCAACACCCTTTCCTGGCAGCATCCAAAATACACAAGGCTTCACTTTTCAAATTAGTAATACAATAGGGCTTTCCCCAAATGATTGGGTGGTTAAAATGTGAAGGGGAGCCCCAAAGCAAAATCTCACCCTGGGCCCTAAAAGGGCTAAGGCTGGCCCTGTTGGGTATGGTCACTTCTCTGAATTTCAGTAAATTTCTGTTTGTTACTTCTTTATGCAAACTGGCTCATAAACAGCAGTTATTGAGTGCTCCATTTGCCCAAATCTGGTTTAAACAAACATTGATAAATATGCTCCTGAGGTTTTTAATAGCAGTAAAGGGGAACCTCACCTAGCTTTATCATCAGCTGGACTTACCATACCATCTTATTTTGTAGATTAAAACGTGTGACAGCGAGGCTCTCAACTGCAACAATTGTCATATCAGCAGATCAGTGCTACTTTCAAGGCCACTAACCATCTTAACGGCACTCATCACAGGAGAGAGAGCAAAGGCTTGAGTGAGAGTTCGCTGCCACAGGGATGAAAGAAAATCATTCACCAACTTCCCCGCCACCCAACTGTGCGTTCCTAACGTTCAGGAGCGCTCATGTGGAGAGAAAAGAGTTAGAGTCCGAGGATCCTTGTGGGTGTGCATGAGTCAACACTTTCATAAGATATGTAAATTAGCACTTTTGAGTCAACCTTTTAGCAAATGTGTAGACCAAAGTGGGCAAAAGAAAATCCAATGGTGTCCCTCTTGAGTTATGGCATAATAAAAAGAATAAGGAAAGTCATCATTGGGGTGAATGACCCCCATGATGGTCACTGACATCATTACAAAAGCTCTCTGACCCCACAAAGTCTGGACAGGCCTCATAAAGAACAGGGACTAAATTGATGTCTGAAACACGTTCACACCACAATAAATGGAATCCTCCTCTGTAAGGAATTACGACACTACAGTTGATAGATAGGAGAGACTATAAATTATCTTAAAAAGCAATAGGACAACGCTGTGTAAAAAGTTAATTTAAAGGATATCTTTATTTACAATGGTTGTGTTTCCACATGTAGGCTACTACAGCTCTAGATAAGAAAATGTTGCCCATGATGCACAGCAGTTTGGATAAAGGGGTGTTCGGATGGAAATCTTGGATGTAAAACAAACTCCTCTTGGGGAAATGCTGGACCCTGACTGGCTAGAAATACCAGCTCCTCTAATTCAGTTGAAGAAAATAATTAAATTTAGGATGTCCAATTCATGTGCAAACAGGCCTGATTGGAAAGTCTCGTTAGAGTAAAGGCCCCATCACATGTTCCACACAGTCCAGCATTTACAACAACAGCAACATTCTGTGGCGAAGTCTTTGAAGTAACAGAGAGTCCAGAATGGAGCGTGCTGCGGTAGCTTATTAGCTGTGCTGTACTATCCACTTTTATGTGATGCTAACCCTCCTCTTTTAGTGTATAAACTGCTCCATTAAAAAGACGTGCTGTATTCGAAAACGCCTACTACATACTACCAACTAACACAGTATGCAGTATGTACTACACACTACATGATGCTTTTCATAATAGTATGCAGTATGAAACTGTCAAATCGATTTATTTTGCAGTATGCTAGGCCAAGCTTAGCCGGTTTCCAGTTGTGGAAAGCGGAAGTAAACAATAGATTGGCTAATGGCAAAAAAAAGGGTCCAACTGCAGCACCTCAGACCTCCCTCCTCAGTTTATTAGAACAGCATTTGTTGGAAAAGCTAGACGCTGGTGGCTAATGAGCCACCACAGGCTGTATGCACTAAACTGCAAGCTAATGTTAGCCAACTCGCTAACCTCAATGGGAAATTGTAGTAGTAAGCTAATAGGCTAGCGGTCAGATCTGTAGTGCCCTTGCCTTACCAAAGTCAGAACAAAACTTTAAATTAGGCCTTGTAGATCTAATACGAGTGAAGATTCAGCGACTGGATTGCTTATTTCTCATTTCACATTTGTTCAAAAACAGATTTTGGTGGACTGCTGAGGTGAAATAAGTGAAAGTTTACGTAATGTTAATGGAAAACCGCCGCCAGCGCTTTGTGGGACACAGTAGGCGAGGTAGACTGGTCCGACGCATACTGGAGATTTTCAGAATCAGTACGACATCTGGGTATTTTTTGGCATACTGCAAGTTTTGCTTTTGTTTGCATACTACATGCTACATTTTGGCCAAATCAGTAAGTACTGCTAGTATAGTAGGCGGTTTCGAATACAGCCATGGTTTTTCGACAGTTGGGAAAAGTCAATGGCACAAATACGTTTTTTTAATAAACTGAATTCATGTATTGTCTCCTTAGCTAACAACAACCAATCTAACACGCTTTTACACCATTAGAAAGCTAGCTAGTTCAGACACCCCACCCCCACCCCTTCAATAACTCTATTTAATAAAAAAAGATGTACACTTCTGAGAACAAAATGCCAGAGGGAGTAAACAGCCTGGGAAAATAGAAAGAAGCTCAGACTAGCTCAGCGCTAGCATGTTCTTGGCTTGCTAGTGTGTTTAGCCATTAACATGCCGGCTACAGTAGTTCACCAAGTAGCACTGTGAGTGGTCCTTACATCACCAACCTTCTAGCACTTCCTATTTCACAATTTATTTCTCTGTGCCACTTTCTGATATGACCGCGTCTAGAGTCTGAAATTGCCTGTATAAAGCAGTACATTTTGAAACAGTGGTAATTAGCATAATTTCTAAAACAAAAAAATAATACAAAAGTGTCTTCACTAAACATCACAGAACACAGCACACATAACAGGCACATCAACTCCCTGAAAAGGCATCCTGCATGCTTAGTGTTGTCCTGTGTTCAATTTGATATACAAGCTACTTCAAGGGTGCTTTAAAAACAAAAGTGACCAGTTTCATGAGCTGCTTGGATTAAGTGCACCACTACCGTTCCTCTCTTTTCAACCACACCTCCTACACACATACCCCACCCACACACCAAAAAAAAGAAAAGAAAAAAAGATGGTCCTCTATAGTCAGCATGTGTCTCAACTTCCTTCCTCATAGAAACGGTCATGATGCCACAACAACAGACGCAGGCGGGAAATTAAATGCAGTTGGTTGGGATGCCAAAAATGACAGAAAGCAGACAGAAAGGCTGAATATGTTCCTGATTCTTGACCTTCAGGTGCCAACAGACCTGTTTTTAACAGCATAGATGTAGATGTGAAACCACTGAGGGCCTTGAAAATGCAGAAGTGAAAAAAAAAAAACACCAGTCTTTGGTGTTTACTACTAGGCTACATATTCATATTTTAGTGAAACTGCTGTACTGAATTGAACTGTACTAGTGTGTTAAACCTTAAATTTAAGCTCCACTGAACAAAACAAAAACTCCTGTACAGTCATCAAGGAAAATAGCCTCCTGTATGAAGAGGGTTACAGTAAGCTTCTCTTTGTATCATAAACCTGTACATGGATTGATTTTAATAAGTTAATTCACAGAGCAGAGAAGGGCTTTTCTTTGCAAGCTGTGGAATTGGCTCTGGTGAAGAGGTATTCTTAAAGATGAGCTGTGTATTCATGACTCCACGGATTTATCACGTGCCACATTTCAGCCATCATACAGAAAGGTGACAAAAGTGATGTGTGAAAATATGTAAGATTCAAGCGGCAGGTAGCATAGTCTGCTCCTGTTGGATAAAACACGGTTGTTGTACCATCCTGTGTCATTTTGCGCTGTTACGAAATATTTCTGTCTGAAGCGTGTTCCTGCAGTGAGGGTGGAACAGCATCAACAGGTGTGCAACTTCAGATCTTCACAGCAGACTATCCTACATGCAAAGTTATGGAAATAAACTTACACAAACGCATGGTAGATGAACGCCCAGGTTCTCGGTCTCTCCAGCACGTTGTACAGGTAGTTTTGCAGCCGCCGGTAGCGCACGTTTCTCCGGCCGCTCTGCGCGCTGTAAATGAGCGGCTTCCCCAGCAGGCTGAGCCGGGCTCCCTGCTTCCCCCTCAGGCTCTCGGACCCGGCAGCACCTGCTGCGGTGGAGGTGGACAGCAAACCGTCTCCCGCGTTGTTCATCATCCTTCGTCCGGATTCCACATCTTTCAAGCCGTAGCCTTCGTTACGGTGCCCCGGCGATGTCCTCATCCAGAGCCCGGTGCCGCCTTCGTCTCCGCTGTGGTTCCGCGGCATGGCATCACCAAAGCGAGCATCAAGTGCGCGAAGGTCTTTTCAAGCATGCGTGTCCTGTGCCGGGAGCTGTGGCCTGGACGAACAATAAATTACACTTGTGAGACGCAGTCACAGGCGCTTGAGTTGGTGAGTGAAACCGTTGCCAGAGCAAGGCACACTGTTCAGCGTCACACTTTGACCGCCCTCTTTCCTCTCGCATCAACCTTAAGCCATTTACACAACTGCAGCCGCGCGTAAAGACATCCTCCGCGCCTGTCCTGTGCACGGTGCTGTCCAATCGGACAAAATAACAAGTTATGGATACAGTGTGTGTCCGGTGGAGCTGGAGGGAAGATACTTTACTACATTAATGTTCAGCACAGGCTCTCCTCCCAGTGAGCTTTACCGCCTGTTGCTTCATGCCAACGCTGCGCGTCCACGGCAGATGCAGGTCTGTCTGTCGGTCGTGCTGGACTTTATCTTGAACCTCGTGAATCAGTTTTATTTAACCTCCTCATCACTTAAGAATGAAAGCTCTCAGCCTGTAGGAGGTGTTGTTTTTAGGTGGCAGCAGAAATGCAAATGAGCAACCGTCGCTCCTCGAGTAATTTAATTTCCCGAAAGAGTTCCAAATTACACCACGTTTTTGAAAAGCCTATCAGGTAACATGGATTCTGATGAATTTTCCACTTGGTTGACTGGAAAAGTAACCACTGAGGACGGCTCACTGAACATCTGCAGAAAATATTATAGTGTAGCCAAAATTACTTTTAATTCAGAGAAGTTTTTTTTTTTGAGTATCAAAAGTTTATAGTTGATCCATTTTGCATAAGAAAAACCTTGCAGTGTCATTCAAGACTGGTCTGTCATCTGCTGTCACTGAAACCACGTGGCACTAGACACACAGGTCAAATCGTCTACACGCGCGGCCGCGCTATCTCCACTTTAAAATCGGTTGCGCATCTACATTGCTTTGTACGGTAAAGCGTGTGGGCGCCGACAGGGACTTGACGGTGCATTCAGGTGCACCTCGTAAATTCAGCAATCTGTACTCGAATGGCCACGGTCGTTTAAAACGGGAAAGTTTTTATTTTCCTTTGTTGAAATACATCTGTCATTACTTTCTTGTTCTTTCACTACAACATTTTCAATAATTAGATGCTAAAATCATAACAATATAATAATAATAATAATATTCATTTCTACAAAGGCAGATTAAAAAATATATTTAAAAAAAAGATCTTATCAAATTGTTACTAAAGTCATACCCAATACACATACATTGTAAAATAGGCAAATCTGAAAATTTTCATAAAAAAATAAAATCAAATTGTTATCAACAAACTCCACCATATTCTTGTTTGCCATGTCCCCAGGTACCTCTGTGATCATTTTCAAGTTGTTTTACTGCAGGATTTTGTAATAACTAAATACTTCATACCCAATACACATACATTGCTAAATAGGCAGATAAAAAAAATCAAATCAAATGATTATCAGCAAACTCCAGTACATTAAATCAGGCTGGAGTCTGGTGATCCCCTCATTCTCTCTCTCTCTTGTATTAAGTCCTTCTCCTTTGCATGTTGCTTTCCATCTTCTTCCTTTTGTCTTCTTCCATCTCTGGTGCATCTTCCTCTTTTTGCACCGTTTTCACCTCCTTTAATTCTTCTTTATTTACATCATCTTGTCCAAATTCTTTCTCCTTTCCATCTTCGTCCTTTGTGATGTACTAGTTCTAAACAATTCTCATGTCCTGTGCACCTTCACCTTCTTGTACTAAGTCTTTGTCCTGTGCATACTCTCATACATACTCATACTTACATCATCATTACTTTGGACACTGAGCATCTCCTGTTCATCTTCCTCCTCTGGTACAAGTTCTGGTTCATCATTGTTCTATAAGTGCAACATCAAACAACATATTACAGGGACTATATATCACGACCCAAAGTTATGGTCTTGTAATAGACATTCCCCTGTTTTCTGCTCAGATAATGATTCCAGACGTTTTTGGATATGTTTTGAAATATCCTCAAAAGATTTTTTTTTCTGGACTGTTGAGGCACAGCACATTTTTTACAAATGGTTAACAGGTGCATTTTACATACATATATTACATCGCAGAAAATAATTTGCCAGCTTAAAATGTAATGTTATTGTAAAAAGGTAATGAATGGTAAAAATGATTTGCCTTTCATACTGCAAATTAAAATGTAGAAATGCATTAGACTATAGTTCTTACCTTTCCAAATGTTTTGAAGACAATTCTAGATTGAAAGGAATTAATTTAAAAAAAAATACATTAAAATAACACAATTACGGTAAGTTCATTTTACTCTGAAGTACTTTGTATGTTGATTTTTTATTTCTCCACTACATATATCATATAACATTACACAAAAATATTAGCCTATAAAGTAGGCTACTTAGGCTATTTTGAGGTCGACTTCATGATCATATAAATAGTAGTAAATTAATATAGTCCTATTAAAACAAACAATCCCACTCTTCAAAGAAGGCCTAAACAAATTGGGCCCCTCAGTTCTGGAATGACCTGCCATTAACATCTTCTTCTAAGTCATTTAAGTTATTAAGTCGCTATGTTAGACTTGCTTTTTATTGATTTACTGTTTGTTTTATTGATTTTACAGTCTCTTTCATTATCTTTCATTGTATTTTATCATAATATTTTATTAACTGTTTGCTTATTGTCTTTTTTTAATTGTATGTAAAGTGCTTGTAACTTGCTTTGAGAAGTGCTATATAAATAAAGTTATTATCATTATTATTATTATTATTATTATCATTGTTGTTAAAGAAGAATCAAAGGCAAGCACAAAAAGTCATGTCAGTATTAGACAAATACAAACTCATCTTCATCTTGTGTCAATGACACAGTAGCTAACCTCGAGTAACATGTAGGCCTGAACAGGCATATAAATATATATATATATAATATGACTCTGTAACAAAATGTAAATTTGAAAAGAAATTTGTGAAAATAAAAGGTGTTCGTAGCTCTAAAGGAATTTAAAGTGAGAAAGAACGAGGAGTTGTCCTTTAAATAGAACTACTTGAGGGTTTGTCAATTAAGCTATTTCATACAGTAAGTGCTGTAAACTAAGTTACTGTTTGCCAGCTGTTTCTAATCCGGTAATGGCGTCCCTAGTGAATATGTGATGTACTGAGCATCATGCTATTGGACATGCAGGATATTGACCAATGGGTGGTCACTGTTTGTTTCTCAAAGACGGTCCCTGAGTCCCCCTAGTTTTATTTTCACAATTGTCTAATAAAGTTCTCCAAAAATGACTACCATAACAAATTAATAAATGACTCTTTGAAGAATGTGCCCAAACATTAGATGTGGGTTTCTAATCAAAGTGGCCAAATGGTCCATTTTGGGGGATTGAAGTATGAAAGTTTATAAGAACCATAGTCATAGTGGCCGCTTGCATGGAACATGTAGTTGACAGTTTTCATAAAAATGCCCAAAGAAACAGAATACATTCATAAATGTGATTGAGCAACACTATCTTTCTACAATCACTCATATTTAAAAATGCCTGTCGTGATATTACAGAGCTATGTATGTACGGGTGGAATTCCAGCATCCTTGGCTCAGCTGATCAGCTAGCGATGGCATCAAGTTTAAAGAGGACATTACAGTCATGACTTTAGTGAGCCAATTCTCATCCCTAGGGTGTCCTAGATTACTGTTATTCCCTATTATAGTTGACTCCCTGATACTTACTTGACCTTAACCATAACAATTTTTCTTGTCTAAACTTAATCATTTTGTCAGACAGTTTCAAACATGTACCATGTATAACATTATGCCTAAACATAACTATTAATATTTGAAGGCTCTGAGGTTTAAGGGAAGGTTTTATTGTACATCAGCAATCTGAATGGACTGTTCTATTCCCACAGAGTAAAAGTATAGTTTGTGCGTCATATGAATTCCAACTTTTTGGCAATAGTTGGAAAAGTATGTGGAACATGGAGATGAGAAGACTAAACAAGGGAGGACATATGGTGCAGGAAATAAGTAAAAAATGAAGGAGTGCAGGTAAATAATGGAGAGAAATGGTCTATTTAACCCCATAAAACCACATCTTATAAACAATATATGATATTACACAGGAACACCTGGAAAATCTGAGAATAAAGTAGAATTTGTTTATTTATCAATTCAAATATCTCATTATAGGAAATTGCTGCAATAAAGCAACATTAAATCCATGTCAGAAGTGCCTGGGGACCTTGTTATACAACACTATAGATAGATATTCCTCATTCCTCAAATTATTCCTCAAAACTTGAACTGAAAACTTCATACAATGGTGAAACACAGACTGTCTGTAGCTGAGCGGGCGTTTGTTTTGACTTTGCCATCTCACTATTGAGGAAAAAGCAGCAGTAAACCAACATGACGGTCATGACAGGAGTATCTCGGGACCTGTTGAACATCCACTGCTGCTCTGAGCTCCGGATCAGCCGCTGTCCATGGTGCTGAAGCTCCGCAGCTTCACATCATTCCAGGTCAAGAATCAAGTCAAACCTGGAGCCTCGTTGCTAGAGAGCTGTCCTTAGTATTTAGCCTGCTCACTGTCTGGTGATCATTTTCAGATTATTTAGCAGTAGTGTTAATTATTTTCTCTGTGCTTTTGTGCAACCAAGTTCAAGTGATAAAGAGACTAAAAACCAGATCTGCTCTCCATCCTTTTATTCGGATCTTTCGGTCCACATCTCCATTGTTACAATAGTAAAGACACAAGAGCAGAACACTCTAGGCAGAGGCAGGACTAGAGTTAAAGTTAAAGTCTTTACTAAGCCAAATGTCAAAATCCAATAGACAGTCCAGATCAAAACCAGGTTATCCCAAAGCCAGCCAAAAGTACAAAATCAGAGAGTTTAAAACAACAACCAAACAGGGCAGGCAAGCCAGAGAAACAGGTACAGACTCACAGATAATTAAACCACTGGGACCAACTGGCAAACACTGACTGCTAACATACAGGCATATGAAATATCAAACTAGCAGGTGGATGATAGACTGATGAGAGGTGCAGGGAAAGTGGAGATGTGGTGGAACATGTGGGTTGCTGGAAACAGAGAAACCAGATGATTTGGAGGGCTGGATGTACTATATGGGATCTGGAACAGAGGACATTTGATTTGATTATTTATTTATTTATTTATTTTAAATCTACCTATGTAGAACTGAATGGGATATTGTAATGACTTTAGCATTTAATTATTACAAAATGCTGCAGTAAAACAACATGAAAATCATCACAGAGGTAGCTGGGGACCTGTTGTACAAGCATATGGTGGAGTTTTCTGATACTGTAATACATGTTTTTATGGAATTTTTAAAATATGCCTATATATCAATGTATACATATTGGGTATGACATCAGTATTTAATCATTAAAAAATGCTGAAGTAAAACAACTTGAAAATGATCAAAGAGGTATTTGGGGACATGTTGTACAAGAATATTGTGGAGTTTGCTGATAACAATTTGATACGTTTTTTTAATAGAATCTTTTAAATCTGACTATGTAGAAATGAATGGGATTTTGTTATGATTTTAGCAGCTAATTATTAAAAATGCTACAGTAAAACAACATAGAAAATCACCACAGAGATAGAGACTACAAGAATGTGCTGGGGTTTGCTGATAACAATTTGATTATTTTATGGAATTTTGAAGACTGGAATCTATAGCACTGAATGGGCAATTGGTTTTTCTTTGCTATGTGATTAATAAAAAATGCTGTAGTGAAAGAACAAGATAGTAATGACAGATGTAGCCTATGTAGGCTATTTCAACAAAGGAAAATCAAAAAAAAAAAATTCTGGGGCACCCTGGTGGCTCGCCTGGTGGAGCGCGTGCATTGGGGCTGGGTCCTTGCCGCGGCGGCCGGGGTTCCATTCCGGCCAGGGCCCTTTGCTGCATGTCATCCCATCTTTCCTGTCTCTCTCTGCAGCTGTCGCTACAACAACAACCACTGTGGCCATTCGAGAATAGATTTCTGAGTTTACGAGGTGCACTTGAATGCACCCCACGCGCTTTGCCCTACAAAGCGATGTAGATTTCTGAGTTTACGAGGTGCACCTGAATGGACCACGAAGTCCCTCTCGGCGCCCACACGCTTTACCGTACAAAGTAATGTAGATGCGCAACCGATTTTTAAGTGACGGTAGCACGAGCGTGCCTCTGCGAAGTCATTCCTCTGGTGAAGTTTATTTTGAACCTATCACGGCCTCTGATGTCGTGTGGTGCTGCTGTGATATTGCTATAATATTATAAACTAAAAGCTGGTTATGATGCACAGTTTAATGTAGATAATGTTACTCATATAGCGGTCTGTATGTTCAGAGTGAACTGGGTACTGCTTCCTTTGTGTCACTATAGCCTAAAGTGAAAGTGGTAAGAAAAATGTGATGCCAGTTATGCCTCTGCATGGACTTCCCCTTTACACTCGCACAGTACACACTCTCTTTTAGACTTGTTTTTACTTTACAGAATATTCTCCCTAAGCCTCCTCATCATCACCTACCTGACTGGATCAAAGCGCTGACCACATGTGTGAAGATAACACTTCTTAATTCTGACAGTGAAGTTATAGTGAATGAGGAGGGGGACGCAGACTCTCAGTGATTGTGTGTATCAGCAGGAGTCAGCATCCTGTCACAGCTACTCAGTGTGTGAGTAAAAGAAGGTCAGAGAGCAGAGTGTGTATTCTCATATTTAATCCACAGAGACTGAGAGTGTGCAGGACTCGCTTTTTACCTGCAGTGGTGTGTGACAGCCTCACAGCACCGACTGAGCGACTCCGTCTGTCTTCCAACAAAACTACGCCATCTACTGGTGGCTGCCTTTCTAGACACTACAATCTCACAGGTTTTGAATGCAAATCCCATCTTTTGCTCTCAGTTCTAATTCTTGCAGTTTGCTCCTGAAGTACATGATGGTACATGGTCACAGGAATACTCTTTGGGCACTGAAGCTCACGTAGTTTGATGGAGGTTGCTTGTGATGGAGGTTGCTTGTACATCTTGTATATCTACAGCGTGAGACTTACTCCTGTTACACTGACATAAGTTGTTCTGACTAAGGCCAACAGATAAACTAACCAGATACTATGCTGAGAACTACTTTAAGTACATGTACTATAACAGATACTACAAGCATTTTATTTGCCTGTTTTGATTTTTTCCTCCTCTGTGTGGAATAAGATTATTATTAATAAGATTATATTACTACCTTAAAGCCACTTCAACGTGAAACAAAAGGATGTTAAGGGGTAAAAATAAAAGATTTCTCATTCACACCTTAAGCGATAAATTGATAAAGGTCCATAAGCAATAGAAACTCTTGTAAAATGCGTATATCTTCTGATACTTAAAGTTGTATTTGTAGTAAAAAAAAACAACTTTTTTCAAAACTGCTAGAATGTTTTGTAACTGTACATGCTGAAGTGGAACTCAACCTTTCCTCTGGTTCCTCTTGAGAGAAAGCAGTGGTGAGCTTACATACTGTGCCGTTATCATCTAATCTTGTGACATGACGAGGTGGCTTCCTGCAACAAGCGCACGTACCCTGTCATGCATCTGCAACAAGTGAAGACACCAGAATAAAGAAATACAGCCTCACGTTGAACGCTTCTCAGAGTAGCTTATATGTCCTTTTCCCCAAAGTTTGTTTACTTTTTTCCCCCAGTATCTTTTGGAAGGTCATGTTAATGGATGATATTAAAAATGAACTTCATAATGTTTGTATTCCACTTCAATCATGCTCTCTGTTTCCACCAATGTGTGACCTTTGACCTGATTAGATAGATTAATCCATTTCCTGGGAGCAGCATGGAAACTTTTATCGTGGCCTCTGACTTGCATGATCTGCGGTTCTCTTTTCCGCCATGGTCCGCATCCACGCTTTGCACACGGAGGTCGTGACCCCTGATGCTGTGACGAGGGGGACTGGCCCGGCTGGCACGGCAAGGCTGGTGGGAGGGTTAGTCAAGATTGCCTGCAGATGTTGTTTCGGGGGCCCTCTGCTTATTTAACGAGAGGATGTGGAACATAAATCTCCCAAGCCCTCTGCTGCACTGTATCATATGTGAGGTCACAAATGAGGCCATTTTGGTTCAACTTCCTCTTCAGTGAGGCACGCTGGAACAGCACCCGAGGCAGAGAGTTATGGTGTTATATTGTAGCAGTACAGGGCTGTCATGTGCTTTTATCAACAAGTACTAGATAATAAAATTTTTGCTCTCCAGAAATCCACCTCCTCCTGCTATACAAGACTCTCTTTTTCCATGACATGTTTCTTCTGCAGAAGCTACATGGAGAGCGAAGAGCCTCCAGTTCGTGAAAGGATAGAAATGATAGTAAAGGCAGCGCACAGCCATGCCTGCAATTGATAGAAATGTTTAAGGGAACATTTATTAGCAGAGTACTGGCGGAAAAAGTGTAGGAGCCCAGACCTCCCTTAATTACAATTATCCAATACAACAACAAACAAGATTTATCACTTTAAATGAGAAGGATAAAGTAACACTAATACTGCCACTAAAAGTGGCAACACTAAAAGTTCAAAATAACACTGGTGATAGATCTTAAAATGACCAAATCAACTAAGAAAATGCAATGTACTTACCACAAGGGGAAAACTACTCCAACAATCAAAACTTAAATGAATTGAAAGTTCAATTCAATTCAGTTTTATTTATATAGCGCCATATCGTAACAAGGTTATCTCAGGGCACTTTTTCGTATAGAGTAGGTCTAGACCGACTCTTTATATTTACAGAGACCCAACAGTTCCCACCATGAGCAGCACTAGGCGACAGTGGCAAGGAAAAGACATATTAGTTGCAAGCTACATTTACTGATTTTCTTTGACCACTTCTTTTGTTGTCAGTGCAACAAACTGAAAACACAACTTTTTTCACATCTTTAGCTTGTTCCGAAAACCACGTTAGCATGTTGCCTGCAGACACGGCGCAACATTAGCATTCAAGTCATGTTTCTGTCCACATGGCAAATGGAAGTCCAATATTCTCTCTCCGTTGAGCTCTGTTTTGCTTGCCACCAACTCCTGAGGGACATATCTAGCTCTTTAGCTGCTAAATGCTCCATTACTGTATGTTCCCCAGCTAGTTGCTAACTGTGTTTGCTAACTCTAGCTTAATATTAAGTGTTTTATTATATTGAAATTACACATAAAGTTAAAGGAATGGTTCGAAATACTCTTATTTGGTTTCTTAACAAAGTTAGATCAGAAGATTGTTACCACTCTCCTGCCTGTATGCTAAATATTAAGCTAGAGTTAGCAAACAATTAGTTTAGCATAGCATAAATACTGTAATAATATATAATGTGTTAATGAGTGAGCTTTACAGGTACTGGTAGGCAGATTTGTTTTTGTTTTTTTACCTCTGGACAGAGCCAGGCTAGCTGTTTCCCCGTTTCCACTCTTTATGCTAAGCTAAGCTAATGGTCTCCTGGGTGTAGCTTCATATTTGCCGTACAGACATGAGCATGGTAACAATCTTCTCATCTAACTCTCGGCAAGAAAGCAAATAAGTGTTTTTCCCAAAATGTCAAATTATCTTTACTGTAAGACCTCAAAGTAATGAATGAGTACATTTCTAGTATTTTATTGTACTAGTATTGTATTATTATTTTTGCAGGTAGTTTTTAGTACTGACCATTTATTTTCACATTTGCTGACAAGGAGTCATTTATCACCATGTGAAAAGAGGAACATTTGATATAGATCTATTCATCCTATTCATGTATCTGAGCTAAATGTATCTTACATTTGAAATGTTCAGTTATCCAGTGAAACACTTGTGATGTGCTTATGACTTAAGTCAAACTGCTCTTTGAATTTATCTCCTCACGTGGTGCTGCTCTGCTGAGACATGCAAGTGAAGAACTGACTGAGGGCATTTATGGGACTAAGGAAAACTTTCCCACAAACATGTCAGCAGATCCCATTTTTTCACTTCGACCTTTTGACATTATGTCAAAGGTAATTGCGGGCTGAGAAATTAATAAAAATAAAAACACAAAAAATAGGATTATTTGAGCTCAGAGATTTGAGGGAGACATTGAAATGAAAGCAGTTTTTCTTCCACACATTCTTTTTATTTGTAAATAATAAAAATTAACTTTTTTTTTTTTTAAATATAAAACATACACATCATTTGAGCCACATCTGTTATACAAACAAGAAATGTTGCAGTGAATGCTTTACTTTTTTCTAATTTTCTTTTTGTTTCAGTGGAACACAGAAGTTGTAAACAATCAGCAATTTTTTTTCCTGTTAATACTGACAAAGAAAAAAAAAAAAAGAAGGAAAACCAGCTTCACCGGACGATGAAAAGAAAAGTCAACTCTTCTGAAGTGGGGCTGAACATGGCTGGGGTTCAGACGATGGGTTTTGAAGCACAAAGAAGTGTTCAGACGACAACTTTTAGAGGAGTGGTACACCTGTAGTTTTTGCGGCCATGTGTTTAAGCTCGGCCAGTTTGAGTCCATCGCCTTATGTTGTCCCACTGCATGGTCCCTAATGACGTATTAATCGCTCCTCATCCATCCTATTATATGACTTGGCCCCTTTGCAAATATCACTGAACCCAATGAAAACTCAGTGAATGGCTGTTGAGTATTTACAGTGTATGACTCTCTGTGCATCTGCATGTATTATTTATATAACTTAACAGTTCATGTGTTAGCATATCTGGTATCATTATGTTGAAACATAATTCATATTTCCATATAAGTGGATCTGATTTGTACATATTTCTTCATACATCATCTCAGCCCCTTGGAGGTATACTATGATGTGGAATAACAGTAAGAGGGGCTGTGAGGTCTGCTCAGTACAATACAGTACATCTTCCAGAGGGTCGAGGAAAGACATCAACGTAATCTTGGGATTTAGTTTGAGAGACATTCAGCACCGGACTGAGGGACGTGGAATAGACTGCAGTTGAGTTCAAATGTCTTTGCGTAATGGGAATGGCTTCGGTTTCTTGGTTTTATCTCTTTAATATTCAAGTACGAGCAAACTGTACAACTGCATGCAACATACAAGCGGCCCTACAGTATGTGGAACTAACACACGTATCTAGTTCAGTATCTTTTTTCTGTATCTGTATCGTTTTACAAAAATGTGCATGCAGCTTGGAACAGGTTCCAAAGTCATGCTGGCCCCGCCTCTTTCCTGGTGGGAGGAGTCTGCGGGGCGAACGGAGGATGAGCATTGGTTGTTGGTGTCCCGACAGATCATTCTGATTGGTTACCTTCACATTCACGGAGATGCACAAGGGAAACTGTGAGTGATTCTTCTTTTCTGTTTGTTTGTCTGTTTCCTAACATCTTGACAAAGAAATGAACGGAACCAGTGACAGGATTGTTGATTTTTTTCTTTTTTTAACTACATGTTTTTTTCAAAAAGTTAAACTTTTTGTTGTAAAAAAATCAAGCTCTTGTGCTTGTGTTTAAATTTCAAAAGAATGTAAACTAAGGGTTGGATAAAAACCTGAAACGTGCTGGGGTGAGGGAATGCACTCCCCAAAAAATGTGAAAAATTGATCTTGCTCGTGCGTAGGTGAACAAAGATTTCCTTTTTTTAGTTTTTTACAGTGACGTTGTACCCTTGTGATAGTTCAAAGTGACATAAATTTTATTTATTGGTCAACCTCCTGGGAGGCCTAATATACATCTATACAAAGACGACTGGCCTGGACGTTTGCCAGTGGTGGAACAAGGAAAACAACGCTGCACGCTAATCTCACTGTCAAGTGTAAAAATCTAAGCTGTGTCATCATCACCAGTCCCTCTCCTGCACAACACTTGCAGACATTTAATAGTTTTTATATCCTTTTTTATCTCTTATGTTTTTGTTTTTTTTCTCTCCATGCACACACCAGACTGACAACATTATCATGAGCATTTTACGCACTGTAAAAACATTTTTGTGCCAGTAGTAACAAAGGGAAAGAAAATGAACGACAAAGCAAACACGCTAAAACAGTGTGGCCTCAGAGCAGCCATGGTAAACATATTGAAAAGTGGATTTTTTGACAGAGAGAGGGACCAGTGATGCGGCTCCAAGGTCTAGGCACCAGAAGAAGGCCCTGTGCTTCCAGACTGAATCCCCACACGGGAGCACCCTGCCTGGGGGCAGGAGTGCCGACAGTCTGTTGGGTTTCTGGAGGAGGCCACTGCAGAGAGGACAGCCCCACCTGCAGGTGTGGAGGGTGATTTCCTCTGTCTCGAGTCCATACATTCCGATGCTTACGTACATTTCTTTGCTATTGTTGATTCAGTTAAAAACCACCCTGCTTCATTTGATTCTCTGACACTTTTTCGTCTCCCGTCTCGAGAGCTACTGTACTGCTTGCTGTCTGTCAGCCCTGCTTCTTCAGCATACACAGAGAAAAACGATGAGCTTTTTCTTTGAATGAATATGAAACACTGAAACGTGGCGCTCCCTACGACAGACAAAATTAACCGCGACAGAAGTGATTGTCAGATCTCAACAAAGCTTTCTCGTTGTGACTGTTTATGATTGTTGTTGTTCTACATTGCCGCCATCTTGTTTTGTTTGTTTCTCTCTACAGTACGTTTCATGAGTCTGTTACTCGTCGAGCGGTGTAGAGCTGTTGGTCCACTAGGATCGGACCCCAGGAGGTCCAGAGGAACTGTCGAGTGACGACTGGGAAGCCCGCCGCGTTAGGGAGGCAAGCGTCGGATCCACCAAGGAGGACGGTGGGAACAACTTGTACCAACCAATGACTGTGCTTGATAAGTCCAGTTCCTCCAATAGGATTTGTGCAACTCCCATGAAGCTTTTATGGTCCATGCGGCCATAGTCCCCCCATACAATCACCTGAAGAAAAATCATTTTCTGTCAAATTACACAGCAGTCAACTTCCTCCTGCTAAAATATATTTTATCAGTATGAAGTTGGGAAAAAAACCCATTTAACTTTGTGATGAAAAGAAAAATATCTTTGGCTCACCTGTAAGACTTTACCCTGTGGGCTTTCCTCGAATAGCAGTGCTTGCTGGTACAGTGGGTCAAGTGTTTTCCGTGCAATCTTGGTTTTCTTTTTGGCTACGTACGCTCCATTATTCAGCAGATAGACCTTGACATATGGAGCTGAAGGCAGAGACAAAACAATAAAAAAGCCATTAGTGAGGAACACAGCGACTCGCCAATATAATCGAGATCAGACCTCACAGCTGGTTATATCTTTATGGGAAGGAAAGGCACAAAGCAAGCTTCGGCTGGGTGTGTCTGCTGGATTTCACTGGATGTAGAGTGTATATCCTATAATAATGTGAAGTGTATGACTGATGTCTTGAGTGGGAGGGAGGGATTAGTTGCTCTTTGGTGTCCCAAGGTCGGTCAGGTTCTCACCAGGGAGGGATTTGGATCCTGGCTTTTGTACGAGCCCTCGAGCTCTGATGACTTCCACCTCCAGCTGACCCTTTTTCTCCATCATGCCAATCTGGATGTCACCTGGGAAACACAGACAAGTGAAAAGATGATGAAAGATGGAAAGAACAACGTGTTTCGCTCAGTGCTTCATCAGGGTTATGGATACATACAATAGGCCAAAGGGTTAAATATGTGAAAACAACAACTAATTATATATTGCATACTCAATATTTTATTACATTTATTCATTATTATTATCATCATATTCCGTATTAAATTATACTATACTGTACCATAGTTTATTATGCTATACTATATCATTACATTACATACTATACTCTGTGATATTATTACTATATTAATATAGTTATAGTCACATATTATTACTTATCATATTATATTAGATTCTATTGTATCCTGTTATAGTTGTTTTTATCATATTACACTTACAATTACATATAAATACAATATTATATCACATTGTATACACAATATAACAGATGTAATATGTGATCCTCTATCATACTACACTACGTATGGTGTCACGTATACTTTACCTTGCTGACTTGCTTCTACTTATCACACCACTATGTCACTTTGCTTAGAGATGGTACTATTAGTTTAAGGTGCAACACTGGTGGGAGGGTACTGTATGTATATTGCTTGCCTTGTTTGACTTGAAATGCTCTTGTATAGTTTTTATTTTTATTTCTGTTCTTATTTTATTATTCTTTTTTTTTTTTGAGTTCACTCGTATTCCCCCTTGGAGATCAATAAAGGCTTTGCTTATATTATCGTAATTAGTGATGGCACACAGGTGTGTGTTAACGTCAGACAATCAATAGTAATCAATACTAACTAATACTAACTAACTAATAATACAAAAATAGTCCCGGACACAGAAATAATTGAGATATATATGTTAAAAAAATAAATAAATAAATATTATAAATACAAGTAGCTGGATAAATAGAAATTATTTTTAAAATGACAGGCAAAAGGAAATAAAATAAATAAATTATTAGAAATAAACAAAGAGAAAAAGAGAAAAAGAACAATACAACAAATGAGTAAAAAGGAAAAAAAGACCAATGTTACAATAAAGGGCTTAAGCCTGAAATTGAGACCTTAGACGTGAGAAGAGAAGAGAAGAAGAAGAAAAAGAGGAAGAAGAAGAGAAGAGAAGAAGAAGAAGAAGAGAAGAAAAGAGGAAAGAAGAAGAAGAGAAGAGAAGAAGAAAAAGAAGAAGAAAAGAAGAGAAGAACAAGAAAAAGAAGAAGAGAAGAAAAGAAGAACAAGAAAAAGAAGAAGAGAAGAAAAGAGGAAAGAAGAAGAAGAAAAAGAAGAAGAAGAGAAGAAAAGAAGAGAAGAGAAGAAGAAAAAGAAGAAGAAGAGAAGAAAAGAAGAGAAGAGAAGAAGAAAAAGAAGAAGAAAAGAAGAGAAGAGAAGAGAAGAACAAGAAAAAGAAGAAGAGAAGAAAAGAAAAGAGAAGAGACAAGGAGAGGAGAGGAGAGGAGAGGAGACGAGAGGAGACGTATCACCAGTATCTTACCTATGGCAGGAGTAGCCAGTGTTTGCCTTCCCACTAACTGAGCCGGTCCCAGGCCATCCAGAAAGTCACTGAACTGACTGCTGGCACCCAGATTCACTCCAGAGAAGATCAAACTAACCCAGAAAACACATCAACATGAATGAATTACAACCATTATCACCAAAAGATTCTTTAAAGGATGATACCAGTAGTTGCCTCTCTCCTACATTACTCTCGGTGGTGTCTGTACACAGTCAGCATACTTTGAGACTTCAGAACTCGTTTTGCTCCGGTCAGGAGAACCCATTTGCTGCCGGTAATTATTTACAGCATGAAAAACATCTTGAAAATTGCCCAAGCGAGATAATCCATCACAGAAAACACCAGGCCTTAATTTGATTCCGACAAAGTTTGTGTTTTAGCATCGCCTCACTGAGCCCAAGTTGAGTGGCCATTATATTACACTCTGTTTACTGACAGTCACCTGACACATACATGCAGAAATGGGAGTGTATGCCTGGATAGAATCCCTCAGAACATGTTGGCATACAAACTTTACTGTCACATCCACGTCATTTTATTATAAGGGTGGTTTAGTTGGGTGGGACAGCAGTTCATTTCAAGCTACAGTAGCTTTAACAGTGTAACATTTGCCATTTGAAACCAACAAACAAGAACTTGTATAAACATGGATATAAACATGGAACTGTGAAGTAGACATAGACAGAAATAAATGAACTATCTTTTGGCATTCTCCTTTAAGAGAGTAAAAAAACAATAGAGGATAGAGATGTAGAGAGTGATACAAACAGGAAGTGTGTGGTTTACTGACTTCCCCTCAGAGTTGTAGCTGTTCATGCTGCCATTGTTGGACTCTCTGCTGGGCTGGCGGCTCATGTTCCTGGTCAGCTCTACTGCCATGCCAGTCTCTGTGCTCCTTTGGATGGGTGCCCCCTTCTCCTTCTTACTCTTCCCCTCTGGATGAAAGAGAAGAGACGGGGAAAATCACAATGTTGCAGTCAGAGATGCTGTCGTAGTTTTTTACTTGCAGATGTCTCATGTCTCATGCTGATTCAGTTTACAGTAGAGTGAAAAACAGAATTGATGAATTGAGCGATGCCTGCACACTGACTACAAACCCCAGAATTCTTGAAATAGACGACATTTTAATCCCAGCTGAACATAGTAATCTACTGTTGTCCACTGAGTTTTTATGGGTCAGTTTAATAATCTGCAAAAGTTAAGTTTCAAGAAAATTAATATTCAAGTTCATTTCTTAAAGGAATAGTTTGACATTTTGGGAAATATGCTTATTCACTTTCTTGCCAAAAGTTCGATGAGAAGATCGGATCCAGCCCCATGTCTGTATGCTAAATTTAAAGCTACAGCCAGCAGACAGCTATCTTAGCTTAGCATAAAGACTGGAACGATATATCTCATTTGCGTAATCCGTACAAAAACTGAAGTATAAAAATGACAAATCGGCGTCTGTGAGACTATTTCTTATTCCAACCAAGAAACAGTCTGGGAAATAACCCCCCTTATAACTGCGATTTGTTGTTTTTACACTTCAGTTTTTATACGAATCAAACAAACAAGACATAACTTATTAATAAGTGAGCTTCAGAGGTGGTGCTAGGCAGACTTTGCTACCTTTGGATAGAGTCAGGCTAGCTGTATACCCCTGTTTCCAGCTAAGCTAACTGGCTGTTGGCGTTAGCTTCATATTCACCATACAAACATGAGAGTGGTGTCAATCTTCTCATGTAACTCTTGACAAGTAAGCAAATGAGTGTATTTCCCAAAATCTCAAACTTTTCCTTTAAACCATTTCACTACTGTTGCCTTGTTGTGGTTAGGAAACAAGACATCCTGACTTTTAGTCACCAGTATGCGTCAAGCTGGAATGCTGGATCCTACATTTCCCATAATGCAACTTAAAAAGGATTTTTTGTTAGACCCTCTGCCTGGTAAACACCCACGTCCTTCAAACTTCACACCCACCAAAAAAATAACCCTGATGATGAACAATTCACTGGTGGAAAGACAAAGTAGAAAATTACAAGATAGCCTCCAGATCCAGTTAAGGACTCTGTGATGTCGCTGTGTGAAGCACGGCCAAAGTCGCACCAATGTCCTGCTGAATCTGGTCATCAGTAGTAAACAGGAAATTGTTGGGCAGAAAAACAACCCCAACAACACTGTGTGGCATCTTGGACTGCGGTGCGTCCACCTTCTGACTCATAATATTGTCACGTATGGTGCAAACAGAAAAATGTAGCTGCATTTCTGAGCCTCCCATTATCCATCACATATGCTGCCTGAGCAACATATAACCTACCGTAAAAAGTAATAATTATCTTGTAATCACATTAAAATCCTAAAGTTTAAAAACTCAAACATAAGTCTCTCTTACCTGCTTTTGCTCTCATCCATCATGAACAGGAAAGATTTTTCAAATTAAAGTTGATCTCTGTACCATCTCTACTTCCTCTCTCTCCTCCACATCAGGGAGGGAGGGCGAGAGACCCCCTTAGGCCCTGTGTTATCTAATAGCTTTTTATGTCCACTACAAAGAAGGGGAGTACAGCGTTTGGCTTTCATCATGAGTCTTACACCGCCCCTGTGGTAAAAGGGCATACTGGACTCAGACCAGACTCTGTTGTGTGACTGTGTGTGTTTTGAGCTGCGAGGGGCTCTCAGTTGGCCACGATGTTCTGAAACTCTCAGAAACATTTTATTTGGTTGTTTGTCTTTACAACGAGAACTAGGGCAGCAGAGGTTTGTCTTTCACAGAACATGTTTAGTATGTTTAGTAGAGTAATGCTGCTTGAGACAGTTTTCATGGAGAACAGCAACTTTGTCCTTGCAGATGAGAGAGCTAGCAGTTGCCTTAAATTAACATCAAGTGGCCACCTCTTTTGTCTGTGCTCGAGGCCAATCTTTGAGGTTTAGAAAGGAAATTTTGGGAGCATCTTAGTGGCCAAGGGGCTGAGGCGCCGAACATTAACTTCACATCTGGCCAGGGATATTTGTTTGATGTCATTCCCCATCTATCTCTCTCCCCTGGTTTTCTGTCATCTCTCTGCTATTGACTATCAATACAGGCATATGTTCAGTTTGTAAAATTGCACAGTTTGGCGCAGCTTGCTAAATGTAAAAGAAAAAGAAAACAGTTTTATGCAATTTTTTGCAGCCTTGCTTAAAACATTTACTGAAAAACATTTAAACATTTGCTTGCAGGTGGACATCACTGCAGTATCATGAACATTTACTTACCATTCCAAAAAATGAAATATTTAGTAGTACAGATCAACATTTAGTGTCCATCATATGTTTGGGGAGGATATTTGCCACATTCAGATCACACATAACCAGTGGGTCTATGAGATGCAGTCACCACTGAACATTTTAGCGTTGCCATGGCAACTCACCGGGGCCGCTGATCTGTGAAGTGCTGCGGCTGCGACGGTTGCCAACGATGGCCACCACCCGCGCACTGAGGCTGGAGCGTCTCTTCTTGCTGCCGCCACCCACCGTGCCCAGCGCTGTGTCTGATTGGCTGCCGTCGGTGCGCTCCTGCGTGTAGATCTCTCCGCTCACGCTGGAGCTCTTCAGCATGTTGCGGCCCACCGATCGTATCTGCCGACTGGAGAGAGAAGACACTGAGTGACACTGTGACTTGGTGTGGTGGAGAAGGGATGTTATTCAGGTCTCTGTAACTTCCTCTTTACTGTACCTTCATTTTAGCAGAACACAAAAACAGCATGTTTGACAAGAAGTGGTGGATGATGATAACAATTCAAACTGACTGTGGTTGAGGAATGATGTTTAATGAAACTGCATGTGAATCAAATAATAGATAAGTAAACATCTGGGGTCCAAAATAAGGGAAATGATGATGACAGACAAGTGACAAGTGCTACCAAATAACTCAGAGTTCGTACAGTTTTTGAAGAGTAAAATTCAAGAACTTTTCAAGCACTTTCAAGGTACCTAAACCAAAAATTTCCAGACTTTCGACATCACATCTAAATTGTTACTATAAATGCCAGGAGACAACAAACAAATATGATGACAGGATCCTTTCATTTCAAATATTAAAAGATGTTTGGTTTACATGAGTGATTGTGTAAATGATGAAACACCAATTTATGTTGAAAATCAAGCATTTTTCAAGGAGTATATTTGAATTCAAGCATATTCCTAACCTTGAAAACATAACGGTTAAAATTAAGCATTTTCCAAACTTTCAAGACTTTGTATGAACCCTGAACTCAAACTAAAACATTAGTGTTTGGTGGTTTGATGTTTGGTGTAACATAATTGTGCTATCATTTGGGCCACACTGCTCTAGAAAAAGATATATAGATCTCAAGAGACCATCCTGGTTAAAAAGAGATCAAATAAGAATAAAAAATAATGTTCTAGCAGTCCAAAGCTGATAATCATATCATGTATTAAAGTTCATTCTTCTCAAACGAGCCACTACACGTGGGCAGAAGCTGCCCAGCGCTCGATGCTGCCTCCTAGGGGTTCGGAGGAGCCGTCGCATGTCCATCCCCTCAGAGGGGGTCAAAGTGCTGCAGGAGAGCCCAGCTATGCTGCCCCTACCACCCATAGCCTCCACTCCCAGTGGGCCCCTGACAGCCACAGTCCAGTGGCCCAGGGGAGCAAGGGAATGACTGGGGAGGGGGAGGGTGGTTTGAGGCCTCTCCACTGCCCCCTGCAGGGGGGTTAGGGAAGGGCGTGCAGCAGAGGGAGAGGATGGGAGGGGAGGATCCAGGTCTGGAGGGTGGAGGGGGTCCTGGCAGTCACAGCACAGGATGCATGCAAGGAGGGATCTGAGACATGCAGAGGGGATCGCACAAACACACACATACACAGAAAACAACGGCCAAATATAACAAAAATGACAAACAACACTGTACAAAATGCAAATTAATATGCATTTAAGTACAGTGTGTGATATATTTGTAACATATACACAAATATCAGTAATATCGTATTTGTTTTTGGCTGAAAACCTTGTGATTTGTGTTTGGGGTTTTTTTTAAAGCTGGACTGTAACTGAACTATGCCCATGAAACTGTTCAATTTCAGTGAGTTCGTTTAAAAATGTATGGATATCAGCAGGAAAATGTATTTTTTTCTCTTTGTGTGTGGTTTAACTCTGAAAAGTCAACTTTTTGAAATACAAAATTTTCATCCATATTATTATAATATGGATATTAAGTATAAGCAAACAAATGCAATGGAAGGCAGGAAATCTGAAGATTACTTGATTTAAGCAACAAAAAGCTAACGTGAGCAGCGCCCAATGAATTATTTGAATTGATGAGGTGCAGCATATGAAAAATACAAGAATATCAAGCAGGAAGTAAAAGGCTGAAGAACAACGGTAATAAAAGAAGACATGAGGAGGGTTTGATGTGTGAATGCAGCCTATCGCTGCCTCTGTTTCCGTTCCTCTGTATGTACTCAGTCACTTCCATAACCTATCATCAAACTGACCTGAAGCAGGTGTGAGGGTATCTACTGAATACAGATGTTAATATCCCACTCTGACTGAAAACTGACCTGAGGCCAGCCGACCTTCATCACTGGATTACTAATTCATACACCCTGTCTCTCTAAAAACTGACCCCCGTCTGGATTATAGATAAGCTACATTACAGGCCTTCTAAAACAGATTGACCGACCAGTTTTTATAAATGGTCTGCTTTTTTGTTTTCAGTGTATGTCTGATCACAGCCTTAGAAAACAGACACATGCTGCTGGCCTCTGTAATGCAGGCATATTAAGATTTCACCTCATATGAACTTTTACATATATCTATAAAATATCTATAAAAAACTTTTAAAGATTGTAAAGGTTAGAGATGCCCTCTTACGCTCTTTTCTTTACTTGATCGTCATCAAATTGGAGCCTGTTCATTTGGTTTCTGTTCATATATAGCAGACTCTTTAACCTGAGTGTACACTATATGACCCCCCTATCCTGATTTTCATGGTTTGGGCTAGGCCCTTAGTTCCAATTAAAAGGAATCTTAATGCTATAGCATACAGTGACATTTTAAACAACTGTCTGCTTCCTGTTTCAGTGTGACAACAGAGTGCTGCAGGGATGAGGTATGTTTGTAGGCCAACCCTGGAAGTTAGCATCGCCCTGGTTCCCTCCACAAAAAGCCAATGGGATTGTTCCATTGGATTTTGGATTATTGCAGAAAATAAACTCTGTGGCAAACAAAAGATTATGATACTTACACGTTTTGTTCAGCAAATTTAATCTTCACAAATGAACACCACTTTTAGGATTTTTGAAGCGTAAATGCAATCAGCAGAAGTAAAAAGCTAACGTTAGGCTATAAACGAACTACACCACGGTCACATGACTTCAACATCACCACCACTAAGCTTCCAACTTGTAATTTGATTTTGTGCGCTTACCTCTTCTACAAAAGCCTTTGGGAAAGTTTGAGTTAGAATAGTCTGCAAGAGGAAAAACTGTAAAGGAGGACGAGTGAGTAGATGAGTTTCTGTGTTCGGCGTGATGACGTTTAATGTCCCCGACAACCTCTGTAGTTTCATTTAGCCACTTGTTAGCAACCGCCTTTTTTAAGACACGTAAAAGCTTCAAAATTCACGAGTGGGGTATTTACTGACGAAAATGTGAAAATCTCTTAAGCTTGTGTTAACCACAGGCATCTAACCAAAAACCCATTCAAGAAACCCACTGACTTCCAGACGAGGGAACAGGAAGTGCAACAATAACTAATTTCCGGGTTTTAGGACTCATTCCTGCAGCACTCTATGCCCTCGTGCACAAAGCCTGGTCCATGAAGAAATGTTCCCAGTTTGGTGTGGAAGAACTTGTCTGACCTGTACAGACCCCTGACCTCAAGCCCATCCAACCATCCAACACCTTTAGGATGAAGTGGTCTCAACCTTGCTAATGCTCTTTTGGCTATATGGGAACCATTCCCTGTAACAACTGCATGTAGGTGTTATGTTCGAGTGTCCACATACTTTTGGCCACATGTTTGTGATAGTGCTTGTTTTTTTGTTTTTTTATTGAGAAATGTGAAAATCTCCTTTTTTCTAACACTGAAGCGAGGACCCACTGTCTGTTTCACTCTCTCTCTCTCACCTCTGACTCTAGAAAGTGTGTCAAAGGCTGCGGGGCTGTGCTTCTATAACGCCCTGTTTGGATTGATCTGTGGTGAGGCCATGAAGAACGCCCTCTCTTTCTAAGCTGCACTACATCACCACCTGGTCCACTGTGGACCACTGGGATAGGGCTGTTTGTCCCTGTCAGCACACTGCTACTGGTCATCTGTGTGTGTGTGTGTGTGTGTGTGTGTGTGTGTGTATGTGTGTGCGTGCGTGCGTGCGAGTGTGTGCACATGAAGAGAACGTGGGGATTTTTTGTGAGTTTTTATTTTGATCTACATTTTAATTATTTATTAATTATTTATTTCATTTTTTTTGCAATGTTTAGTTTTAGTTTAGGTGTTACTTAATTTAAAATTATAGTTTTATATTTTTGTAAGCAATTTTTTAAAGGTTGGGATGACTTCACATTTGTAAAATGTATTCTCATTTCATGCTGCATGAACAAAAAGATCAAGCTTAAATTAATCTTTGCAGATTTTATTCAGAGTTCTTAAATTAGTCTTGCTAACATTTACCAGTTTACAAAAATGCTGTTTAACACCTAATTTTTAGATTTTCTCAGACTGGAGTAAGCTCCTCAAGAGCCACAGACTGACCTTACAAAACTGTTTTCACAGGTTGAGGAGGACTCCTCATGACGAGTAAACTAATCTTTATGTGTAAAACTGGTCTGCCCCTTTAGCCTCAAACTACCATGGCAGGTATATGATGACTTTGAGAGCGGGTAAGATAGTAAGGGTAATGCTTTGGAAGGTGTGGATGTGTGACAAAGCACAAAATGACACAGTGGGTCCAAAATGTCATCAAATAATTCCATTCAACCAGATATTCCCATGTGAATAAGCTAACTGCACCTTCAGGGACAGCCTCCTTCAGTGAGTATCCACCCTGCTTAAGTGTCCTTGAGCAAGACACTGTCTCCCTACAAGTCCGAGCTGACCTCTGACCTCCTTTTGGAGGTTGCAAGCAAAAAGAAAATAACTTCCCTACAGACCTCAATAAGGGATTGTCTATAATTGCTGTGTGTCTTAAACGAATGGGGATTCAGGGATTCTATCTCAGGGATCCAGACCTGGTTGTACAGTGAGAAGATGGATCGTCTGCCATCATCAGTGAATTCCCCATTTGGGATCTATTGATCTTTACCTGGACTCCCTGGTGTCTCCAGTTACAGTGTGTCTCCTGCGCTTCAACTCCTCAGAAAAACGTCTCTTTCCTGCCGCCCTCCTCCTCTCCTCCTCTCCATTCACCCCCCACGAGATCCTCCTGTCCTTCTTCTCCTCCTCTAATGACTTGGATCTGAGTTCAGTTTGTTTGAATTTCCACCATTCATTGCACGTGTCCGGATGTTTTTGTGTGTGTGTGTGAGGAGAACGGAGATAGAGCACGCAGACGGACAGAAACATGCGGCAGTTGGCATGCAGAAACAACACAGAAAGACACACAGTGATTAGCATGCATATCTTCCAATTACCCAAACATTTAGATTTATTTCAAAAAGGGTGTACTGACTGCATGTGGATGGATGAGTTAATTAAAACAGGATGGACTGACTGAAATCCACAGCACCCTTAACATTTAAACGGAACACACGACCAACAGCCAATGAGGACTGACCTGAGTCGTCCCCCGGGTCGTTCTGATTGGATAGACATGTAGCTGGTGCTACTGAGGCGGGAGGCACTGCTGGCACGGGAGAGGGCCGACACATCGCTCATATCACTGTCTGACGATCTGGCCGACATGTTGTCGGTGCTACGCCTCTGTTCTGCGTACATCTGCGGAGACCAAGAGGTAGAGGGCGGGAGAGAAATTAGGATTTTGTTCAGATTGAGGATAAAAAAATACATATATATATATATATATATATAATTTATCAAGTGCAGGAGGAGCAGGAAAGGATCTAAAATAGAGGCTGACAATCCTGTGGGATTCAATTCAGTTTTATTTATATAGCGCCAAATCATAACAGAGGTTATCTCAAGGCACTTTTCATATAGAGCAGGTCCAGACCGTACTCTTATTTACAGACCCAACAATTCCCAGTTTGGGATTGGGGTCAATTTCACTATTCATCACGTGACTGGGACAGGAGAGGAAAAGAGTCAACGGGAGCGGGGGCGGGACAGGAATCATAATAACAATAGGTCCGTTTTTATATAGACAGTAAATATGCAGTTCCAATATGAATAAATGCTATTTTCTTCATTTTGAACATAATGCTAGTCGTTCTGCTGTCTTTTTTCATTCCCTCATGTCTGCTCTGGTGACTACTGGTCGGTTGCAGCCACACAACACGGGAACGGGATTTGGACGGGACAAGAGTATTTTTGTGGGATTTGGACGGGACAGGAGCATTTTTGTGGGATTGGGACGGGACAGGAGTGAAAATCCACTCCTGTGTCACCCTCTAATCCAAAGAATGACTGGGATACACAGATGCTGACCTCCCGTTTGGTCTTGAGGTCCGTTTTAGGGTCGTGGGAGGCTGAAGGCCGGTAGGAATGTACTTTCATCTGCAGCTGTCGGGCTCGCTCCTCTACTGCAAGGGCTGAGACAAGAGAGACAAAAAAAAGAGTAAGATATAAAGAATATGGACAGAGAAATAGAAAGGCAGAAAAAGAAATCAGAGACATTGGTGGGTTCCCATTGAGAGAGACAACAGGGACATGAGGATGCAGGATCTGGTTTCTGACACTAGATGGAGCATGATGTGTGCTGATACATCAAGTGCCCTCATGATGAATGCTAGGAAGGTCAGATAGAAATGCTCACAATCTACCTAGGAATAAATAGAATTTACTTCTGAATTGGGTTCAAAAAATCAGACAGGGATGTTACGTGAAGTGCTCCTGGGACGTATTTCTACTAACTGTCCCCAAAGTCAGTATTTATGATTTGTTATCTTATAATTCTGTTCTTTGTTTGATGTTTGTTTTGTCTGCAGCCGTGTTATTTGTGCTGCTGCCTGTCTTGGCCAGGACACTCTCAAAAAAGATTTTTTTAATCTCAATGAGTCTCATTAAATAAAGGTTAAATAAAAATGAAATAAAGTTGTCATAGAAAATGACAACTACGCCTGTGACATTAAACCCCACCCATCTGACAGCTAAGTCAGCTAAAACAAGCCATACAAATGATTTCAGAATGCTGTTCGACTCAGGACTTGTGAGGGTTTGGGGATAGAGTGCTCAATATGGTTGTGAGGCACATTTATTACTATTGCATGAGTAAACTATCAAATTCATGCTTTTGTGGATATAGATTTGCCTCTTTCACCAGCTTTATTATCTACATCACTTCGATAGTTACACTGAGCTCAAAGGCTCATGAGCAGTAAGCACTTGCTGGATATTTTTTGTTTTTTGCCTTTAGATTTGTGTCTCAGACTATCTACAGCAGGGATACTCAACTTGCAAAATGACAGGAGGCCAGGGGCCAGTTAATGAACAAACATTATAATATTTATCAGATATATATCTGATATTAGCAACCTTGCATACAGCAGTTGTCATTTGGCAAATTAAACACAGATGTTTGGTATGAGGCGACAAAATAAAGGCTAATTTATCTGTCCAGTTTTCATTGTCAACCTTTCCTTGTTTGCTGTCCTCACTCATCTTTGCCAAGAGGCAAATCCAGTCGCAGCAGCCTCGCAGAGGCTTTGGGAGAAGTTTGCCCTCAGGAATTTCTGCCAGGCAGACAGCCCTGAAGGCAAACTTCTCCCACGTGCCTCGTGCAGGTCAGGTGTACATGAACGCAGAAATCAAGTGTCACCACTTGCACTGCACAGATCGCTGATGGCTAATATACAGTCAAGGGACATTACTGAACATTTACTAATTGGTATAAACAAAACATTCCCAGTGTGAATCAATTTATTTCCATTGTGAATTAGAAAATGGTCGACAGGCCACCCGGGACCCAATCGCGGGTCAGATTTAGCCCACGGGTCGTAAGTTGAGTATCACTGACCTACAGGCTGTCCTACCCTAATCTGATTGGTGGAAGTTGTCAGGGCCAAACACAGCCTGAGTGACACTACTCAGGGGAAAAAAACAAACTAATGGCTAATACAGCTCTTCTTTTGCCTGTTTTTGGGGAAAAAAGATACTTGAATTTGTATTTTGATTCAACGCTTACAATGTGTCATTTTATATTCTAATAAATTCTAATCTAACATATACAGTATATATTATGTTCTAACAAAAAGGCTCATAACTAAAGCAGCAAAAGGCAGTGTTCATTTTTGGTGATTATGGCTTAAATTCAGTCTTTGCATACAGTACCTATTTTTGAGGTGTGTGTTTAAAGATTCTAACAGCTTTGTCTCAGTGTCAGCTCTCCACCAGGAAAACTAAATGTCATTTTCAGTGGCTAACACAGCATTAGAATGTTATTTGCTAACATGACCCACCACCCATGATTTCATTGCATCCACCCACTTCTGAAACCAAACCTAATACAACATACCTTGCTCTATGCTGCTGCTTTTTGCAGGGAGCTGAGGCAGCTGCCTGCCCCTGCGACCTGATGAGGGAGTCCCCGTTGGAGGAGAGGGGCTGCCATGAGGGTGTGCTCTGACAGACAGGAACATAAAGACACAAGGAGAAAGGAAAAACACATTATTATAACTGTATTCATCACTAATTGAAGTGAAGCCCAAAACTGAATCACAGAGACAATAAACTGATGGCCAGTATTAGAGGGCAAAGGTCACGTTAGGAGAGGAATGGATCAGAATCATCAGTAAAGTTGCAGGAGAAGTAAAGGAAGTGACATTGAGTGTGTTTACAGATAGTATGCACAGTATCTCAGTATTTCTGTATATCCCAGTTACTGTATTATAATGTTGAGATGGTATACTATCCACAGCTTCATACCTGATGGTACCCCGAATTTACACAAACTACATAAACCACTGTCTCCTACCCCAGCTGACATGGATACCTTCCTTTTTGAAATTGAGCTATAACATTATTTTGGCTTCTTGAGATATGACATTTACATGGGGTACTTGTGCATACAGTGCTACCACACTCAGTGTGACATAGCAGACATCAGCACACAGGGGAGTAGGGGCATAGTGCTGGCAGTAGCATGCACCTGTCTAGCCGGGGCGAGTTTGGGCAGGACCCAGCCAGGGCTGTCTGGCCAAAGGGCCTCAGCGGGCCCCCTCTCCCTCTACTGCCCCTCAGGATAGAGGTGGGCTGGATACGACTGCCATCAGCAAATAAAAAGAAATGAAATATAAAACCTTATAAATACAGCACAATTAAATCCAATGAAAATAATACAAAGTATGTTACTCATTTCAGGGCTCTGTGTGTAATGCTGTTTATCCTCCATAATAAAACGGGTGTGCAGATAGTGTGCACCGGGCGTTAAGGTTAAATCAAACAATCATCAGTCAAATACAGCTAATGCACTTTACATCAGCATACAAGGAAATCTCTTCATACTTTGTGCAGTGGCTAAGATGGGCAAAATACAGTAATTTCATACATATACAGTATATCCATATAGATATACTTTATATAGTATATAGTTTTGGGAAATACGCGTATTCATTTTCTTCATTTTCTTTTCTTCTTAGTTTGATGAGAAGAATGACACCACTCTCATGTCTGTACATTAAATATAAAGCTACAACCAGTAGTCGGTTAGCTTAGCTTAGCATAAAGACTGGAAACAGCTAGCCTGGCTCCAACCAAAGGTTTAAAAAAATCTGGCTACCCGCACCTCTACAGCTCACCAATTAACAGGTTATATCTCATTTGTGATTTTACGGGGGGGTTATCTGCTCCTGCACATGACCCCCTCATAACCACAAATTAACACCATAATGTGGTGCATAGTGAGGTTTAGAGGTGTTGGTACGCAGATTTTTTTTTTGACCTTTTGACAGAGCTAGGCTAGCTGTTTATAATCATCATGCTAAGCTAAGCTAATCGACTGGCTGTAGCTTCATATTTAGCGTTAGTGAGTTGTTGGAGTGAATGTAGCTTAATTCCAACCATGTAAACCACCCACCACAACATTCAAGCACCTGCTTCCATAAAGCTTTTTATGGAATTTGCAAACTCCCATTAACATGGGGGAAAAAACACAATCAATTCACAAATACTGGATTGCGAGTTGTAGCGTGTTTATAGGTAACGCATTTCGTCTGCATGGTGTTATGAGGAAGCTTTTTTAAAATTTCAGCTAGCATACAAGGCTATGTACTGCACAAGCCGCGACTTAAAAGGAAACAATAATCAATATTCCAGCTTTGACAACCAATCACAGATGGTCAGATATCAGCCCTCCAGAAAGAAGAAAAGAAGCGACAGTTATGAGAAGAGATTAAATAAGGTGAGTGAGTGAATGAATGAATGAATGATCTTACCTGTCCCCCTCCAGGCTTTTGTTGCTGCCCCTTTGACAGTTTGGACTTGATGAATTGCTACACTGCCTGTTTGGGCAAACAGCAACCACAGAGAGAGAGAGGAAGAAAAACAAACACGATATGGAGAATGATGACCCACAGAATGGCAAAACTGAATATTGACTGATGTGTTGGATATAATGTAAAATGCTCGAGCTGAGCCTTTATGGGTTTTTTTTTTGTGGTTTGTAAAAGCAATATAGCTGAGAATTGCACATTCCATAAACTTTTTTTTCCCACCAGCAACAATGTTACAGAAAAGAAAGCGCTCTCAAGCCAGAGGGTGGGGAAATTCAGAGCAGGCGCTCAGCAGAAAGAGCAGGTGCAGCAGAATAAAAGGGATTACACAGTCTTAAACCACAAATATTTACAGGATAAAGGGAAAGAAACAGTGCTGATCACAAGATCTGTGCAACGCTATCATCTACAGGAGGAGCTCTAGGCTACAGGATAGGCTTCAAAGGTAGGCCTAGAAGCAGGCAAGCAGAACTGGACTGTTTTAAGAGGTGGGGACAGCAAAAGGGGGCAGGCCTGGTATACCTGTCTTCCTCAGGGGCCACATGTTCTACTAAGATCCTGGGGCTTGGGGGAGTCTTGCGGGGCAAAGAGTTGGAGCACCTAGAGGGGTGGAAGGGTGGGAGGAGGACCATCCAATGGTAGGAAGACCGGGAGAGGTTGTTAGTGAGTAAAAGGCACAGTCAAGGCTGTGAAACTGTGAACTCTGGTTAAATTTCATGGCATAATATCAGTCAAAAGGTTTGCCTTGACTTGACTTATCGTACATTTCATGTTAGAAATCTGAGCATTACAAGCACTTACTGTACAAACAAGCTAACAAAGTGGTAAACACATTGGAACTTAATGCTGCTTATTTATTCATTTTAAGGAATAGTTTGACATTGTGGGAAACACTTGATGGCTTTCTTGCTGAGAGTCAGATGAGATAATCAGGAAATGGTTAATTTGGCATAGCATAAAAAAATGTAAAAAGGGGGGGAAACAGGCAGACCTGGTTCTGTCTGTAGGTAACAAAATCCTCCAATCAGCACTCTTAAACTCACAAATTAGCATGTTATATTTCATTTGTTTAATCTGTACAAAAACTGAAGTGTAAAAACGACAATTTGTTACCACTGGACAGAGCCAGGCTAGCTGTTTCCCTCTGTTTCCAGTCTTTGTGCTAAGCTAAGCTGAGCTAGTCGGCTGCAGGTTGTAGCTTAATATTTATCATACAGTGGTATCGACCTTCTCAATTGACTCTCAGGAAGAAAATTAATAAGCATATTTTCCAAAATGTCTAAGTGAAATCTGCACTCAGCTAGCCTTTCGGGGATTTACACACATTTGTTGGACATTATTTAGACTGCCTCTGCTGAGTATTCTGTGCCAAACGCTACTGGCTTGTCTTCTGTGTTTGAAATGAAAGATATTTAAAATATTCCAAATTCAAACAGCAGGCAGATGTTTTCCTATGAAACAGTGCAATCGCAAATTCATTCATGTATGAAAGGGACATATGACATGAACTGGAGTGAAGACATGCAGCATCTTAAACCTTAAACCCAATGTTGGATGATTCAATCATGCAGTCCAGAAAAACTGATTTGAAAGCTGTCACTGAAGACTATTTCAGCAGAGTCTATGATCATTGTTTCTGTATTCATCTTTAAAATAAAATATTAGAATCTTGTGCAAATTAAATTCACTCGATTCATAAACTGCATTCAAAACGTGTGAATTCATGTGTTTTCTTTTTATACCTGTCTCTGTCAGGGGAGTGAAAGTTGGTGTCTGGTCTCAGACAAGTGGTGCTGGCACTCCTCACTCTGTCCAACGACGGCTGCAGGTCGCTGCACCGTCACAACACGGCAGCAGAGAGAGAGAAAGACAAGAAAGAAATAGAGATGGTGACCAGATGTACAAGGACAGAGGGAGGATGCAAGCAGCAGAGGTGTCAGGAAGAAGAGATAGTGAATAACGTGAGAACAAAAGGGTGATGAGTAGGAGGTAGACAAAGAGAAATACAGGGAAAGTGAGAAAATGGAGGACAATGGGAGGTAAAGTTAAGAAACAGAGACAGGAAGGAGAGACAAAGAGAGAATAAGGAAGGCCATCAGACAGTGCAGTAACATGGAATGGCTCTGATGCTGTATCTCCGTTTATCATAGTCAGTCATTCCTCGCGGCCATACACTGTGAGACCACTCAGATGGAAGGTTGGTGAGTTGCAATGGGAACCAGGTCTAAGTGAGAGAGGGGACTGGTTGTGAGTGTGTATGTGTGAGGGAGGGTGAGGAGCAGCTAGTGTTCCCATTTACTCTCCGCTGCATGTGCTCACAGCTGCATGTTTGTCACGTCATGCAGTTACTTTCAACAGATGGTTGGCTCCGTGCCATCGCATGACATTGCATATAATGTTTTCAGGCCAAATGCCTCACATGGATGGCAACAAGGGCTTAGGAGTTTAGTGTTTGTTTAATGCTCTACCAGTACATGCTTAAGCCTCTGCTATGCGTTGTCACCCGAAAAAGGGAGAATGACAACGTCCTGGGTGGAGGGGGGGACAAGGGAGGAGATGGTGCGTGAGGTGGGTGTGTTCTTACCTAACCGTGACCTCATCAGTGAACCTGAGCACACGGTGTGTAAGGATGCTACGAGGCATGGTGCTGCCCCCTTCCTGCCTGTGGGGAGGCTTGCTCGTTAGGCATGCAGGGAGGGTGGAGCTGTACGCCAGAGCCCCGCCCACGAGAGGCGCGGAGGGGGTAGGGGGAGAGACCCGCGTGCAAAGGAAGGCAACAGGAAAACAAAAATGACACATGCAACTGACAGAAAGCATGAAACTATAAGCAGGCTTCTTGCAAATGACCAGGAGAGACAAAGAAGCAACAGTCACATGATCACATTATGGTGCAACATAAAATATGGTTTCCCTCTCAACTCGCAGCTCACAGTTTACGCCGAAGCTCAGTAAAAAGGGAGGATTCTCAAGAAATATGAGTGTGCCTGCTGCTACGTAATGCTGGTGATCACCGGAAAACACCACACACAGCAAATCACTAAATGAACACATGAGATGAACTGCATCCGGGCCTCAGAGTAAGGAATTCATTATGTAAGAATGTAGAGATAGTTCATCTTGCCCCCCCTGTGGACTGACCCCACACACATATATGGGGAGATTACATGTAATGCTGATTATATAACACAATCTACAAATCTAAAGCCATTGAGGCAGCACATGGCGATGAAAACCAAGCTACAGTAGATCTATCAAATGTATAGGAGTGCCATGAAAAGGATTAGAGCAGAACAGAGAGAAAAGGGGGAAACTGCTTATACAGGAGGTCTGTGTGTCCGGTGGGTTATGTGGTCAGGGATGAGGCATTACAGTAAATATGACAATGATTATGTGTTTTTTTTTAAATGCTGGTTCAGAGGGACAGAAAAAGAGAGAGTAAGATCATGCTATATATCAATATGCACTGACCTGGTACAAATTACAATGCCAGGATCAACACCTGATAACTACATTAAAGGACAGTTCTGGTGGTTTTGCAAGTTTTAGCCCATTAACAGCAAAACTCACATATTCTTTACATTACGCTGACCATTCCAAACCATTCCATACGTTTTAGACTGATTTCCAGGCAGTCATTACTACGGGGTACTCCAGCAACTTAGTGTTGCAGTTTCATAAAATTCGGGGCACTTGCAAGAAACACATTTTTAGAAGAATTATTGAAATTGGTGCAGCTGAGGCCATGAAATCCTAAACTTTACACCGTAATATGAGTCAAACTCCCAAAACTCTGGACCCTACACTTCCCATAGTATAAAGCTATTAGTTATACTGGGAAACGCCCATGTTTTTCAAACGCCATCCCCCTAGTTTGTAACCCATGGCTTTCTGTTATAAATAAATCATTTGTAGTCTGCCCGCACAAGCCAAGATAACCTGATGACATAATTTGGGGTTATTTTCTCAGATGTGACAAAGCTCCTCCGGAGACACGGAAGATGTTGTACTTTACACGCTGGGTAGTACTCTCCATGTCTAGTAAGTTGACATTAACAGGTAAAATTGGTGGAGTGCCCCTTTAAACAAGACTAAGAGTCTACTACCTGCTAGCAGCTTTTCTTTGGCAGAGTGGTGCTTTGAGCTAAATGCTATCGTCAGCATGGTTAACAATGACAATATTAACATGCTGGTGTTTTGCAGGTAAAACTGTGTTCACCATCACCAGCATGCTAGCATGCTAATAATTAGCACTAAACACAGCTGAAGTAAAGTACTAACTAAGTAGCAACTAAAGTACAGCTAAGGCAGTTGGGAATGTTGTTAGTTTTGCAGGTATTTGGTCCAAACCAAAGATGGACAAAGTCATATTTTGTGGCAATCCATCCAATAGCTGGAGACATTTCACACAATACCACAAATGTCAACCTCATGGTGGCACTAGAGGAAACGTCAGTAGGATTCATCCTCTGGGAACCATGGGGAACCTCATCATGAATGTCTGTACAAAACTATACAAATGATCTGACAACATAGCTTGTGAACACTTCTTATTGGCACTCGTCTATCAAAATCCAGATGGCAGAGCTCCCTTGACTGCACCAATAACTTCCTGTTTTCAACTGCTCCTTGCAACAGTTTGTTAGAGAAAAAGTCTAAAAACGTCTGACATGCTTTAAAACAATGGTCAGAAGTGATGCCAAGTACATGTGATTTGGAGTTAATGGTGTACAACAGGTAAGAACATCAGTATGGCCTTTTAAAGGATTGCATAATACGGAGGGAAAAGCGACACATACCATTTAGGTAGCTAGAGCGGCACCATGACAAAGCAACTCAGCAGACACTCCAACCAAAGCAAGCACAAGAAGCACAGCGGTCTGGGAGACATATGGGCATTCATTGCATTGAGAAAACACTGCCGCAACTAAATGAGCCACCAACTCCACAAATGAGTCTGGGAAGGCTGGACAGGCACAGATAAGGGTATGCAAGACTGCCTTTCACTCTAAATGCTTACCTGTAAATGTCTTTATGGATACCGTTTACTAACAGGGGCATTTTGGGGGGGAGTGTGTTGCTGTATCTACCTATGCCCCTGGTAGTATGAGTGGAGATCATGCATGTAAAGTAAGACAAGAAAAAAAAAAGTGGAAAAAATATACAACTGCTGTGAATGAACACATCAAATGCAAAAAATAAAATGAAAGACATTAATCAAAAGAGCTTTGCCTTCTTTGAGGTCAGCCACCGAGCAGGTCTCTAATCCCCTCACACAGTGATCCCTGGGCTGTGTGTGTTTTTATGAGACGGTTGTGGTGATAGACAATAGTTAGACATGAATTTATGAGTGTGCTACGACTAGTTGACCCTGATGTGACACTTTGAATTTTGTGTTCATGCAGTTGCAAAAAAAGCAGATAGACACTCTACAGCAGGGGTCATCAACTACAAAGATAACTAGACACTTAACATCTGAAACGCAATTGCAGAATGCAGTCCTGAGTGGCAGGACATATTAATTGGTTTTGGTGCTATCAATGTCCTGATTGGTGGAAAATGCTTGCAAGAAGCAGGAAGAAAAGCCTTTTGAATTTTCTTGTCAGAAACGCATGTATGTGAAAAAAATACAACGAAATGTTAAATGAGAGCTATAAGTTTGTCCCCTTTCTTGCATGAAAATATGGCACAAGCCGCATTCCATTCATAAAAGAATAAAATATTTGGTTTCTGCTTCAACTATCCCACTTGCCGGCCGGAGGGTTCAAACTGAAAACCTCTGGTTGTGAGGCACCAATGCTAACCTCTGCACTATCGTGCCGCTATCCTAAATATTGTAGCGCATTTTCTGAATTAATTTCAATTCTGCGGGCCAGATGGGAAGCTTTGGCGGGCCGGATGTGGCCCGGGGGCCGCCAGTTGACGAACCCTGTTCTACAGTATCCACAGTCCATTCAAGATAATCAACACACTCTGTTTGCTTTGAAAATATCAACATTAAGTGTGTTAAGATGGAGTTGTTAAAGTATAGTGATGGAAATGATAATAAAATGGTATATTTTCATCAAAATAAAGCTGAATGGTGGTTGTTGTCTTATTTTTTTTTTTTACCTGTTTGTGTGCAGGCACTCGGCACTCCCGCCCCGGATAGACCTGTGCATCTCCAGGACCTCACTGTCATTGCCATGACGATGGGTGAACAAATGAGAAACAACCCGAGAAAAACACAACAGAAGAGGATGGCAACTCAGACAGGCAAAGTGAATTTATGAATGAGAGAAACCAGGAAATCATAACTCTGAGATTTCAGTTAAGTCTGAATTCAGCAGTACAGAATGATATAACAAACTTAGTATGTTGCAATGACTAGTTCCACGCTGTTAGTAGTATTAGTAGATATTAGTTTGGTAAAATCATATTACACACATTGATTAACCAAAACAAGATTCAACCTTTATAAAATATAAATAAATATTAGCATGCCAGGGCTTCATAACTACATTTTGGAACTTTATTCCTGCATGATGAAGGCCAGAGCGGCTGTCAAATCACTGCTGAATCACCCACTAGCAGCACTGATCTAATGCGTGTGCATCTTGTTCTTTAACATTGTTTTTTATAAGAGAAAAGATTACCTGTCCTCAGAGTACTCGTAGTCCGAGTCACCGGAGCGTTGGTGCTCCAAGTGGGAGTCGTGGTAGCGGGAGGGGGAGTGGTGGCGGTTCTGGTGGATCTCATCCAGACTCCTGATGAAATCAAAGATATCTCATGAATTTATGGTTTTTATTTTGAATTTTGGTCCATAGTTGGTGATTCTAATGATTCAATATGTATACCCTTAATTTTGGTCTGATCTAACACGATATGAATTCATACAAAATGATTTGATTTATCTTGTGTTTTTGCTTGGACTCTGGTTCGAACGTGAGATTTTCAACGAAAATAAGAATGCATTGTCATTGCACTGTCAAATTCAGCACCATATAATTGGTCTTCATGTGATAATTCTCTGGTATTCTTCTGTAACCGAAATGCTGTTTTAATTCAGCACTTACTTCCAATTGCTGCCACTTTGCCTTTTTTCTCAATCTCAAAGCACCAACAATGAAACTCAACTCTTCCTACACAGGTGTTTCACATTCAAAGCATTCCAGCTGCTCAAAGGGCATGATCTCTCCCTTTTCAGATAAGCATTTAATTTGAAACATATAGAGAAAGTGTTGAGTTTCATTGATGGTAGCTTAACAAGGAGAAGCGATTGGAAATCATTCATGAATAAAAACAGCATTTCTGTTCAAAAGAGAAACTCAGAGTAGCAGAGTGATCAGTATGACGACTCTGTTGTTGCACTGATGGAAGTAATGCTATGAAAATGTGCATCATACTAAATTTACAATGTTTAATGTAATTTTTACCCAGCCTTTATGAGTGGCCATGTGGGCCACGTCCCAACACAAGAATTTACAGTAGGCCTTATCAGTCCTTGAGAAGCAGAACCGCTGAAGAAGTGACAGCATTTCTGCAAAGACGCAACAACTTCTGCTTCTTTTTGGTTGACATTACTTAGTTTGGTTTGCTGTAATATGTAAACTTCAGTCTATAAATGTATGTATGTTAATAAGTATAACTGAAGATCATTTTCATGACGAACCCATTTCTGCAGAATACTACTAATGGACAATCAAATACAGCAGAAGCAACCCATGTGATGTGGTGGAAGAAAGAAAGATGCAAAGGCAAGAAAGAGATATCAATGGAGAAATGGATTCATTTGGTTGAATTAGGTTTGCTCTGTTAGCTGTTGTAACATTGTCGATAATCCTGCCCAACTCGCTCCCATGCATTTACACGGTTCAAGTATAAGTTCACTTATTCTCAACTCATATGGTGACCCAAAGCTAAATATACTGTTAATATTTCAGGATATTCTGACTTAACATATTTGGCTACCTCCAACTATTACTTGGTAGAGATTTGGCCATATAGTAGTGAGATTAAAAGTGTTAATAAATACATTTTAACAATCTGCATCAATTCCCTGACATATATACAGTATAGTCAGGGGGGTGCTGTACTATCAACACTCACACTGACTGAGGCTGTTGACACAATAATCTGATTAAAAAGCAAAAATGTCAGATGTTTGAACATGTAATCTGAGACTCTACAGTGGCATTCCCTTTAAACAACACTGAGATCATTAAAAGTCAGTAATTACTGGCTATATAATCTCACGAAAAAAACCTTTTAGATACTGGCTGGTGCTGGAATATTGTCACCACAGACAACACACACTCCGCTGACAGTTCACCAGGTGATTCTGGCAGGTGATGCTGACCTTTGCATGGGCACGTGTGCGGGCCGTGACCGAGCCCTGCAGGAGTCCTCTCTGTGAGGAGACACTGAACGGGAGCGGTGCTGGACGGGCCGCTGCTGCTCAGGCACAGCCAACGTACTGCCCCGCTCTCTCTCCCTGGAGTTACGCTCTGCACCTTCACACACACACACACACACACACACACACACACACACACACACATACACACACAGAGGCAGCACGGATACACCCACACACACACGGGCAAAATAGCAGAATTTGCACACACATACACACACATTCATACGAACATGTTCGTTGATTCATGGATACAACGCATGCACACACACACACACACACACACACACACACACACACATCAAGGCATTAGTTGTGTGTCCTTTGATGAGGATGCACCAGTTGTCAGCGTTGTGCTACTGACTACCACTACAGATGCCATTCTCTTACAGACTGTAGAACATCACATCAGGATGTTTTACAGGCAAATGACCAGCTAGCAAACAGGTTAGCTGGTCATGTGAGCTAGCCTGAGTAGCTGACTGTTTCTGCAATGTCTCTGTCAGACCTGAGATCAGTGAGATTTGCACCTCTCACTTCTTCTTTTAACCTGCATGGAGTGCCAGATGAGATGAGAGATCAGAGTTTTAACCCCTTGGGGTTACTAAACCAAGGGGCAGCCAGTAGTGCCAGCCGGGGCCAGGAGGTAGGGTTGACGGTTCGATCCCCACCTCCTCCTGTCCACATGTCAAAGTGTCCTTGAGCAAGACACTGAACCCCAAATTGCTCCTGATGGCTGGCACCCTACGTGGTAGCTCACTGCCATCGGTGTTTGAGTGTGTGCGTGAATGAGTGGCAAAAGCCTTGTAAAGCACTTTGGATAAAAGCACTATATAAATGTAGCCATTTACCATTGAACAGCTACAGAGAATAGGTTTAATATAATCCACAACAAACAGGACAATATAAATAATAAAACAAATGCATGAGATTAATATATTTACACAACCTGTATTAGCGTAATTTTCTTGCTACATGTAGATGTACATAAGATATGAAATAGAGTTGCAAAGTGGAAGGAATTATTTTGGGCATCCAGGGTTCCAGAAGTAAATGTATCGTTACATTTTCTGCATAGACAAAGTTAGGCAACTGGTAGTTGGAGCACTTCCAAGGTTTGGTCGCAAATGAAACTCTCCTGGTAGAATCATCAGTACAAAAGATGAGCAACGCTGATAGACACTACGTGTTTCTTTGACAAAGAAAGTCAAGGTACAAGCCTGTGTACATAAAAACTATGACTCCCAAGATGCAGTTTGGTAAGAAACATTCATTCCCTCAAGCTTAAAATTCTGTAATATACATCGAGCAGAAGGTAGAGCTTATGCTTTTGAGAAAACTGGTTACACAATCTGCAGCTTAAAGTAACTCTCTTTTGGATTCTGGGTCAGTTGTGGATGAGTTCAGAAACTATGGCGTCATGTTTTGTTCTGCATTTGCAACGAACAAGCGTTTTGATTTTTCGCCCACTTCACAACTCTACTGTGAATTTTAAGGATGAGATGTATCCCATATATATCATAGTGCAGTGCATGTGCACAAATGTGTCCAGAAAATGTATAAATGTGTATTGTTAGTGTGCAATATCACAATCTGAGCTCAGTGTTTGCATGAGAATAAAAACAAGCATAGCGGCGTACAAATGAGTCGGAGATTGTGTACACTTTGTAATGCTTCCTCATGTGGCAAACCACACCAATCTGGTATTTGAAAAAGCCAAACTGAACCATAAAAAGGTATGAATATTTAAAGCAGGTTTACATTAATCTGACAGGAAGTAAACCACAGCAGAAACAGTCAAACAACAAAGCAGTTGTAGTGAGTCTATTGTCCAAAATAACATAAATTCAGCTTCTACTGTACATGTTCAGTGTCCTTTCAGTGAAGTAAGCAACTTCTGGGCAGGACTAGGAGCATGCAGGAGAATGGCAGGAAACTCAGTGGAATGGCAGTGAACAACTGTAGCTCTACAGTCTAACATGCACTCAGTGCTTCAGTGTTTTTACGGCCCAGCAGAAGAGGAGAAACTGTTCACTGCAGCCTCAGTGAAGTGCAGTACGCTGCTAAACTGCAGCACTATAAAGGCTGTACACTACAACACTGCAATTCAAAATCTTCCGTCCAGTAGCAATATGATGGATTGCAAAAGTCTTTGGAGTGCTGCCTTTTGCTGATACAGTAAAGATGAATTACTTTAATTTGGGTGCAATTTGTTCTAAAACATATAGCGAGTGGAGCTAAAAGGAGGCTGGAAGGTTTGGGAGAAACAAACGGAGGGAGGATGCAAAGAAAACGCTCTCTCGCCCAGTGCTGGACGCCTACAGGCTAATACAAGGAAATGCTCAGTAACCATGACCCCCACCCACCTTTAGTCACTACCATCAAACCATCATCAAACTCTGTATCAATGATGCGATGAGACCCTGCACACGCACACACACACACAAACACAACACACACACATACAGGACAGGGTAAGGTTGAGAGATTCTGTTGTAAGTCACAAAAGAGAAAGCTCAGCAAAGGAAAGGTTAACCACCACACACTCAGGCACCCTGTAGGTTCATAAAACAGGGATTAAATCATACACACACATATATTTATATACACATAGCCTGTAAAAATACCATATATAACCAGACATACTCTGTAGTTTCTTGCTGGGGCTGTCGCCATGGACGTGTCTGCGTGGGAGGTACGGGGAGGGCTGGGGCAGAGGTATAGAGGACACGTCATGTGTCTGGAGTTTATACCAATGAGGAATGTCGTCCAGCAGGGCCGTCTCCAGCTCTATCAGGATCTGAGAGAAGACAGAGAGGGACAGATGAGTGAGCAAAACAGAAACAGTCAGGGGGATCCCCTGAGGATCCACTTTTTCAGAGGTGTTTGGGCAGCTGGGTCTGTGTTTCTGTGGAACCACTTCAATCCTAGGGATCTTTAATGCAGAAATTCAAAACCTGTTTGGCTTGTTGCCCCTTAATATAAAGAGGTGCCAACCTGCAACACCTCATCAGAAGTCACAAATGATGAGTTATAACAAGTTCAACCAAGAAGTGATTTGCCTTTTTTTGAGTTTCTAATTTGCATCATTTCGAAAACCTGAGGAGTTAATATTAGCCAAAAGTTCACAAGTAAAAATCACAGCTTAGAGAACAGAAAATTTAAACCTAATTTTGTGTAGGAGAACGATCATTTCTTCTTTCCTGTCCCATTAATCATCTCACGACCCCTCCGACCGCTAGGTTGGGAACCAATTCTTTAATTGGTGTCTGAAAACTAATGTTGTGTGGACAGTCATTGTTCACACCCTCGTGGCTGTATTGTAAATTCTAGTCAATATCCCGAGATTTACAACTGTGTCAAGTGCATTTGTGAAATGGCTGAAATGCAGGGAAAATGTGTAGAAAATGAACTGGAATTTTCTATTTGATGTAAGGGTGCCAAAAAAAAAATGACATGCTCTGGTGAACTCCCTCTCTACTATCATCCCTCAAATAAAAGCATAAAATGCCCAAAATATATACTTGAAAAACCTCAGCTCCCACCTCTCCCAGGAATTCACTCTCCTCCTCCTGGACTCTGGGCTGATCCCAGACTGTGATCTCTAGCATGCGTTCTCTGAAGTCCCGCCGGTGAACGTGGGAATATATGAAGGTCTGGTTCCACTTGGGCTCAGCGCTCTTCTTCACCGTTTTAGTCCGCCGTTTACTCTTATCACTAGAACAAAGGCGTGAACACACATAGTTTAGATTACAAGAGGCAAGCATGTTTCTGAACAATACTTTAAAAGACAGTAACAAGGGTGGACAATGGCAAATTGATGGCATTAAACGTTCAATTAAACGTTGAAATTCTTCATGCTGCAAATTAAAACTATAAGATTAAGCAGATAGATATTCCTTTGATAATATCAAATCAAATATACAAAGACCTTACCTCCTATCAGGCAGGAAGTACATCTTGACATAGGGGTTCCGAGGTCGTCCGTCTGGTCGGGGTGGCAGGTCTATGGCTTGAAGGACGTTGACGATCAACTGATGGCCCACTTTGTCGTACCACAGCTTCACCTGTAAAAAATGTCAAAGACAGTTACAGTATCTATATCCATTCAGCTGAACCACATACCTCTGTCCCTCTCTTTCAGATACTCACAGAGAGCTGTCCAGGCAGTACCAGAGGAAGGTCTCGGAGGGTCCCGGGGCTGGTAGGGGACATCACTGATATAGAGGGACGGTCCATCTTTTGCGACTCAAAGGAACTGGAGCCTGCTGTTAAAGAGAGCAACAGTTGTTGTTATAAATCATAGAAAAAAGCACAATCAACGCCAAAAGTTTGAATTAGAGCGCAATTTGAAGTGTAAAGAGTATATTTCTCTCCAGAACCTACTTAGCATATAGCATATAAGCAGTAAACAATGGTAATAACATATATAGCCAATAAAGTTGCTCATATAAACACTTACTAGATTCTAGAGGAGGGTGGGACGACTCTGGGATTCTTGGGATATCTCTGTAAAAAGCAAAAGAGAGTCAGTAAACTCATCAACTTCAAATGTACAGAAAATACATCAAGATGCATGCAAAGAAAAGGGTTACAACCAGGACTTTAGTGTACACTTATCTTTAAAAAATGCATGAGTAAAAGACTCATGTCATGGTAGAAGAAGAGCAAGCAGTCAATCAATTCTAATTTACATATTAAACATGGTGGGTAGTAGAGGAGAAAAGGATAGCTGGAAAAGGTGATTTTCTTTTGGATCTCAGGTTTCAGGAGAGGCATAAGGGAAAGGGGCTCGACCCATTAAATCAGCACTACTTACTGATATGCTCTATACACTTTTCTCAAGAAGTTTTTGGACATAATTCGGTGGATAGAGCTTTTAGATAAAGGAAGGAGACATATCAAAAGTGTCTGTCAGAAAAAAAATCAATCCATCACTCAAGTACTTTAATGATAATTATTACACATTAACAACAGTAATCTTACCCTATAGGTCTTGAAACAACTATTTCCACTTGAGGTTCAGCCTTGGATTCAAGGATAATGTTGTACACTTCTTTCTTAGTTGCTCCTGGCAACGACTTCCCATTCCACTGCAGCACCTCATCACCTGGAACCAAGATGGCCAACATACACAATGGTGATCCAGCCTGAAGCTCATCTCACATTACATTTGATTGTAAAAAGCAATGTACTAACAGAGAATTGTACATCTTAAAATCAAACTGAAATTTGAATTCTCCTCACTTTTGGTGTGAGGAAATGTTTCCAAAGAGGATAAAACTGTTATTTGGACATTTTTATGGAAATGAATAGTTTCTAAGCTTGAAGCCTGAGTAGGTGTTTCCTTTCGCAGCTGATGTTGCTATCAATGGTGTGCTACTGTCTGGAGAATGTCATGCTGTGTTTAGCTTAAAAACGTTGCATGCAAGATGCTTTTCTCCTTTTGCAACAAGACTACGTTCTGTTATGATTTTATCAGCTGAAAGCAATTTAAGCCATCTCACCTTTATAACATTCAACATTTGTAAGGACCCATCAAGATATTAAGTCTGTACTCCACTCGGAAAGTGGAAGCTAACAAGCTAGGATAAATAGCTTCACTTGGAAAGTGGAAGCTAGTTATCCTAGGTGGGAATCGATGAAGGGGTACGTGAGTTCAATTGACAGTGGGGGCTGTGGGGGTACCTTAGACCAAAACAGGTAGGGAACCACTGTGTTTCCACATGATTCGAATCATGACACGTAGTAACTTAGTGAGTGCTCAAATCTGGTCTGCAATGGTTAACAACGTCTGTCCACAGCTGGTTAACTGCCTGTGTGTCAGCTATTTTTGGTGTCCGCCCCCACACTGATATTGCAACAGTCAAATTACACACTAATGTAGGTGGTCAAAAACAAACCTTGAGGATATACATATTGATTTCATAGCAAAAACACATTTTTATTTCCATTTGACTTTAAAAATTACCTTCTCGATTAAACCATTATCAACCAAGTACACATAAAAGTACAGTAGCTCCTGCATAGAAACAATATGTTCAAGGGATTCACACCTGCACGTAGGTGTCCCACGACATCCGCTAGGCTGCCTTTCTTGACTTTGGTGATGAAGGCCCCAAGTCTCCCTGTCTCTGTCATCTTCCCTCCTACCACCTGCACACAAGGGAAAGAAAGAAGAATGGATAGGAACAGAGGTTCATGTTGGCAGACAGATTCAATGGCATTTTCCTGTTCTCTGCAGGGTTCAGTAATTGCTCAACAGGCATTATTATAAATACTTGTGTCATGGAATACTCTTCACCTTTCAATGTTCGTTACCTAGGACACCACAGCTTTCACAGGAATTACAAAACATCACTATTTCCAAGCACTCAGCTGAAGTTAAAACAAACACTAACAAAGGATTTACAAGCGAGGTGTGATCCCAGTCTGAATGTGAGTGATTCCCTACTTACTTTTAGGCCGAGGAGGGAGCCAGCCTCACGGGGCATGGCTGACCTCTTGCTTAGCGTGATGCGTCCGATTAGGTGGTCACCTTCTTTGGACGGCTGCCATGTAACTGGATGCTGCAGGAAGAGTTATGACGGGTTTTGTGAGGCATTGTAAAATTGTGAAGGACGGTAGGGAAGAATGGAGGGGAAAACAGAGAGGAGGGAAGGAAATAGTGAGAAAAAGGAGAAAGAGACAGCGTAAGGAGGGTGAGGTGTGATAATGTCACTGAGTAGGCTTTGATGCAGGTGTACGTGAGTTACTGCAAGTAGTCGGGGGAGAGGCAGCCCATTAATGCTCTGAATCTGTCATGTTTTGCTGAAACTTACATGCCACACTGTAGGATCTAGAGAATGACAGTCCCAGTCACCTGCACAGAGAAAGAGAAAGAGGGAGGAAATAAGTTACTTGGCCATCTGTAAGTACCCAGGAGAAATGTATCTTTTATGTACAGTAAATGTATATCATACTCTATGGTTTCAATTCCAGGTATGACAGAGGAAAAGGTATGTTTCAAATTAAACGAAAGAAAGATTTTGACAGAGTTTGGAATGGGTTTATCGTCCCATCCTTATTATACATCTTCCACACATGGACCATCTCCACCTCGAGAACTCAGCAGCGAAGAAGCTTATCGCTCGACGTCAGATACCTCCACAAACATTAGCCGCGTTTCCACCCAAAGTACCCGGAACTTTTAGTCCCAGGAACTACTTTTCAAGGAACTAAAAGGTTCCTTCAGCCTGTTGTTGTCTGTGTTTCCACTGCGGTCTAAAGATCCACGAAGATTAGGCAAATTAGTCTGCTGACGTATGAAAAAGCGACGGCTCTTTTTACATGTCATTTTTGCATGTAAAAAGAGCCTGACTATACAACAATGATGACACTATATAAAGCGATGGAGAGGCATCATTATTTGTCCGACACTGCAACAACAGTAATCATGGGGGAGCTCAATAAGGCCTGGACTTCGTCGTTGCTCCGTCTGTCGTATGCTTTCTTCTGTAACTCCATTGTGTCGAAGCACACTGAACAAAAAACAAACTGGTTTACAGCTGCAGATTTTTAAAAATGGTGGCTGAAATAAAATGCTGCGAGTACTCAACCAATCAGAAATGTTCCTGTACTTTTGGAAAGTACAAACAGTCCCTGATTGGGGGGTGAAATAATGTCCCCGGAACTTAATTTAGATCCGAGTTTCTCCACAGGTTCCTAGTCCCTGGAGAAAGTTCCTCCAGTGGAAACGCGGCTATTGACACTAAAATACTTGCTCAACTGTCTACTGGATGTTATGTTTCATGAAATTATGTGATAAATGCAGATATTTCTATAATGTACTGACTGTGAAAGACTTCTTACTTAAAAATAACCTTTTTTTTAAGTACCATATTGATCCGTCAATTTAAATGACAGACTTTCTTCCTCCATTTTTGTATCTTTTGGATATTGCATGTTAAATAGAAGGAAAAAGACCCACAAAAACATAAAAGTTATATAACAATGTTAATGACAAAAGCCAATAAAAGTGTCATGTCATTACGGAACCACAGCTAAAAAAAAACTTCATTCATAATCAAACTGATTCACTGTGCTCCAAGTTGGCCTGTCCAAAACTCATGCCAGAGCCTGGCCAGGGACAAACACACCAGCGACTGTCAGAGTATCCCAGCTCTCATTAACACTGACAGATGGTCGGCTCGAGTAGAAGGACTAACTGGCCTAGCATCAGACCAGAGCAGCCTGCGAGATTCATGGCCACTTTTCCACCACAGGAATAAAACAACAGCAAGATGACATCAGATGGGGATTTAAAAGACTTTGAGGAACCTCAGTTTCAAGGTAAGTGAAATGTTTGAGCCTGGCACAGAGCAAGATGGATGATTCAACTGAAGTTTCTAGTAAAAAGAGAGCAGGAAGGGAGATAATAGAGCTTAAACTTTATGGAGAAAAAAACATGCAACACATGCACCACTGTTTTTCAGAAACATTTTTAGGAATTATCAATGGGAATCAAATGGAATATATATATATATATATATATATCTCAAATATCTGATCCAACAGGTTAGCCAATAAGGGCATGGGTGATGGAGATCGGAAAAAAGGAAAAAGGTCTGTGTAGACATGACTCCAGTGCTGCTAATCTGAAATCTGAAAGTCCACTGAGAATGCTTGAGGGGATAAATGCTGACTCCACAGTGCTCCACAACTGCTGAGTAGGGGTTTTTGGTTTTGGAGGATGAACATGCTGGGCAGATTACAAAATCAGGGCTGCTCTTCTAACTGATGCTACATCAAAGCATCAGCTCTTTGCCGGTATTAACATAGTATTGTTCTCAATAAACAGTGTGTGTGTGTGCGTGTGTGTGTGTGTGTGTGTGTGTGTCATAGAGCTTCTCCTCCTCAACCGCTCCATCTGCTATTTTACCAATTGCAGTCACTAAAATTAACAATTTTGACAAAATCCCTCCAATGTCATCAATTAAAAATCTCTACATCACCGTCTTGAACCCCTGTCAACCTGTTTTACGCTGGCTTTCATCACATGGTCTCAACAAACTACCTAAATAACAACACATGTTAACTTGGTGTCATTTCTTTGTACATCTTTAGTGCAATTTTCAACCAAGTGTGGTGAGTTCAGTTCAACCCGACCCACTTAACTACATGTATTAATCATGCTAGGTAGCTATGCTAACAAAAAAATATCAAAATCAAATCAAGCTTTAGTTATAATCCTGCCCTTACACAACATTTTAGTGTACTTCACAGAGGAAAATGGGGAAGAAAAAAAAGTTAGTGCCTGCTATGGAATATGCTAGGCTAAACACGCATGTTTAAAATGTCCAAAGACTGAGATGTCCTCCCATCATCAAACAGACTATTCAACATGTGAAGATCATAAAAACTCAAAGGCTTGTGCCAGCTGATCGGAAGATTTGTGCACATCTTATACAAATCCAGGGACAGGCCTGAGATTTAATCAATTATGATCTTACCCTGACTATCAGACTAAGGAATATATGCTGTATGTGAGAGTGAAATAACAAAGATCTGTACCATTGTCACATGACCTGTAAGACTTTGACTTAGGCCAGCTGACTGGTCAGTTGGCAGACCAGTACAGCCTGGGGACGAGAGACTTTCTGGTGTCAGTATTTATCACCCGGGGATAACGTAGCCTCTCTGCTCTGCCGCTGACATATTCTCTTGTCATTGTTCATTTTCCAGCCCATCACACTGGATGTCACTTCAGTGAGAGTTGGGAGATGAGGATGTGGTAGCAATGAACAGAAAGTAAAAGGTTCTTTTTTATTATATCTTTTCCTTGGGTTGAAAATAAGGATTTATGGGGTACTGTTTGTATTGTTTCAGCTGTTGAGGACAGCAAATTGGGCTGGTTTTATTTCAAATAAAACACTGATAATAACTACAAACACACTCGACGGCCACAACAAGAGCTGGCAGATCCCAGCCTGTACACAAAGCAGTAGGCTGAGAGTAATTTGGCCTTACAATGCTTCTTTAATTATTTCTATAATGGAAGATACATATATAAATGAGACTACTGTTTTAATCAGTACTATTGTGTATGTACTGCAATGTAGCTGCCGGCCACAAGTGGCAGCACTGAGAGCACAGCAGCTGAGCAGCACTCCAGTCGGTGAGCGAGGTGCAAACTCTGCGCCATCTTTGATTTTAAATGGTTTGTAATAACTTTTATCGATTGGAGTAAATTATGTTTTTTGTTACTTTGCACCCACCTAACATAATTCTCCCACCTAAAAGGTCACTAAGAACATTGACTACCATTCGGTGAGTTTGTATTTTCAACATTCTTCCCGTAACAAATTGCTATGAACCCCTAAGTGATTAAAATCTCAAAGTTCCCGCTATCCAGGAGCATGTATGATGGTGCTGGATCAAGGCTACTTTCAGCACCAGTACAATAGAGATTGACTGCATGTTCTACATTGTGGGAAGGACAGAAAACAAATTGTCCAATAAGTCAACGGGCCATATTACCATGTATCAACGATTAAAACATAATGCCTTATGACTGAGTAAAGACTAAGCTTTCTCAAATGTAAAATAAAGTCTCTTTCCACATCATTGCTAATGCTCTCTGCACCAACACATACAGTACAGTATAGTACAAGTTCATATTCATGCTCATTCTCTGGCTGAAGTGCAGCACACTGGGACGCAGTGTCATCCCAACAGCAGACTTCCCCTTCCATTTCCTCACCACCATTATCACCTTGGTGTTCTTCTTTACACCAAGGAAGTAACCCAATTACATTGAACCACTCCCTGCTTCCATTTTACTTCAAATACTGAGTCAAAGCTGCTGTGACTTTAAGGCTTCAGTCCAGGAGATACACTTATATATCCTGTGGGATGCAATTTATTGGGCAAAATTGGAAACCAAGTAATCCAGCTAAGAGGATTCTTGGAACATATAATCAACTAATTTCTGCATGAAAATTACATAACAACTTCCTCTTATACATCATGTCTGTTTTGTGATAAGTGTTGGGAAAAAAATGTGTAATCTGAGCTATGTGCACGCATTGCCTCACTGCTCAGGTTCCATCTATTTTACAACTCTTTACCTTGTCAAATATAGTTGACAGACAGACTTATGTCAAACTCATATTTTACTATGAGGTTGTTTTCAAGAAAATAAAACATAAATGAATACTTCACTGTAAACATGGCGCTGGGCTGTTTACTCCTAATGTAATTACCTTATGATGATCACTAGTGGGAGTGGAGCCACTAAGCTTTTTATATTAACCACTAAATCAGTGATTATAATCCAGTTAAATGTGCAAACAGTCCATTCTACTGTCTGTGAAATCTCATCTACTGATTTAAAGCTTAAAACTAATGAAGCTTATGTTGTTATACAGGCATTTGGAGGACAAACAGCTACAAGTAATCAATATATCCGATCATTTACTGGCTTTATAAAACTAAGTTATACAGAAAGATATTCAACCTTACAACCAGTTATTACTGTATACAGCATGGTGTAAAAGTTTCACTATCCTATTTGACTGTCTTTATAATGTTCCAAATTTAGTACACATTGTAAACACATTTCCAGATAATCTGCAAAATAAACGTTTCCTTCCACTACCACGGATTTTAGGAGTTGGGTGCATTGAGGTAATTAATTGGCTGCGTTCATTTTCCAGTCCAGTGCCATTAAACCACAGCAGAGGAAGAGGGCACAATAAGATGAAGTAGTTAAAGAGCACCAGTCGAGCCGCAAACAAACTAAATGTGGAAATGTGATGGAAATATGGCGTTTATGTTTGTTTCATTTATTAATTTGAGGAACATTACAGTCTGACAAAGATGCCTATCTTTTAATTGTGAGGCCATTACACTTTAATTATGTGGCACTTTACTGTAATGGCAGACACATAACATGAGGTTGTTTATCACATCTCATAAACTTGCAGTAACCCCCATACATCTCTTGACACCAAAGCCTCTCTTGCAAAGGCTGTCACATCTACACTTAAGGAGGTGCCGCACACTTAAATGAGTTTTCGAGCTGTAAATTAAATTATATGACTGTACTGTGATGAAACACATCAGTGCTGGTATTAATATTGATATTTCTTTCCACATTTATAAAAATCAGCATTTCATGGATTGAAAATGGCTCAACACGCCATCTACTGTTTGAAATCAGCCCTGAACCTGCGAGGCCAATGCTGACAGAGTCGACCGGTTGGGACCTGTCTACGTCATGAAATTTATATTAAAAAAAGACTCTAATCAGTGTCAGTCAGTCTCCCCCGTGTCCCCTGACCCACACACTATGTAGCCACGAGGCCACGCCTCCTACAGGTGTTGTTCCCTCACTCGCTGGGAGAGAGGGTTCTAGCAGAGTCTGAGGGTGGAGTTGCATTTTAATAACGCAATCAGCCGACACCAACCCCAATGCAATGACATTCCATAAAATGCAATTTCTTCTAAAAACAGAAAAAGTATACTTGATGTGTACCACCTCACTTAACCTAATGTGTCTATATAGGAAAACATACTGCACATTATCCTGCAAAACTTGCTTCATGCCACAGATGACAGTAAAAGGAGACATCCTGTTTTGAGGCCCAGCTAGCTAAAGAGTATTTAAAACAGCTAATAATCTCAATCCACACCATCTACCCATTACCAGTCCCTGAGTTATAGTAATCTGGATTAAAACATCTGGAACAGGCCCCTTCTGTGACTGGTGAGAGAGATAAGCTGATAGAGCACAGCTATCTCTACCTACTGCCTCTTGAATTTAGACGCTCTCCCATGGCTTATAGCGCAGCCTAGCATCGCTTCTCTGACAGCAGTGAGCTGCAAAATACATAAGTACCAAGAAGCCAGTGGTCACCATGCAGCATACAACCATAGCCAGGCTTGAATTTAGCTGGTGGTCCTCGGTTGGCTGGTGCAGCTGGCTGTTTGCGAAGCATTACGTAGCAAGCGAGCCACTGGCCTAATTCCACAAATCTGCTGACCTAAATCACAGGGACTCTCCAAATAAATGAGAGCTGTCCTGAGAGCAGCAGGGTTTAGCCACAGCACAGAGGTGTAGATGACACACGGGGATAGTAATGCACTGTGTGCTGGGTGGGTGCTTCATCCTATCACTTATCATATAGTTTTACAGTCCCAAATTAGAATGTGCTGGTATTAGAATAATCTTACGACACCAAAATATCTCTCTGCTTTTTTTGCACATTATTGTAATTCTACTACCAAGGCTATTTTAGATGCTAGGGTGCTAGGGCTAGGAAAATATGGCCATGAAGTGTGGGAAGAGGAAAGACACTGCAATGGAAAGGAGCTTTATTATGGCATTCTTATTTCACTCAGCTGTTTTAGGATCATTGAATCTTTACAGCCAAGTTTCATCTGAATAAGAATTCTTTCCCAGGTTAAAAAGTGTGTCAGATCATTTGTCCGATCATTCAACTGGGATCTTTCTATCTCTCGGAGTATTAGCTTAGAGTCAGGCTACAATTAGCCATGAAACCTATTACTGCTGTGATTATAATCCTGCTGACAATACACTGGGTATACAGTAGGTGATACAGGCAAAGTCTGAAAGTGCTCTTTTGACAATGATGAGAATATAACAAATGCAAAGGTTAAATTAAGGTTCTTTATGATTCAGGTAGACCAAATGAGGATCACGTGTAGATTAAGGATGAGCACGTGAGCTGCAGCCGGTCAACAACTTTTGGTGAGTAGAAAAAAACGGCTGGGACTTAAAAGCTAGCATCAACAAACAGCTATAAGGACCAGTGTCTAATGTAAGGAAATGGATGACAGCAAACAGTGCAAGGTATGCAAGTTTGGATATATTTAGCTTAGTAAGCTAGTGCGAGCGAGCACATCTGTCTAACTGACCTTTCTCGCTGACGCTTTCCATGTCCACGTCCTCACAGCTGGTGTACTCGGGCGTGGAGCCGCCTTCCTCCTCTGAGCTGCTGATGGACATCTGCCTCTTGTTGACTCCGCGCTTGCTCTTGTATGACCGTGGAGGGGGCGGCCGCAAAGACTCAGACTGGTCCGAGCTCTGAGAGTCCTTCCTCAGCAGGTTATCCCCACCCTTGTCCCTTGGTGTCCGTGTTGTACCGGGCTCTAGGCGGCCTTTGTTCAAGCCCCGATCTGGAGGCACCGGTCCCCCAGGTTGAGGTCCTGATCTCACTCCACCTCCGGCAGGTGGAGCTCCCCCTCCAACCCCCACGGTCCTATCCACAGAGTAGGCTCGGTGGTTCTCCATGACGGCCTTGCGGTCTCCCTCCCCACCTCCACCCCTCCTGGCTAGACGATTTTCAGGCACCTCCCCTGCACTGCCTCCTCCACCACCTCCTCCTTCACCAGGCCCCAGTCCGACCTCGTTGATTGCCAGATCACTGTGTCGTCGTTCGTGGCGAACCTTGGACACCTTAGCATGCATGCGCATCTCCTGCTCCTCCTTCTGTGGTTTCACTGGGTATCGTGCCAGGTTGGGATCACTACGGTAACGATTCTGGAACTCCTCCTCACGGCGCTGGCGCTCCCTCTGCTCCTCATCCTCTGGGCGTCTCCGGTGTGTTTCTGAATGACCCAAGTTCTCCTCCCCATCCTCGTAGTCCGTAGAATGTATCTTCTCCAGCCTCCGTCCTTCTCCTAACCGTCTCTCTCCTCTTTCCCCAGGCCCCACTCGCTCATCCAGGGATGACTGAGACGGCAACTTCCCAGCAGGTCTCCGGCCACTACCACGCCCCATGCCACCCTTACCATTTTGTTCATGGAGGGAAACTGGCCTTTTCCTGTATGAGAAGAGGATTCATTATACCAATGTACCATATAGTCTACAGACACAGACATAAACACAGGTGCATTTCCATTACAACAGGTGAGCAACGTTAGCATTTTTAATATGAAAACAATGCTGAGAAGAGTTTTTTGTACAGAAATATTCCTTTGTATATTTGCAAAACCATGGTCACTTTTATACAAACAGATTAAAACTTCCACTAACCAACATGAGACAGCGATGAACTCTTACCTAACTAACCTACTGCATGAAAATAAAGGGACTGAATCAAAGACCTCTTAAGACTAAAACCTGTGACCTAGCTTCTCCACTGGTTAAGCTAGAACAGACACAGATCTATTCTTGTTTTTACCCCAGGGATTAAAAAACAACAGGAGCTTTATCCAGCAAGCAGTCCGAGATTTCTGGGTTTTGAGAAAAATATGGTTCCCATTCTCCAATTCCTATTATGTTAATGAAAAAAGCTACAGGTTGTACATGTAAAATATCCTCTAGTGGCAGCTACTGCAGCATGAAGATGAAATATCACAGATGTTGAGTTCAGTGTGTGTATCTTAAAGCCTTACTTTTCTCTAGGTGGTTCACTTTGGGAGCGGGAGCCGGGCATGGTGTCAGCACCCTTGGCAGCAGTAACACCGGCGGGTGGCGGCGTCCCGTCCGGCGGCCCTGCGTTGGTGTTGGTGCTGGAGGGCGGGGCTTGGGACCTGGAGCGGAGTAGCTTCCTGTCCCGTTGGCCCTCACCTCCCGTGCCTGGGTTGTTCAAAGAGGTGCCCAGGCTCCCAGGCCGCACCCCTGACCCCGAAAACCATTCTCCTGATTTGGTGAGAATCTCCTGCTGTTTACGGCACAGGTTGCATACCCACATTACCTACAGGGGTTGAAAGGACAAAAGTGTTTGCAAGCTGGGTTCAGCAGCATTAAAGAAGAACATTAAATCAATGGAATACCTAATGAATAAGTGGTTAGGCATGCCTGTGACACAAAAGTCAACATTTATACAACACAAATTCATTTTATTGAACATATAGCCTAGCACAAAACAAATGCAGCATTGCTGACTTCATGGGAGCAGATAAAATTTCTCCTAGACATTAAAAAGTCTTGTTCTATCAACGTTCACAAACACCTTTCAGCTCACATAAATGGTGGTAGCTCATCTTTAAAAAAAAAAACATCTTGGTATTCCCCCACATGCTTTCCCCTCATTTCGTTGCTACAGCTAATCAAATATTAGAGAGCACTCAGATATGACAGACTGGCTGTTTTACCATTTCAACATTATCTGTGAACACAGCTTGGTGAAAGCTATGACACGTTCTGCACTGCTATTTAGAAAAACTACAGAACCCCCTTAAGAGGTCATGTTTCACCTACCCTTTGGTTCTATTGCTGTGAATTTTATGACTCTTATTGCATTGTAAGCCATTAAAAACATTTATTAATATTATGCTCATGTTGGTGATATAATAAAAAGATCACACTTTAGAGGGCTACAAAGAATACTGTAATACTGTAGTGGAAGAAGAGAAAGGAAAAATGAACTCTAAATGGTATTGTACTGTATACGTATTGTTTTGAGAAATACTAACGTTAAAGCTATTCTAGTCAGTGCATCATCTTTGCACATGCAGGCAATGATTTTCTGTGATTTAGCCTCTAAAATTCTATGAAATGCACCATCACAAAATAAAATTAATGACCACAGCCATGTACAGTAGCCATGATCAAATTTGATGCTTCATCCTCTAAATCAAACCCATGGACAATACTCACATGTAGCCATGGCTACTGAATATCGCCTCACTTCGACAGCACAAAACAGGATTTGTCTCCCTCCATATTTATAATCCCAACGGTTTATTTTTCAGAGAATAAATCCAAAGCAAGGAGGAAACACAGTCGTCCCTTGTATTCCACTGCAGAACCTTGGCACAAGGTGAAAACAAAACACCTCTGGGACCTCTGGAAACCCCAAAATGTTACTCCTTGACGGCCAGTGGGACAGACTGTTAGCAGTCAGTTTAGCAGTTAGCCTTCAGCGCGCCAAAGCACATTCATCATGGCCTGATTGAATCCTAGTTGGCGCATGTCCAGACTAATCTGAAGTAAATCAGCTGCCCGCACGGCCCACAGCTGTTGGGCAGCCGCCCAGCCACACACTACAGTATCTTTCTCTCTCTGTCTTTCTCCACCTCTTTACCTCAGCTGAGAGGTCACAGATTAGCAGTAGCCAGTAATCCTTTCAGCTCTTCACCATTATTCAACTCATCATCAGCTGACAAGACCAGCTCACAAATTATAACTTCTAACCTATAGACCCCCCCTCCTCCAACTTCCCCCTCAGGCAGAACTACACAGGTTAGAGATTAAACCCAGATGCCCCAACCCCCTTCTGCCTTCTTCCCAGTGCATGATGGGATATAAGATACTTCTGGATACCTATTGAGCCATTTTTAACTTTTTAATGTAAAGACCTACACCTCAGACTATTGAAATGTTCGATTCTGGTGCCAATATGATACCTTTTTCGATACCTTGCTTTGAAGAATTTAATGGACAGCTGTCTCACGAAATCTCAGCTGGGATGTGATTGGACCATCAATGTCAGATCCAGTTTTCTGTTATACATCGTTGACAAACAGTAGTTAACAATTCACACTAATGAATACACTGAATAATCACACTGGTTCCAAATCAGCTCCATACCGTTTCACAATCATGGAAAAAAATCGGAAATTACAGCATGACATATGGAAATGATTGTACATTAGTGATATTAGAATTATTTATATTTTTTACATCATGCAAAGGGCAAAATTGTCGTACAAGTACATAACAATTCAAGTCAATCGGCACCCGGATGTATCTATAGGTTGTTTTGCTAGTCGCTGCCAACGAAGAGGAGTAAATGCTCTGATCCACAAGCTTAATCCTTGAATGAGAGCATCATATAGAGGAACGCACATCATGGGAGGACTGTTCATGGTCCAGTGTGTTCTCGAACCAGGAGAGAGACATTAAAAACAGATCTCATTCTCTAATGGCACACCTGCATGTGTTTGTTATGCGCTTTAAAGCCTATGGGGGGAGGGTAGTAAACAATAAAGAAGTTATAGAACACATGAGCACACACACACGCATGTGCACACACACACACACACACACACAAACACAAAGGATATAATACATATAATCCTTCACTGGAGTGATTGTGCTCTGCGTTCCTGGATAGCCTGAGAGATATTGTAGGGGGAATTAATTGTGTGTGAACTGAGTGTGTGTGTGTGTGGGTGAATGTCAGTGTGTATGTGTGTGCGTGTGTGTGTGTGTTTATGTACATAAGATGCAAAGCCCCACTCTATAGTGTGTGTGTGACACACTAGTAGCATAGTGCTTGCTGCTGGACCAGTCAGAGTGTGATGTCAGACCCTCAGCTAAACTGACCAATCAGCTCCGTCCAGAGGCAGCCCACTCTAGCATCACCTGAAGTTCATCCTGCTGCCTCACTGTGTGCTGAGGAGCGTGATGTGCTGTGAGAATGTGTCTGTGTGTGTGCAGATATGTGTACAGTATGTATATTTAGGACATTTCTGGAACCTTCTTGCTTAGAAGACCGTGACGTGGGCGACTGCCTGTAGGCAAGATGTGTGTATGTGTGTGTGTGTGTGTGTGTGTGTGTGTGCGCGCGTAGAAAATAAGCAGTGCCATCTCTCTCATGTAATAATGTCAACCTCCTTCTGCCTAAAAAATGTGCTTCTCCATGGTAACCAAATCACGGTGAAGAGCCAGTGAGAGAAAGGGGGACAAAGCAGTGTGTGTGTGTGTGTGTGTGTGTGTGTGTTCGTGTGTGCCTGTAAAACTGTGAAAGAGACAAACAGTGTGTTTGTGTGTGTGTCAGTACTGAAGGACAATGACAGCAGAGAAAACAAGAAAAAACTGCACAAATGCCTCAAGTTGCCATTGCATTTACTATCTGATATGAACCTGAACATGGATTTCCTCTCCCTTTCCCTTCCTCACCTTATTTCCTTTTCTCTCCCTTCCTCCTTCCTTTCCTTTCCTTTCTTTTCCTTCCCTTTCCTTTTCTCTCCTTTCTTTCCTCTACTCTTCTTTTTTCCTTTCCTTTCCCTTTATTTCCTTTCCTTTCCTTCCCTTTCCCTTCCTCTCCTCTCCCTTTTACATTTCCTTTCCTGCCTTTTCCTCTTGTCTCTTTGCTTTCCTCTCCTCTCTTTCCTTTCCTTTCTTCTCCTTGCCCTTTATGCCCTTTCCTTTCCTTTCTTTCCTTTCCTCTCCTTTGTTCCTTTCCTTTCACTTCCTCCCCTCCTGATTTCTTTTCATCTCCTTCCTTTCCTTTCTTTTCCTTTCCTTTCCTTGCCCTTTATTTTCTTCTCCCTTTTTTACCTTCCCTTTCCCCCCTTCTTTCCTTTCCTTTCCATACCATTTCCTTCACTCTACTCTTTTAATTTTCTTTTCGTATTTCCTTTCATCTCTCCTCACCCTCTAGCTCAGCTGACACACCTGGCTTACTTGACAAATGAAGACACCACACACCTGTCACTCATACTTCTCTATCCCATACCCTCTTTGCTTCATCTCCCGCCCCTAGCGCTGCTCCATCCATCTGCTGACAAAATGGTGAAGCCGTGCGTCGTTGCCGCAGCTCTGCAAGCAGCAGCAGCATTCAACAGCCACTCACGGCGGGAACAGCATTTATTTTAAGCCCGAATTGTGTGAACATCAGCTTTTCCTTAAATGGGCAGAATAGATGGGAGCCTTCGGGGTGGCGGGGCAGTGGAGAAGGTGTGGTTGGCTTTCAATGAGCGTGTGCAGTGACCCCCGCCCTCAACACACACGCGCGCGCACACACACACACACACACCTCGACAGGATGACATATGAGGCAGTGTTGGGTGTAAACTGCCATCGTTCAGGGAATGGTAAATACTGAATGGTGGGAAGAAAGACGACCGCAAAAGACATAATGCTCCATTTCCTCTAATAAGGTAGTAGATCAACTCTGCAAGCAGGCCAAATTCATTCAGTGGTGAGGAAGGCTGAAAGAAAAGCAGAGCTGTTGTGGCTGTAAATCCACGCAGGTTTTAAATTTCTGATCTCAAGATCGCGGAGAAGACTCTCGCTGCCCATAGTGCTCTACATTACCCAACAAGCCCTCCAAATTAAACAACAAAATACTGTACATTGTATCTAACTGCCCTCCAACTATAATATAAGCGTATCCTGATCTGATGCCCCTATCAGCAGGATGACATCATGTGTCTGTGCCTTCCAAAGTTAATCTGTTCTATGATGTAACAACGCTATGGTTAAGGTTTGGTTAGATTTAAGGCCTTTACACACTGGCAGTGTTTTTTTCGTGCAATTACAGTTTGTGCCGATTGCTTACACACTGAAAGTGAATGCATAGACAAAAGCATCAAAACCTTTACCTTTTGTAACCATGCTTTAAACAAAGGCACCAAAAGTACAAACATTTTTTCTACTTTGCACTTTGTTTGCAACTCTGCAACACACTTCTTGCAAAACACCACACTGTTTTTTACATTAGACACTTCGTTCAAGAATGAAATCTCTTGCAATCATTGGGAAAACACTTCTATTCAAAATGCAAAACATTTTCTTTGTGTTTTGTTGTTGAAAAAACCTGCAATGGCAAAAAGAAAAACAGTTGGGTTTTTTTTTTCTGAAGCCTTTCTATTTCTGTGTTCATTGAAATGTGAGTAGATGTACAGTCCTGGAACAATCTTTCACAGAAGCCTGTATGAGAAAATTACAGTTTTTTACACAGTAAAATGACACATAATGCACAATTACTGAAACTGACACAGAGAGCAAAACATCAGCTCAAGACTCCAAAACTCTAAACACATTTTCTGCTTTGCACCTAATTTGCAATTCAACATGGCACTTTTTGCAACACAGTGCACACAGTAACTACATAAGACACAGGAATCTGACATAAAGTTACTTGTTTGCCATTTCAAAACACTGCCATTCAAAATGCCACACCCATGCACCAATTGGCCAATACGCATGCCACCTGGCCAAATACCTAATTGCTTAACTGTCAACTCATCAATCAAAATGTAAGCACTATAAAAAGACCACAGGTGAGTACCTTTTTACAACAACAATGGAAGCCAACATACCAGCAAGAGGAAGAGGTAGAGTAAGGGTGAGAGTGAGAGGGGGAGGAAGAGTGAGAGGTAGGGGTAGAGCTGGAGGGGGTGGACGAGGACAAAGAAGAAGACAACTTTCTGATGAAATCCGGGCAACAGTAGTTGACCATGTTAACAACCATGGGTTGACAATGGGAGAGGCTGGACTGTTGCCTCTGTTACTCGGACATTTAGACTTGAGCACAGGTACATAAGCAAGTTTTCATTCATAATTCAGGACTCCACAAATCCTACTGTACACATCAGTTGTTGTGCGACACCTATTTACTTCATGAATGGCTGCCATGTCATACACTCCATACAAGAATCCTGCACAATTTACTGTGGGAAAAAAACTCTTTAGGCTACACTGACCAATCATTATATTTTTGATTTTGAGGACTGAGAGACAAAGACATAATGGTGGAAGGGTTCAAATGTTCAATGAGGCACAGGAAGCAGCAATAAGCAACTTGGTTTTGGCAAATAATGCAATTGGACTCCGAGAGATTCAAAGCCACATCATAAGGGACAACACAATTTTAAACAATATCTGGTATGTCAGCCTGTCCACACTGGCCCGTATTCTCCATTGAAACTAAGTGCACATGAAGCAGCTTTACACGGTGCCTTTTGAGAGAAATTCTGAAAGAATCAAACATCTGAGACATGAATATGTGGATGTAAGTGCAAGACTGACTACAGTATACTAACCACAGTACAGCATGTTTTCCCAGTGTACTGGACTACACCATATTGACTGATTTATTTGAATTTTCAGCGATGAGGCTGCCTTCAATCTCACAAAGACCAGGAGAAGGGGAAGGAACATCACTGGTCACAGAGCCATTGTAGATGTTCCTGGCCAAAGTGACGGCAACATCACAATGTGTGCCATCTTCACACATAATGGTGTCCTCCACCACCATGCCATCCTTGGTCCATACAACACAGCCCACATACTCACATTTTTGGACAGACTGCACAACATTTTGATACCGGCGGACCATATGGATGACGCAGAGCAGCACAGATATGTTGTAGTATGGGACAATGTCAGCTTCCATCGTGCAGCCTGGCCCAAAATTGGTTTGTTGACCACCCACAAATTCTTGTTCATTACCTTCCACCCTACTCTCCATTTCTCAATCCAATTGAAGAATTCTTTTCGGCATGGCATTGGAAGGTGTATGACCGTCAGCCCTATGTGCACATGCCTCTTCTGCAGGCAGTGGAAGAGGAAAATGTGTAATGTGTATTAGCAATTGCAAAAAACTGTAAAAAGATAGGCTATACAAAGTCGGTTACAAAAGACAGCAGTGTTTTGTATGTACATCAGTGTGTTGTTGCTGCTTTTGAAAGAGTAATTTGAAAAAGTATTGTTAGGTTTTGATTACAGAGTTTCATTTTTACATAGAAGTGAGATGTTTAGTGTTGTGTCGTATTTGGCTTGTGTGTAGTTTTGACACGATGAGCCAAATTCTGCAACATGTGTGTAAGCAATTGCAAAAAACTGTAATTTGTACGTGAATATATTTGTTTGAACTGTTGTTTTTGTCATGTGTATTTTCACACAGAACGTGAATATTACACGCCGAAAAAGCGACGTAATTTTTTTACGGAACAAAGTCGATTTTTCTGAACTTTCGCATGGCGAATAAAGACCTCATCACCCTGTATTATATGACCAAGGACACAAAAATGATAAAGACAATGAATGAGCTGGTGCGAATCTATCTACCGATAATATGACCTTTCAGTGAGGGTGATAATAATAGGAGCTGTAAAACTATTACAAAGCACTTTACAAACATTAAAGGCTTGTCTTGAGCATGTTGCTATTGGCTTTTGCCAAATCCAGTCAAGGAGGTCCTATTATTAGACATATAATGTTTAAACTGTTATATCTCGAACCGTTTCATGTTACCTGTAGAACAATTATAACTTGGACTCCGACTGAATGTTAACCGTTTATTCTGCAACTGCAGCACGTTTCATGACAGCATGGCTAACAAACAAAAGAACAGAGCAGGTAGGTTACCCATAATTCCCTTTGGGTAACTCACTATGGGAGTCATGCTAGCCCAAAATAGACAACACTAAGCACATATTTTTCTAGCAAGGGAAATGTGTGCAGTTGCATGGTGGTGTGGGGGTAGATATACAGGGAGAGAGAAAAGACAGACGGTGAAAGCGGAATAACAGTTAAATAGAGATGCTTTAGAATAGAATAGAATAGAATAGACAGAAGAAGGGAACAAAGAGTGGAGTAGAGAGGAGTGGAGTGTGAGGAGGAGGAGAGAGCAGCGGGTTAGTCATCTAGTACTGAGAAACATGATTGAGATTATGCAGTGCATCCTCCCTTCCAGTAAAAAGTGCAGTGTCAGCTTGATGCAGTAAGTGAGCAAGACTCTGTGTGGCTGTATCAGTGTGAATCTGAGCGTGTGTGTGTGTGTGTGTGTGTGTGTGTTAGTGGTAGATTGTTGGCCATGACCTAATTGAAACCACACAGGATATCAAATACTCACAAATAAGCCCCAAATTAAACATGTGCATGTACAGCATATAGGAATACTTATACTTATATAATGTGGAAAAATACTCAAAGCTGTATTTTAGCACTATTATGTGTGTGTCTTTCTGTACTGTATGTGTTTTTGTCAAACTATAAAGACTATAAAAGTGGTTCTGGTGTGATATGTGGCTTGAAGTTAAAGTGATTTTCTGATCATTGCTTTTCAAATACTAGATATTTCTACATAGTATTTATGACACATTCTGAAAAGTGTCAGAGCCAGAGCACATGCAAAGCACCTCCTCTCTTGGCCGTGAATATCAGATATTCGGTAAAGACGAAAATCAGGGTCGTAGCAGGGTGTAGTTTTTGTCATAACACCAGGGATCTATTTGGCCCAGATTATCATACAAAATCTTTAATTTGGTGTTGTCAAATAAAATAAAGTAAATGAAAGGGGGGCAAGGAGGGGTGCAGAATATAACAACAGAGATAGGTATATTATATTATTTTATTTTTTGTCTTTTTGTCTTTTTATTATTGTGGTCACTGTCATTTTTTGTTATTTAAACATTATTAATAAAAAGAATCAAAAATGTATAGAATTTGGTATTAATGACCATTAACATTGGCACTGACAGATGTGATGACTGTGCTTCCTGAGCTCGATTTAGTCTATATTCTGTGAGTATTGTGCATTCATGAGCGCTTATGTATATTTCTATGCCATGTGTCTGTGTGTGTGTGTGCGTGTGTTAGTATCCAGCCCCTGCCTGCTATCCACTGGGAGGCAGTGCTCCTCTACAAAGGAGATAGATTGTGAGCGGTTTGTTCAGTTTCTGGGAGCCATCTGGAGCTGACATTAAACACACATAAACAAACACTCAGCCATTAACAAGCTATAGCACCAGCAAAAGCAGGGCAGCTTGACAGAGAGGGCTAGGAAACACACATCAGCTTCTTCACACACGTCAGAGCTAGCTTAGCCTTTCCATCACATACTGAAATTGATTTAAACTTGAAACTGCTGTCATTTAATGATGTGTTCTGTTTACAAAGCAGTCCAATCAGGGACATTTAGATCACGACACTGATAATATAAGTAAAATCATTCTATCCTTTATTTTCTAGTTTACCTTGAATATGACGCTGGTTCACACATTAAGTAATTGCAATCACATTAAATATTATGTATCATGATTTAAAAGCAAACAATGACTCATATTGAGGCCAATAAAACGTTTTCCCTATAAACATGTTATATTTTGAAGGTAAGAAACATTGTAAGGCATTACGACTAACAGGATGGGTAGTTGTTTGTGCTAGACCTGAGTTTTTCCTTTAAGGCAAGGTACTACATCCACCAATTGAAGTTTGCTAAGCCCCGCCCCCCTTAGTTCAAGTTACTATGCCTGTCAGGCTTTCCATTCCCGCACGGCACATATGCAGTTTACAACAATAACTGTGGCAGATTTACCACTAGAGACTTTGACGGCTGTCACTGTCAGATTTTCTAAGCCATGCTTAGCTAGCTAATTAAGCTGATGTTAGCTCCATGAGTTGGTTGAAAATTCTGTTACCATAGAACTGTTTTATATCTATGGCTGTTACCAGCTGACTTTTTAATGTTTCTGACTCGTTTAATAGGAGAATCTTGCAAAATGCAAATTAATGAATATGCTAAAAGACTGAGACTAAAGCTAACAGGTCCCAGGCAAACACTCATCATCCTCAGATGATCCATGTTAAAGACATGAAAATAAAGAAAATGTCTTGTTCTTTTGTTGCAGTGTAGCACTAGTTAGTCCTGTAAGTATGATAAGGAAAAACATAAGATCAAACTGTTATTTTGTTCTAACACTAACCCCATTTGGCTGCTTAGGTTACAGACTTGTTCATGTTTTCACTTTGAACGTTACAAGAGAAAAGGCTTCTAGCGTGAGGACTTGATTGATGTTTCTGGTAAACGTACTGCTATTTCGGGTAATTAATTGTTACATACATTTGGGGAAATACTACACAGTGGATATGTTTGTCATGAATGGGATTTTTTTTCGTAACGTGTAACCCCACAAATGTACTAATGTAGTAGTGTAAGCTAGTTAGCCGATTGCAACTTACATTAGAGCAAATAAACATTCCATTCCTTCTATATACAGAGTATTGCTCCTACTACAGCCCCATCCCCCGACATCAACATGTGGAGAGATCCAAAGCTTGAGAGGCCTGCCATGCCTAGTTACGGTTGCTAAGCTATGATTGGACAATCGCTGTTCGGTGGCCGGGATTAGCAAACAGCCAATTCTACTGGTAGAAGAGTCTCAGCAGTTTGTCATATTTGAGCTAAGACCGGGTCATCTTGATTCTTGGATTTTAATCTAATAGTGTGAGAGAGAAGTGAGCAGTTACTAGATTACACCTACAGGTGTTTACCATAAGCAGCACATCAAAAGCCTGTATGAATTCCCTTTTCTATTCTGACTTATTTGCTGCCTTACCTGGATGCTTAGGCACAGTCAAACAATGAATCCTCTTTCTGACTATTCAAGGGCTCAGCGACAACCCAAACTAAAACTGACTCTTCACCATTTCTAACTTTGACAGGGCTTAGCAGTAACAACACTTTTGCGACATTTTGCAGTGACAAAGCATTAAGGGGAAGTGGCAAGTGGACAAAGTGGAACATATACCTGGGCCCCTCCCGTCTCCCCATGGCAAGGCTGGTCTGGTCTCAAACACACAGGCAGGGAAAGCATGCACAGGCATGAGTGTTCATTCATTATGCAGTCAGATAAATGGTCTGTAGGGTAGAGTGCTTTCTTATATGCATGCCCATCCCCAATTTTTGTCAAGAATTTATTCCAGTATCCATTTGCCCCTTTTCAGCACAGCCATGCCTACAGCCATAGGAAGAGGGGTCAGGATGGGTCAGAAGGGTCAGTCGCCCCTGCCAACAGCCTATATTATGGCTCATGCTCGCTCTGCCCGCCAGTTGATTTTCAGGGTCTGCATTCATTCTCAGAATTAGAGTACTGATGCAGGATCACCAGCCAGCTGCCCTGGGACCGCTTAACCACAATGAGCTGTGAGGCAAGAACTGATAGTGGGTCTGAATTCCTGTTCTGATGCTGTGAATGAGCACAGACCCAAAAGTGTGAAGGGGAGACAATAGAAGTGACCCATGCAGCAAAATCCATCACCCAGCAAGCCTTACCCTGTCCTTCACTATGAGACACTTCGCAAGGGGAGAGGACAGACAATGGACACAGAGTTAGTAAAGGTTTACACTGGAAAGAAAGTCTGCTGAGGACACAGTAGTTCCAGGTGGCTCCATCCCACACAGTACAGTAAATGCTTGGAGAAATCAAAGTTAACAAAAACTATGAACTATCAGGGACTCCCTCTTTTCAGTTAAGTCAGTAATCCATAAGTGGATTTGTACACACACTGCCGTCGTTCCAATCCGATCAAGCCCGCTCTCTTGCATCTGCAGTTGTTGGTTTTTCAACCTTTTTTCTTTCAGCTGGGAAATTATAGGTCTGGCCAACATGGAAGAAACTAAACCATGGAATATTGTACATCACCTTTTTGGGGTAGAAGTCAACATGCTGTAAACAGACAAGAGAGAGCTCAGCTCCGGATTTGAACACAGCCAGCGTTTTTTACCTTCAGGTGGCACAAACATCACTTTCACAGCACACAGAGAGAGATCACAAAAAAAGATGCTAACCACTTTGTCCTCCTTTGTGGCATGCAGTCCAGGTAGCAGTGAGAGTTGAGAAAAGTGAGGGTGAAAGTGGAGCAAGAGGGGAAAGGAGAGAAAGAAATGAAAGAACATAAAAAGATATAAGAAATAGAGATGCAGAGAGGGGGAATATGTGTAATGGGATATTGGACAGATTGTGGGAAAAGAAGGAAAAAACAAAGGAGAAAAGGGGGAAAAGAGGACGTGGTGCAAACATTTGTTAATTACATTCTGCAGAATTGACACACATACTTCATATTCAGTGATAGAGTGTGAGGCGGTGGGGACAACAGTATGCAAATGTATGTGACCACTGACATGTTAGGCTGCAGCAACATGCATGACCCAGCTTGGCATGACTGATTGGTGTGACTCGTGACCTGTGACAACATCAGGATGTGCCACAGCTCCTCAGCACAAAGAGGAAGCTGGGACACCAAAAGCAACATGGAGCAAATTCTTTCATGACCCTTCCCTTTAATAAAACCTCTGTCTGTACACTCCCATAAAAGTCTGTCTAGGTCTTTTAAGACACCTTGTTCCTGGCTTACGCTGAAAGGGCAAAATAAAAAAGCATTAAGCTATAATATTTTATTTTTTATAATAATATTATCTTTGTTTTGACCTCAGGTTACAAACTAATTAGTTCAAAGAGGTTGTTGTTTTTACTTCATTTTTAATGCTGGAATAAATGTAAATACAGTGTGATGAATTATTATTGCTAAGCCCTCTTTAATAATACAGTATGTCTGTTATAATGTCAAGCAGGGGTGAAGCCTTGTGGCCTAATCAGAGTTTGGATGCCATTTGCCTTGCAGAAGGCATCACAGCAACATGCTGTTGCTGTGATGCCTTCTACAAGGCACAGGGCAACACTACACAGCTCTGTCATTAGGAAGTGATGCATTATTACAGTAAGCTGCTTAGAAACAAATGAGAGTTTATTGTCTTATATGTCTAACCAATGATTTTGCTTTTTGCAGTTTTACAGAGCCCTACAGTGCTATGTATATAGTGATTTGTAAAATGTCATCTGAAAATTTATATTAAAGCGCCTTTCAATATATTCAGAAGATATCCGCCTCTGAGACCCTATACAATGGAGATGAATGTAAATTCATTTGTGGTATATGGTACTTTTTCAAAATGACATTTGTTACTTTTTGTGTACCACAAATATTTTTTAATTTTGATAAAAACTTTTTCAAAATGACGTTTGGTACTTTTTGTGGCACTGTGGTACTGTTTTAAAATTACATGTGTTAGTTTTTGTGGAACTGTGGTACTTTTTCAAAGTGACACTTGGTATTTTAGTAGTACCATGGTAATATTTTAAAATGACATTTGGTACCTTTTGTGGTACTATCGTACTGTTTTAAAATGGCATTGGTTACTTTTTGTGGTACTGTGTTACCATTACAGAAGGTAAGATTACATTTGAAAAAGTCACCAGTTACACAGCTGTTTTTATGGGGACTGTTTCTTTGGCAGAAGGTAAAACGAGATATCTCAAAACCTGGACAAAAGCAAAACTACCTGCATGGCTAGATACCCCTAGAGGCAGATAAAAAAGAAATTGTGTTTTTGTTTTTTTGTTGTTTTCTTTATGTAATTTGGATGAACCGCTCCTTTAAAGTAAAAAAAAAACAACAACAAAAAACCCAAGATATTCTTATGTTCTAAAGTTTAAAACCCTGTGTAGTTCTTGCTGTCCTCCCATTACCAGTTGTATGTAGCCCATTGATATGGATACATCTGATGAAGCACATACAGTAAATATACTGTGTAAATGTCATTTTAAAAGCCAAACTGCTAACTAGAGGAAAACACAGTGTGCTGCTGATATGGGGTAAATGAGCACACTGTACACAGGAGAAGGTTTTCATGTTAAGAAACAAATCTAACACTTTCCTAACCCTGCTATTCTGCTTGGCTGGCCCGACGACCCGTGACAAGGTCTTCCTGCACATCCCTCCAACATGTTATACGCACACATACACACACACAACCTTTGACACACGTACACACACAAAAAAGAAATGAAAGACTCTTATCCCTTGTAAGGATTTATGAATTCAATTGCTCAGTGTAGGAAGTTCAGATCTGTTAAGTGGTTGGTGCAACAAATCTTAAATGGAACTTTGATGAAAAAAAGTAGTTGCATTATTAGAAATCCTTGTGAAAGGCTGGGATAAGTGCTGAAAGTAAACATACCATATGTTTGAAAAATTATCTTATATTGTCATTTAAAGTGAGACATAATTTTCACTGTTTAATTACGTCCCCATGTGGTAAGTGGATACCAATGGAATTATGTAATGTAAAGGAAGCAGGTATTGTTTTGTATTTGGTGTCTTCTAAACCCAGCTAATTTGACAGGACACAAATGTATTTGATTCATTATGTTAAAGTGACGCTTGTGCAGGCATATGGCGATACACATGAAACAATGATCTGCACTGAATCTCCCTTTCTTTTGACTGAGTTAAATTATTTAGGCCCCTGAAATTCCACTTAAGTGATGCTTAGTATTATCTCAAGGAATAAAATTCCATATTAACATATTCATTATTCAAAAAAGGCCATATTGATTGATGTTATTTTGAGCACACTTTCCCCACAAATAAATCCGTTGCTCTATCTGTTTTTATTTATAGATTGCATTTACACCATGCTAGTCTCATCTCTTTATTTTCATGTAACAGCCTGCCTGCTGTGAAAATAATATTAATGGCTTTACCAACAGGGATACTATCTTTATCCCCTATTCTCACTGGCCTTTGAGTTCTGCATACGTGCGCTGCCAGTGTGAGTTCAGGCCCAGCTGGGCTGGGCGGATACTGAACAGATTGGGGACCAGCAGGCCAAGGGTGGAGGACCCATACTCAGGTAAGATTCCCAGGAGGAGGTCCTCTCTCTTGGGTTGGAGGGGAGCCCAGAGAATGCTTGGATGGAAGAGGACCAGGTCTCTAAATAGTGCAAACATGTTTTGGTTTATGGATGGATGCCACATTGATCCAACCTGTATCAAATGAATGTTTCTAATTTGGTGATATGGTGTGGGCCTTTGTTTTATATTAGTGTGGCCTCTAGAGCCTGTAGCTTAGAGGTAGCACTGCTCACTGTCTTCAGTGCATTGTGGGTTTAACTTAACGGATGTTTTGTTTGTTTATTTGATTGTTTGTTGTTCTTTTTACCCATGCTATGTTCCCCAGAGAAGGAAGCATACTGATATTGGTGATCCCCCCATCCAGTGAAATATCTCTGTGTCTACAAGATGGATGAATTTTGGACATTCATGTTCCCCATGGCAGGATCTTAAATAACTTGTGGTGATTTCTTGATTTTCCTCTAGCGCCATCATCAGGTCCAATACTTTGGTTTTTGACCAAATATCTGCAAAACTAATGACATTCCCATCAGTTGTACTTTGTTTTAGCAAATGATAGCATGCTAACATGCCTCACAGCACCGCTAGCTAGACTCTTGTTTACATTAAGTATCACAACTGTCCCACCTTCGCTGCCACTCCCTATGTAATTTAATCAACAGAACAAAATAAATGTTTATTGGCAATGGAATACACCTCTAAAAACCAAACTACCAAAGCACTCACTGCCTAAATCACAGCTCCACTGTCTGTCCTCAGTATGTTCCATGAAAATATTTTAAAAATATGGCTAAGTACACAGTTTCCCTTTGTCACTAGTGAGGTGTGATGTGGTGATGTTTACGTTTGCATTTGGAACCAATGTAAGCACACTTAGTTACTTGCGACGTTAAAGTTGCAGAAGTTAAAACAACTAATCTTGCTAGCAACAACAGAAGCTGTGTGTTATGCCATTTTCTGAACCAAAGTGAGCATAGAGAGACACAGCAAAGAAGTGGAGTTTTGGGGGGCATTTAGATGCTGTTAAACTGGGTTGCGATTGGAATCCATTCTAAATATTGCAAATACAAGCTAACTACAGCTGCCATCCTTTGTTAACTCTTTTCAGTATGGTGAGATTATGGTATGGTTTTCTGTATTCCTTTAAATATCCTATCTGAACCTTGTTACCCTTCTCCCCTCTCTTTTTCTCACTGGTCCTGGTCTTTGTTTAGACATGTTGCTTGAGAAGGTCAGCACTGTCACTGTCTGACATGCTTGCTTGATGGCTATAGTGCAGTCACAGGAGACACAGGACAACATGCCGCCACTGGTGTGCTTTCACGTTCAAGTGAGCTAAGGTGCTTCAATTTATAACCATTCCACAACACTACAGCCTCAGACTTAAAATGAGCCTTGAAAGGCCTATGACTGGTGCCAAGCCATTCTTCCAATACACTTTGGTCTCACCAAAGTGTGACCAGGAAGCAACAAAGCAGACGGTAACAAACACAGAAGCAGAAGGACCAACCGTACATCAGCTACAGCAAGAATGAGGTGAGTGTGAGAGGTAGAAAGAAAAAGGGGGAGGTCAGAGGTGAGGTTTCTCACATTGTTGGAGCGCAGAGAGACCCGCCCTCCACAGCGAGCGCAGAATTTGGTCTGGCAGTAGGAGCAGAGGTGGCCGCAGCCGTCGGCAAACTTGGTCTTGCGGCAGATACCGCAGGTGGGCGCGTCGTCCTTCTGCTGGGTCTGCTGACGCCGCGTCTCAGCCCCGATGCGACGCACCTCCTGTTTGTAGCTCTCAAACTGCTGGTGCAGTGTTCTGAGAGAAGAGAGAAAAGTGGAAGATCGCCCATTAGTGTTACATTATACATTCCCAAACTTTTTGTACTTGATAAACTTTACCCTTCAGCGCTGTTCAGACAGATCTTCCTGTCTAAATATCCTTACATTCATAAAAAAACATCAACAGAAGAGAACGTGGTGGAATTTATGAATAACTGAATAATTTTTTGAATAAATAAATCTAACAGAAACAAATGCGACGTTATGCATGCGCATGTTTGAGAACAACATTTCAGTTCCAGCAAAATAACTGGCAATTAGAGCAACACTTGAAAGGTGCCTTTCAAAAAAATCATACACGCAATTAAATGAAACTTCAGCTCAGTTTTGCGCTCTGTGGCTCACAGCCTTTCCCCTCCCTGCTCTTCCCGGGATGCCTGGAAATAACCCGAGTGTGAATTGCAAATCAGGCCATGTGAAAACACCCACAATGTTGTCTCAACAGAACTGTCAAAGGAATACTGCATTAGCATACCATGGCTCTTATATAGGGGACCCAGACAGGCACTTTAATTACCTCACTGAGTGAGAGAGATAGAGGGGAAGGAGGTGGCTTCATTCACAACTTTGGAGCCAATTTGCCTATTTGTGCAAGCAGACAAACTCTAGTTAAGTCTCCAGCAGCACAGTGACTTTACAGTTGTGTCTGCGAGTTCTTTGTCAAAAGAAATGCATCAAAACAATGCAGTGCTCTGACATTCATAGTTTTGCACATTTGCTGAGGTAAAAATGAGAAATTCCTACTAAATCTGTTAACCCTAAAAAGAAAGTTGTATAAGTGGAAGGCCTACTGGTTAGCAGCCTCCTGCTCACTCATTAATAGACAAAATCTGCGAAATTCCTAAAATATAAGTGTAATAGAGCAGTTGATTTCTGATTATTCATTCAGTCTATAAAATGCCAGGAAATAGTAATCGCACGTTCTGAGATCCCATAGTAAGATTCAAATTGCTTGTTTTGTCTGTCCAACAGTCGAAAAAAACCCAAAGACATTCAGTTTACACTGTTCAACTAGATCACCTGGGTCTATTGAAAGCAGACATGTCCTCACGTCTGTAGTGCTCGGCTGCAGGGTAGGAAACAGGCAGGAAACATAACACCTGATCTGTTGTCAGCAGATTTATGTGGTAGAAATTATCAAACAGATAACAGTCCTCCACCATTAGACCCATCCAAAGTCCAGGGACGATGCTACGTCTTTACAGAAGACTTTTGAGTTGGAAAAAAAGGTGTGTCTTTGTCAGTCTTAGAAAAACAAGCTGTCCAAATGAAACGTTGCGTAATTCCCACAAAGTATACAGCCTCCATGTAAAAATCTTTCATAAGTATGCCAAATAGAAACTTTCCAAGGCAGAAGCCAGTTGTACATTCGTCTTCACTAGCTGTCTCTGGCTAGTGCTAGAGCAGAGACAGCAGACTGCTGCCACCCTACAGAGCTGGAACACGGAGGTGAGTGGTGGACTGGGACACATTTGGCCAATCAGCAGACACAGGGAATAGTTGGAACAGAGACAGTGATTTTGTGACGTGGAATGTTGAATGAAATGTGAAAAAAAATGATGTTGATTACATTGATGTCAAGGTTGGAAAATGAAACATCACACACAGCCTACGCATCTTTAGGCTGATATGTTGAGTATTATCAAGTCTTATATGCACTTTTCTCAAATATTTGGTATGTTGTGTTTAAGTTCAAATGCTGAAGTTTTGTAATGCCTGAAGGGGACTTAACAACTAGTCTAGGGGCTCAACTTCAAAGCATCAGTGCCATCTATAATGCAGAGCCAGGGCACTTTAAAGTTCACTCAAATGAGTTAACATAATGAAGATCATCGCTGTACCAGCGTTTCATACCATTACACCCAGTCTGATCTCTTTATCCGTCACCAGTGTTGGCTGTGTTTGACTGAGGAAGACAGGGTGAAGCTTTGAACTGATGACATAGATACTGTGATAAAGCATCCAGTGGAATCCTGTAACTGTAGTCCTCCACAGATACAGATAAAGGTTTCAAGTGGAAAATGTCTGCACATTCACATGTACTCACGAGATGTATGAATTTGAATTGCATGTGCATGTTTTCATTTAGAAATGTTTCAAGTAAGCTTTGATTTAGCTGATAGTCATAAATAATGATAAGTGGACATTGGAGTTTACAAACCTCAGCTAAACTGATCCGTACGTACTTCAAATGGAAAAAACAACATGACACCGCCACAGCAGCAACGTCATAAATGTGACCTCTGACCCCAAAAAGCTATCTATCCTGCCAATGGGAGTCCAGGGGCTGAGCCAAGCCCAGGCACCATGGGAACAGCTGTCAGAAACAGAGGGTGCACAGCCGGTTGTCATGGTAACGTGGTGGCGTCAAGCGATGGGTGTCAGCGGGTGTCAGTGCACCAGCTGTTCCTGTTCTTAGAGCCACGGTTTTATCAGTCTTTTCTACCACTTCCACACTTTCAACAGACATGCACTGTTAAAGCTGCACGGGGATACTTCTTTAAATATAAAAATAAATCTGTGTTCTGTAGCCTAAATCACAAAGGAGCTCTGTGGCAGTGAGGAGAGTCTCATCACCTTTCACTGACAATCTCTAGATTTAGGGTGAAATTCTAATGTAAGGTCTGGACAATTTCCTTACAGGAAATGAAAAAACACAAAAATATCTCTTAAATGTTAGCATGTTAGTGCCATTCAGTGAAACCTGGACCCCACAACATTAGATCTTTTATATTATCTTCTCATATACCTTTATGTAAAGATACTTCCATGATTTCTGGATACTACCAATATGGAAACCTATGGTGGCTTTAAACCTGTATTAATTGTGTTGCTCACCTAGGGACAATGACAGTTCTCTGTGGATTACTCACTATGAGCGACATCTTCCATACAACACAGTCGCTGGACCCAGTGTTTATATAAAAGTATTGATTAATGCAACTTTAAATCATAACAATTTAATTTGTACTTGCACTTCTTAGTTCAGACCCAAAGACAAACACTACAACTCCAGTTTTTTTCTCCCAATTTGATAACTGACAGAGTTGCACAATACATCATCACCGATGTCAATGACACAGGATGTGTGATGGTAACATCCTCTCACAAACAGTGCAAAGATGAGGCAGACTGACACACTATGAACTGTAGGTTCCATAAATGCATACGGTATTCAATGACAATTTGTCCTCAACTGGAAAGCGATCTACTGTATAAAGAATTGAGCACATACAAAATATACAATATACAGCTACAGTTTTCACAAAACGTGCAATCTCTCTGTCACACATACACCATCCAATATTTAATATTCACACTCTTTTAATAGACAATGTGACAGTCCAGACTCATGCCCTCTTAGTCAGCATATAGTTCCCATATTCATTGTAACGTCCACTTGACTGCATATCATGAACAGTACCTTTATGTTTATCTTAACCTTGACTCAGCAGGGGATACATGAGTGACCTCAACCATACGGATGAAAACGTAATCACTCTGTGAAAACACAGGGAAGGACACCCTCGCAGGTAACAACATGCTCCCTGTGCTCACTCTGTGTGTTCATCAGTTACTGGCCTGAGCCGGGCTGCCTCCCCAGGGGTCAGCCACCATGCCTGGGATCACAGGTGGTGAAGGAGCGCTGACTTATTTTTGCGGAGCAGACTGACTCTTTCTTCAGTCGATTTCACTCAAAAACAGGCAGAGAACATTTGCATTGCTAGTGACTTGCATAGACAAACTCACACCACTATAAAATATAGGTTAATGTCTATTTTGTAATATTTGTTTTCTCCCTAAATTAACTCATGAATCATGTTGTGCCAGCTTTCATCTCTCCTGGATGTACAGTACATTAGTGTGTGTACAAACTAGGCCTGAGAGATGAACTACACAGGCACTACACTACAACTACACACACAAACCACAGATTTAAAACATTACCACAGAGCTAGATTAACATATTTTTTACACATTAGCTACAAAATTGTAAAAGCCATTGGTAATGTTATTGAAGCAACACTAATCAATATTTTTTATATTAACAATGGGTCATATTACTGTGTAATGTGAAGGGGGCAAGGGTTGCTCATAGTGACAAACCCACAGGAAGTTATTACCCAACTCAGCATTTCCTCTTAGCTCTACGTAGCTTTTAAGCCTATTTTAGCTTATTATTGGTTTCCCAATCCACAACTCAGCTGTCATTAATTTCACAGGCAGTTGTTTTCAGTGAAAAAGCTCTGATAAACCCACTGTACGCCACCTGCCCAGCACCAAACAAGTAGACAAGTTAGCGACTAGCTGATGAACATAGTGGCTAAAGAGCCAGACATTTTTCTAAAGAGTTGGGGGAGACTCAAACAGAAGGTGTTAATGTCCTCTTTTAGCAAAAGTTAGCTATATTCTCACCGCCTCCAGCCCCAGCGCTAAGCTAACGTGTCCTGACCAAGACCAATGTTTTCACTGAACACACAAAACAAGATATCAGTTACAGTACACTACTCATTACTGAAAAAAGTAACCTATTCACACTACTGTAATGTGTTACTATCTGACACTGTTAGCATGTGGCCGAGGCAGACAGTGGCCAGAGGGGTCCAAGTGGTGTGAACCGGCTGGACTGTGGCTGTCTCCTCTCTCTAGGTCAACACCATGGACCAGCGGGGAAAGCCAGAGAGCCAGATGTTAGCAAGCCATGCTTTGGGCTTGTGGAAACACGTAAATGAGCACACATGCACACAGTTACATACACACACATAGGCAAATATAAACAATGTCACAGACAGAAAACCCACATATACACATGTATGGGTTTGCCTACACCCAGGGCCTCACATATTCACCTCAGCATGTCCAAGGACTCCCTCCTTCTTTCTCTCTCTTGTTCTCTTTATCTCTTCCTCTTGTGTCTCCACTCTCTTCACCAGTCGTTGATGTAGAGTTGTTAATTAGCACCGCTATGAATACATTGCCCAAGGATGGGGAGTGGAGAGGGGAAAGCTGTGTGAGTGTGTGTGTGTGTGTGTGTGTGTGTGTAGGGTGGTACTATTTCTGTCTCATCAGCTGATTACTGGTGACACCTTGCAGAAGACTCTTTCTTAGTTGGAGGAGACACAAGAAGTTAGAAAAGAAGCAGTCTGAATGTTTCAGCCCTTGGCAAAGGGCAGCAGGAAGCGCTCCAGTGGTTACTGTTGCTTCGCCTGTAGCAAGCAGTGGCTATACTTTACCACTCCCAATTCAACATTTTCGACGTTGCGATGCGTCTTCAATTTCACACAGAAGTAAACAACAGGCTTCTCATTTCTAACCGACAGTTGTGGATTTTGTTGGCTGAAATGACAACTGTTGCTAACATATTTTATTAGCTGTAGCTAGCTAGCGGAAGTTAATGCTAACGCTAAAACTGAATTGAATTGAAAACTCGATCGCAATGGAGTTTAATGACTTTGATTTTGTAAAAGGGTCCTATATATGCATATGATGGCTACATACACAATATAATGCTAAAATACAGTCTAAAGCTACATGTCCCTGAAAAGTCAGCATCCTCACCAGCTGATGATCTATGTAGAAGACATGAAAATAAAGGAGCAGCATTGTCCATGTATTTGGGGCTAGAGCTAGTTCGCCTTTCAACATAAGCCTTGGATGGTTTGGAAGCTTACTATAGAAAAACATATTTGGACAAGTGACAATAGATTTATGCTTTAATATTTGTATTTCCAAACAGTATGTTTCACTTTTACAGTTCAAAATTTGAGGATGAGGACTAACCAATGACTTTGGCAAACCTAACACTATCTAACGCAAGATTGTGTGGCACGTAAACTATTGATATAATACCACCTTGGCAGGGTTGATGTTCCAGTCCTGAGGGGTATTCTTCTGACGAAACCTATCACCCCATTAAATAATGTAGTTAGCTAATGACATGCCCCTTGTCTTCAGGTTCCTAAGGTTAGTTAGCCGGGCGTGCTAACAATCGCGGCTTACATTAGAGCAGATAAACACACTGTTAAATCACACCCTCCAAACTATTGAAATGCCAAGTATTGCTCTTATTACAGCCTAATTCATACACACTGTTTAGTCGTGGAGAAATCCTAAGCTTGACAGACCTGTGGTGCCCAGTTAGGGTTTCTAAGCTATGATTTGACAAGCTCTGTTCAGGTTTAGCTGACAGTCAATTGACACTAGTGGTTGTAACAAACTGGCATTTTTCAGAGATTTGGAGCTTTTAGTTGAAAGAACAAAACAAGCATGGTGGATTAATAGTACCAGCACTCCATGACAGCACACTTGACGATGTTGAAGGAAAAGCGTCTCTGCTTCTGATAGAGCTAGAGACCGAGAAGACGACAGACATGTTGACACACGCTTTGAGGAGGCAAGGAAAGGAGGAGTCAGGGGTGGAGGCGGAGTGATCAGAAGAGGTAAATGAAAGGGAGCAGACACAGACAGGGAGAAGACACAGTGGGGTAAAAAAAGAAACAGGAAGACAGGAAGGACAGGTGAGGAGTGTGTACACACAATCCCAGAAGTCTTCCCATCTCAGAAAGAGATGTATAGACAAACGGCTGTCTACAGGGAGGAGGAGGAGGAGGAGGAGGAGGAGGAGGTGGAAGGAGAACAAGTGAAAAAGCAAAGGATGAACAAAGAGAGCCAAGATGGAAACAAGCGTGGGCCAGAGACCAGCGGAGGAGAGAAGCCGATGCATCCGGAGCCACTCTATAAATACCACTTGAGAAGAGGAGTGGATGATGGAAAGAGGAAGGGGAGGAAGAAGAGGAGGAGAGAAAGGAAAAGAATAGATAGATCTGCTCAGGAACACTGGTAGTCAGTTCATAAAAGCAGGAACATTAGTAATTTATTGGAAATGAAGAATGAGTCAAAAAAAACCCTAAAAAAAACCTCAATATTTCTGCTGGAGTATGGTGTGTGAAAATGATGAAAAGAAACAAGAGCAACAGATGGGTGCTTAACCAAATGCAAACATCTTCTTTGTTTTCTTGTTTGCCATGATGTTATTCATGACGACTTTTACATATTTGGCTCCCTCCCCTGTAAAAAAGGCTATAAAATGGTACCAACGTCATAATGCTAGCAGAAATAAAGCACCCAGATGGCCAGTGTGTATCTATCTATAGGGCAGCAGTTTCTCGAACAATCTGGTCAATCCTCCCTAACTTGATGGGGTTTGATTCCAAGCTGTCATTCCTTCCAGGATCCAATGTTACAGCCACATCTACACCGACTGCTGTAGTCACATAAACCTGCTGTGTTGGTACACAGCTTTAGGGAAGCATTGTTCAATGAAACGAAATCTAAACTGCTGTGTTCTCCATCATTTATTTTTCATGAAGTTTTTGAAGAAAAGAGACCCTTTTACCACCACAACCTTTTTCCCATACCAATTACTTATGTAAATGTATATCTCCAAAACAACAACCATATGCTCCAAAATATAGGGTAGGCTATGTTCTGTCTTTGATTGTAAGACGATGATTTTAGTGTCAAACTAAACTCAGCGGAAGTTAAATTTCCACAATGTTTCCTCCATTCTTTACCACCTGAGCTTCTGTTTAGGGATAGTGCAGTTAGGTAAGTCAGCAGTCGCTGTTTGGTGGTTTTATTGTTCACTTCCTTGCTGGTTTGGGAAGGCCTTTAATATGGCAAACCCCATGTGTACGTGCAAACAGAGCTGAAGTGGATAAGGCAAGTGTACAGAGATCAGAATTGGATCGAACCTCTTCCTCTCATAGTTAACCTAGCAATATGAAAGCTACCCCTACTGATGTGGAGTTATACTTCTCCTATTCCCCTGAGCCCCTATTTTCCCAATGTTTCCTTAAAATTCCCTTTCATGTATTCACAGTCAAATGAATGTAGTCACGCTAGCAGCAGGGCTCTAGGGATGACAATGTTGGTAAGTCGGTTGGTCCATGACTTTGGTCCAGACTGAAATATTTCTTCAACTAGTGAATGAATTGTCATGAAATTGTGTACAGACATTCATGGTCCCCAGATGATGAATCCTACTGACTTTGGTGACCCCCTGACTTTTCCTCATGAGGTTTACTTTTGCAGTTGTTAGTGAAATGTCTCAACAACTATTGAATGTATTACCATGAAATTTGGGACAGACATTCATGCCCCCCTCAGGATGAATTGTAGGAACTTGGTTGATCCCCTGACATCATGCACCATAACCAGGTCAAAGTTTGAGTTTATGCAATACTGTGGCTTAGGACCGAATACTTGCTAATGACATTCCCATCAGCCTCAGCTGTACTTTGTGTTTAGTGCTAATTAGCAAATGTTACCTTGCCAACACGCTAAACTAATATGGTGAAAATGGTATGCATTACCTGCTAAACAATAGCATTTTATAGCCTAATTGTCATTGTGAGCATGTTAGCATGCTGATGTTAGCATTTAGCTCAAGATAAATCGTGGATGTCATGTGCATCATGCTATACATATTTCCATGGAAATATGCTGCCTCTGTTACTGCTCCATCACAACACAGAATGTCCTTTAGCTACATAGCTTTAGCCTGTCAGACTAAGAAGGCCCTCCCATGGTCAGTGCTTAGATGCTGATAACTCTTTTTATTGATGTTGTGAGTGTTTTACCCATATTTATGGAGCAGAGTGCTTTTTTGGCATGGCCCCAGTGTGTATGTGTGTATATATGTGTGTCTATCACTCTATCTCTCTCCTCCTTATGCATTTTTCTTTCTTTTCCATTTATATCCCTCTAACTCTTTCCTTTATTTCTTTCCCTCTCATACCTCACTCATATCTCATATCTTCAGCCCCCCCCCCCCCCCCCCCACTTCTTCTTCTTCTTCTCTTAATTTTCTGTGAGCCCCACCAACCTCCACACATTGTGAGCTACAGGAAAAAAAAAAGAATTGTGTTGTTTGGGATATTTATTGTTGCGAAAGATCCACAGCTAATGTCGTGGTTAATTTACGTCCAAAATGTTGTGCTTGAACACTACGTGCAGAATTCATGTTTAGCAATTGTTTTGTTCCTGCAGGAGAGGAGTAAATAAAGCCAGTCTATACTTCAGCATGCTGAGAAAACATCTACTATAAATGCACTTATACTACTATAGCAGTTTACTTGGTACCAGTCTAGTCATGCACACATAGAACATTCAGTCTGCAATTGTATCTGAATTGAATCAAGGTACTAAGTACCAGATTAGGCCCATTAACCATAACTGAGACACATTGTATTAGGGTATCATTGCCATGAATCTTTACACCTATGTCAGTACACTGTGACATCACTGGTGGGTGTGGTTACAGGTGCAGGAGTGTAATTTTGACCACACCCATCAATGATGATGTGATGCTCAAAGGTGCAACAGAGTTTGAAGGGCAGCAAAACACTGTTTTCCACCTGCTTTTATGTTTTATGTTTGTTTGTTTTTTAATTAAATCAGTCACCTTTCCATGTGTTTTAAATTACTTCACATGACAGGAGAATGTACTGAGCACGTTTTCTCCATCTAATAGATAGCATTGCTGTGGTATAGTTATGTGTATACTAATTATACAGTTAAATGATTATATTGTAGCTGTTTTTTACAGTATTTGATGATAAAGTGTATATTTGACATGAAGTACGTCCATGTACAAGGAAATGATAATGCACAGTGAGCATTCCCAACATAAAGAGGACAAGATGGCGACAAACACAACTCCATTTCATGTCATGGTGTTCCCTTATTTCCCATTACAGTCCATCATTTTCTATATCAGATCCTTTTGGAGTGCACTGGCATGCTTATATCATGGTCACTTAACAAAAGATACCAGGAAGGAATGTTTAAATTATTTTTATTTTGATTGTGGTCAGTTTAACCCACGGTTAGGTTGACTAGTAAGATGAAGGAAAAATCTGAGTGGAGAAACATAATGAATGCAGATGCTTCCATACAGGACACGAGGGCTCACTGAGTGGTTTGATGAAAACGATGTGAATCATGCTGTGGCCTTCACTGTCACCAGATCTCAACTCAACTGGAGCAACATGTTAGATAGCGCTCTCCACCACCATCAGCTAAACACCAAGTGAGGGAATATCTTCAGGAAGAATGGCGTCCATTCCTCCAGTAGAGTTCAGAGACTTGGAGAATCTATGCCAAGGAGCACTGAAGCTGTTCTGGAGGCTCGTAGTGGACCAACACCTTATAAAAGGATAGGTTCACATTTTTTAAAGTCTATCTTAATACACTGCTCACATCCCCATATGTACATTGAAATAGTTTTTCACACAAATGTTCCTCCTCGCCATACTGCCTCTGAAGAGATCCTTTTACAAAGTGATTTAAATGTAAGTGAAGGGGGACAAAATCCACAGTTCTGTGTAAAAATGCATTCAAAGGTTCAGCAAAAGCTAATATGAGCAGTCAAATCAAGAGGATATCTTCCAAAGTTATGGTCTTTTTAGCAAAAGAAATCCCTCTTTCAGACATATTAAGATACGCTTTATGTTGGTTTTTACCTTAATTTATCCCCTGAAACAAAACATTTTCAATGGGAATGACATCATACGCTTTAAGCTACTAATAATGCTTCAAATGCTAATGCTATATTTTCTCCTTCAAAAAGATGAAAGCTGCTCACCAACTAGAGAGCCAGAAAACTAAAAGCACATTTAAATGAAGTGATAAATAGGGTTATATGTTTATACAGTATGTTAGGATCACATATAAACCATGATTCAATTGCACAGAATCTTGCCTTTCTTAGTATCTTTGGGTTTTTCTATTTGAGGAATCAAAACAGCCTGGTAGTGTTTGTATTGTGCTTTCTGAGGGAGCTGTGGTGGGCAAATCCCTCTCTTACACACAAACACACACAGCCGTATATTCTAGATGCAATTAAACTCTTTGTGACACAATATTATTTAACACGTATTTAAATAAGCATGTAGAGACCCTTATTGAGCAGTGGCTGGAGTAACCGGAGGGTACAAATTTGAGTCCCATACAATGTTGTGTGTGTGTGTGTGTGTGTGTGGCCACTCATGATATAATCCCATCACTTCCTCTGACCACAAACACAGACAGAGATGGAAGGAGAGAGGGAGAGAGATGTTGAGAGCCTGGTCAGCCCAAGTAGAATGCATTCTCATTAAACATTAATGCTGGGGAGGTCTGGGAGCACTAAAGAGGCTACTCACCGACGCTCACTCAGGTCTCTCACTTTCTCTCTCTTTCTCAACACACTCCGAGTCCCACACACTGTGAGCCGCCACCTCTTCCCATCCTCTGTGCATGTGAAAGGCCACGTCCTGGTTCTCTGTCACATTTTGTCCCCTATGTCTTTGCGAATGTAGCTAATGATTCACCAGATCAGGCCAGCTGTATCAACACACAAACACAAGGCTGTTTCCTAAATCGCAGAAGATAGTAAAAGTCCAAAGATAGCTCAGAGGTTTAAGGACATGTGCACTTGTATTCTTTTAGATGAGAGGGGGAAACAAGAGCAGTTTTAGAATATGCAGGTATGACTTTATTATTTGATTTCTAACATACGTACACTGCACGGCAAAAAGCACGTGGACAGATCACTGATGCCGGGAGATAAGGTATTCCTTAATGAGGTAGAGGACAGGGCTCTGTGCAGGCCAGTCAAGTTCTCCAATTTCTTTATGGTCCTGGCTTTAAAACGTCACTAAGGGGTGCCGCCATGGTTTCCAAATGTTTGGGAACCACTGGTCTAAACAGCCTGGTATCTTAACTGAGAAGCAAACACAAGATGCAGCTTTTTGAGACATGCAGCAGAGATGACAGATATGTAGACAAACTCACAAGAACGTGTGCACACACACACACACACACACACACACACACACACTGATGTCCCACAAATCATGTACAAAGACCCATAGACACTGTTAACTCCCCAACCACCCCCCACCCCCTCTGGATTCCATTTATCCAGGTGTTGCAAACACACCCGACTGCCTTTGAGTTCTTTTAATTAAGAGCAAAGTGTGTATATCCAATCCAGCACACACAGAATACACAGACACACACACATATGGAGCACATGGATTCACGCTCTCTCCAGCTGTTTGGAAAAAGAGTGGAGGCTGGCTGAAATGCAACAGTGACAAAGGCATTCTGTCTTCGCAAGAGCGTACTTTCCCTCTGCTAGCTTTCATCCACAGACCGAGAAAACGGCAACGCCATCTGGGTTTGTGGTGTATTTGGTGTGCTGCCTCTCATAAGTGCCGCAGTACACAATGCTCTCACACATACTGTATAGATGCTGTGTGTATGTGAAGGTGGGTACTGTGGATTTTGAGTGTGTGTGAGCACATGTGTACAAGAAAGAGTATATGTGCTTGTATGAGCACATGTTCACCTATGTAAAATGGGAATGAACATACAGTACACGTTCTTCTCATTTACATTCAAATATATGATCAAATACACACACACACATGCACACACATATATCTGCACACATGGACACAGTGCAAACATTTCTCACTGTAATTAGTGGAGTTCAACAGTCGGCCAAAACTGAAATAGGTTAACAAGAAAAAAAAAGGTTCAGAACATCAACAGCAGCCAGTGAACTGAATAGTTAAATATTTCAGGAACCGCTTCCAAGTGTGTGCTATTTTCAGACCTGATCCATAATTCAACATTAGCATTTTTCTCGCAGAAACCTTGAAACTCTTGAGTCTGCTCGGGGAATGTTTCTCTTTAGCTCAGCTTAAAGATACCAAACTGGCTTTAGTGTGAATATTTTGTTTTTTTTACTCTAGGGACAACATTTGGTAACTTGACATCATGCTAGCTGCTGCTGTTTTCAGCTAGCCACAGTGCAAACAAGCTAATCCTAGCAAGAAGAAGAATATCTATTTTAAACATGATAGAAATAATACAAAGGTCAGTGATATTATCTTTGGACCAATGTAAAAAAGAAAATCAAGCTTAAAGGATACAAAAGACAATAGACAGTTAGAAGATGGTAAAACAGTAAGGAACATTAGTCAAGACTGAGTGAAATGTCATTTTTAAGAGTTTTGTCTTGTAATGGCATGGTACTATTTAGTTTGAGAGTTTGTTTAAACGTTCTGGCTCAAACAGTTCAACCCTGCTATGAATTATATTGTAGCTATAGAAACGCAACATTTTGTGAGCTTGAAAACATTGTGAAGGGTGAAGCGACCGTAAATGAAGTGATGTTTATATTTAACACATGACAAAATAAATGATAGGTTTTGGCTTTTTGGTGTAGATCTAAAAACTGCCTTAAATAACCTAAACTCAGCCAACTTAACCAACTTTATATCTGCAGAATGAATGAAGTTGAAGTTGACCCTTCTTTTTAGATGACATATTTTTTAAAGAGGGGAAAAGGAAATTAATGCCTTTATGAGAATATGATTAATACTTGTGTGTACTGGTGTTTGTTAGCCCTATGTTGGTCACCAACTGGAGGCTGTGCCCACCATTTTGTGTCGCACTATATACGTATGTTATATAAATATGTCAATGGAAAGCAGCAATAAAGGAAAAGTTTGATAACATCTAAAAGCAAAGAGCTGTCTACAACAAGTATACCATAAGTTTTCAAGCAATTTCTCATTTTCACTAAGTAAACTAGATTGTCAATGTCTGAATGTTTGATGGAACTCTCAAAGCCAGCCATCCATATATGAGAAAGACCCAGAAATCATGTGAGTACATCAACAACTGAATCAAATGAGCAAAGAAATGCTGCTACACTGCTTTCTATGGCTGAAAACTTTCAAGCATGTTACATTTCTGGCCACACCCTAATCAGTGATGTCAGAGAAGCCGTTTTGCCTATGACAGAGGAAGAAAAACACTTAATGTGACATCACTAATTAGGGTGTGGCCAGAGATGCAACATGCCTGAAAGTTTCAGTTGATTTACCCTGTAAGAGCTCAAACTCCAAAACCACATTGATTCTCAGAGAGCTGTGGAAAGACATGTGCCGCTAAACAGATAAGAACAAAGATAATGAGATGGTATTATTATTTTGTATGTAGAATTCTACCTAAACCAATTACTTTTCAATGAAGCATCTCACATTTATTGACCCGCATATAAGTATATTTTAAATTCTTTCTCTATCACCACATTAGTAACATCACCCCTTCCATTTACTAGTATGCACCTTTTTCTTCTATTGCCTGAGCAAGTGCCATGACTTGTTCATGCTCATTGAAAATTTTATATAAACACATTTGTCTGTTAAAAGTGAAACTATCAATTTTATAAAAATTTACAACATTCTCTATTGTTGGAATGAGCTGCTATTAACTTCCATGCCAGAGACATTGACGAATGGAGCTAAGCTAGGCTAAACTTACCCTATGCATACCTTGAAACTGCACGCAGAGACAGAAAAAGGCACAACCTTTTGAGTTTGTTTTGACACTGCTTAAAGCTGCATACATTTTTTCCCCAATTTTCTTTGGTCACTTAAGGGCATCAAGCTGTAAACTCAACACTGACATATTATCACCTTATAGTGTTGTTATAGCAAATGTGTTAGCAAACAGCTGCATTATACATCCATTAGATACAGAGCAACATTAGTATTCATTTGGAGTTATGCTTCTGGCCACCTGATGAATGCAAGTCCAATATTCACTCTTCTATTAGTTCCACTAACTCCTTAGAAAAATGTTTGCCTCTTAAGCTGCTAAATGCTCCACTATGTTCACCAGATGGTTGTTAACGTTGTCTGTCTGCTTGGTGCTGGCCAGGTAGCGTTGCTCAAAACAGCTTCCTGCTGTGGCTAGAAATGAGGTTGATGAGAGCAGTGAGAACGAATCAAAACAGTAAAGTTGTGAGCCTTAAAAAACAAAACGATGAGCTAAATGACGCTAAAGGGCTCCATAGAGCTGAGAGGAGCTGCAGAGTCAAGTGATAATTCTCTGTGGGATCACTACTGTAAACAACTCCTTCCACATTACAGGAAGTCTTTTGATTCATTGTTGATATAAAAATATTGATTAGTGCAGCTTTAAGGACAAATCCACCAGAAGCCAAACTATCCTTTTAAGTCCCACATCCAAGTCAAGCTGTTTCTGCTTTAAATGAAAACCTAGTCTTGACCTTCACTACCAAACTACAATTGACCTCTTGGTGGACAGTAGCAGCCATATCAGACAGCAGACAGGGAGAGGGGCTTCGCTGCCCTGTAGATGCACCCTGTAGCCTGCAGCCTTGAGGAGCCTGGTAAAGAGATTAACTGTGTGTGTGTGTGTGTGTGTGTGTGTTTGGGACCCCTTACAGAAGCTCTTCCCATTCTTTCTGTCTCCCCCTTTTCTCTCTCTTTCCACCGCTCTAATCCTTAAAACCTCTAAATCCTCCCTCCTCTCCCTCCCTCTGTGGCCCGGGTCCTGATTTATTCTTCTGTCCATCTGGTGTCAAGGAACAAACTCCAGCCAATCAGCACCTTGCACTGTGCCACAGATCAGAAAAGTGTTAAAGAATCTGATAAATGTTACTAAAAATAATACTAAAGCCAGATGTGAGTTCCAGTAAATTCAAGGTGTACTACTACTAATAGCATTTACTTGTACTTTAGCTCTGCCTTAACATCAACATAAGTGGGTGCCTCCATTGACCACACCCACCACTCCAACGTTACTGTAAGGCCCTGTGTTGTGCATCCACCCCCGTCTGAAATGTGTACAACCTCTCTGCTGAGTGCATCAATATTTTACACATTATTTCTATATTTACATTTTGGAAACCTCAAAAGCTCCCAGAGGTGGACGGGAACTTGGAGTGTTGGGCTGCAGAGAAACGATTTCCTGTTGTGCTAGGAGGAGGCTTTTTAACGTCACAGCATCAGAGAGGTTGGTCACTGCTGCGTTCAGCATTTCGCTCACTCCCCACAGCATGACAGCTCCCCTCCACTAACATCCTCTGGATTAGGAAGTCAGTGGAGGTTTAACAAGTCAATGGAGGGAGTCTCTGAGGTCTATAGTGTATTAGATGTGGACAAAGTGTTCGTTAGTGCTTGTGAATCAGTGAAGGAAAAGCTCAGGTGCTGACTTCTCACAGCCCGACCAGAGCCAATTATTAACCCAGAACCAGGTGTTCTGGCTCAGCAACAGATCGGGACACTCCAGTTTCTCTCATGCTGGAGGTTAAACGCATGACAGATAAAGTCCAGTATCAGTATAACCTTATCACTGCCAGCTGCTCAGGTCTCAGGCAGCGCTGCAACCACATTGGACAGTGCTGACCAGGTGAATAGTCTTGACGTAAGGTACAGAATGTTCTTTTTGGATGGGAATTTTCACTGCTGGGGGAAAGCACCGTTTCCTGTTGTTTGTGTCCACCTCTGCCAATGAAGATGAATTTGTTCTATACGTTTCATAGATAGGGAGGTTGCTTTGAATTATATTGCCTACAAGAAACTAACATATGGTGTCAAAGCACGTATTTTGGCTAAAGCAGAATTATACAGAAATAAATTAAGAACTGGTTAAAACAGCATCAATAGAACATAAATGGATAAATGAATGTAATTGTAGCAAAGTAAGGTACACACTTTTGGTATTTTTAGTGGCATGTCTGGAATTTAGTAGCCTGATAATGAGACCGAATTGCCATCTCATTTCACTTTTCACATTCATTCAACCCAAATATTGTGCTCAATGTTCTTATTTTCTTTTTTTTCTGTTGGACAAAGAAGCTGTGGTGGTGGTTGCTAGGAGCCGTTAGCATTTGTCACGCACGCATTTTTATTGGAATTGCTGAACCATTGGCTGTGACCAGTGATTCAGAGGGTCTGGAACCCAGTATAGCTTTGTTGACTAAGATCATTTGTGTGACAGTAAAGAGACAATAAAGAGAAACTATTGTATCTGACAATAATGTTTATCCAGTGGCTCTGGACCAAATGAAGCCTTTTATATGAAGCTCTCTATGTATAATTCAAGGGAATGAGGTGATCTGTCAAGGACTTTATACCATCCATCAATGTCGGTATCTTTTTTGTTCAGGAGACAAAAATTCTACTGTAATCCTACTGATTATCATTTTGAACACCTTACTCGTAAACTTATTTTATTAAATTTAACATATTTCTGGACTCTTATACCATAACAGAGCTTGTTTTTTCCTTAAAAACAGAAAAATAAGTATACAGTCCATTAACCATAAGCCATACTCTACAGAGATGTCATGTATGCTCATGCTGCTGCTCGTACCCATAAACCACTGGATGCCATTAACCACAGTGCCATTTAATTCATCACTCAAACTACAGTGTATGGAAAAGATCAGTGAAAGAGTTGGATGGTTGTCACTGACATCTAGAAGGCACCAGCATGTTTTTATTTACAAGGCATTGCTATAAATGAAACAAAATGGCCAAATTGTCCGTCTCTTCTTTTCTTCCCTGACTCATTTACTCTACACTCTTACATGCTAAAACTATACTTTGTTGCATTTTCATTTGGAGGACTTTTTGGAAGCATATGCTTGCTGGTATATGTCAGCAACATATATATAAACAGATAATGACTAACAATAAAACACTGTACTGTAAAATACTGTACATTAATAAATAAACACTTAAAGATGTCCATATATCTGCTTACGACTGCATTACAGTGTGTTATAAACCATTTATTATTTATTTTTTATTATTTTTGTACTGTGTATAAATGCTAAATAGGGGGACTTAAAGTAAAGTGTTACCATTTACATTGCTATTATCATATCCATTCAGCATCTTGCATAATAATCCTGTCTCACTACCACTCACTCTTTCCATATTTCTCTCAAATCCCATTCCTCCTTTGTCCATGACGTGCTGGTCCCATCAATGATTAGCCAGATGATGAAGCCATTATTGACTGAACCTGAGCCTGTGCCTCATGGAACATTAAATACATCACTTCCTCTCAAGGGGCCCCCAGCGCAGCTCTCACCCAGTTTCCCTTCAGGCTGCAGTCAGGAAATGAAAACAGCCATTAGAATCGGAGCGAGCCAGAGTGCTATAGGATGCTGCACGCCTGCTACTTCCACATCCTTCATTAGAAACAGGGCCCCTCACATGTTTCAGTGCAGGTGTGGATACAGCTCAGTGTAGGCTGTAGGCTCATGGTGGTTCAAACTGCCATTGCTTGTGGTGGAAACCCCTGAGGCATCAGACTGCAATGTAACCAAGCCTTTGTATGAGGTAGCTGTAGCACACCCAGCCTAACATCTCATAGTGTGTCTGTGCAGACAGTAAGTTTAAAGTGACCTATAGCTAGCTCCTGTCATTTTCCCATAATGCTCCTTTAGTGGCTTTCAGTTTCTATATAGTCTATAGCATCCATGGTTATTCTTATTCTTACACAGCTCAGATTCTTAGTATTTGGCGATGGATTGGCATTTGATCAATATACAGAGGGGTTTCAAAGGTGCAACAATATATTCGGTCTCTTTTCTGATCTGTAACGTGTCCGGTTCAGGCCTGCTAAGACTCCCAACCACACCCCATCTTCTCCTCTCCGCCGAGGGGAGCACAAATGACCGTACACACACACACACACACCGCCTCACCACCGTCCGTCTGTCGGGCTTATAAAACGGTTTGTGTCGCTCCAGGCCTATGTGCTATAATGTCATTGTTATTCCCATTATTGTCAAGGCGGTCTCCCTCTCCCTCTCTCTCACACACACACAGACCCGCACACACACACATTCACTCCACGGCTGCAAAAAAAAATCTACACTGATAAAGCCGCTCCAGCCTGCATGTGTGCGTAAAAGGAAAATCAGAGCGGTGCTGGAGGTGTAAACTGAGGGATGGGGTGATGGGGTGCAGTCCCCATTGATGAAAACGAGTGGGTGAAGGATGGATAATGCTATGATTCATCAACTACCCTCCCACCCACCCTTCCCAACTCTCTCTCCCCCACCACATCCTCCACCAGCACTGTCACACCCCAACCTCATGGCCCTATCTACACCTGTAAAGCGTTTGACCCTGTTTCGGGTCATCTCCATTGACTGTTACGGTGTATTGTGTTCATTTATTGATTGATTCCAGCAGCACCAAGCCTCAGAAGGCTGCCCGCTGTATTTCTAATGATGCCGACTTCCTTCAGGAACACATCCTGAGCTGTTACTGATCTACTGTGTCTTTATATTGGTGGCTTCATATTGGGGAACACACCACCACCACCACCTTTTCAAGACGAACCTATAAGTGCAAAATGATGGCAGAGCAGATGCATCGGCTAATGGTTACTGGCTGTGATGGGTGTGTGATGTTGGCGACTACAACGGTAACACTGTGGTTGAAATGGGCAGCTGGGTATACATGTTTCTACCGGGGGTTGCTATGCGTTACGCGTTCTAACTTCCACGGAAAAGGAAAAATGTTGCCCTTACTTTAGCATGGCTTGTTCTTTCTCCTCTTCGTCCTTTTGCCGAGCCATCACTGCCATGATGATCTTCCTCTCCTCCTCGGTGAGATGGCTGAGGTCCGGCAGATCCGGCATGGATGGCGGCACGGTGGGTGGGCGAGGGCCACCCTGGGGCCCCACCGAGGCGGACATCTTTTCCACCACCACCACCCCACCTCCTCCTCCTCCTCCTCCTCGGCGAGTCGTTTCGGCTGACAGGTTCACCGGAGCGTTTCCGAGCCACACCTCACGACATGGTCCGCGGGCAGGGCGGCAGCGGCAGCGGCAGCCGCAGCTCTGGCGAATAGTGCAAGCCGCTCATGGTTGCAGGCACCCTCGGTTGTGCTTTTGTTTGTCTTCTCTGGGTGTTTCTCCCACCACACTCTCGTCGTCGTTCCCCCCCACCCCCCGCCTGCCCGCCTCTCCCCTCCACCGCCCGGATTCACGGGGAGCCCATCTCCGTTTTTCACGCCGGGAGTTTAGTTGAGCTGAGGGGGCCCCCTGAATCACTCGGCTGGTCTGTGGTGCCTCCGCCGTCGTCGGACTGGAGCTGGATGTAGGGCGGTATCGGCGGAGTCTGTGCTTCTTCTCCTCTCTCCCTCTCTCCCTCTCTCTCTCTCTCTCTCTCTCTCAGTCAATGAGAATGCAGCCCTCCTTCCTCTCCCCTTTTTGCGGAGGCGCGCTTACTCATGTGAGAATGGGGTCCTCACCATCATCACATGCAAGCGCAGCCTTTAGCTACACTGTCTTTTATCCAACACACGCGCACAGATACGCACACAATTGGCACACAAAGTTGCGAAGTGCACAAAGGATAGCGTTTAACAGCTATAACCAACCTTAATATCCGATTCTCGCGATACTTGGTCATTTTTAGTATTTTGCCAGTTCAAATAAATCACATATTAAAGTCTGTTTTATAAACTATGTGTGCCCTATGTTGCAGCGCCAACATACACATGTTTAAGTTGTCTGTCTTTTAGCCATTGGTCATTTTCAGCACCATGGACAGCAGCTCGTCTGAACAGCACCGTGTAGCCTACAGACAGGCTTTATTTTCTTTAATTCTTTCTTTGGTTTTCTTAGCTATTAGAACACCTATGCTGCTATATCTGCCTCGTGGCGTTTTGTTTTTTGTATGCTTCCAACCAGAAGAACAGCTAATCAGCTAACTATCCTCCATTTGGCACCAGCCGTTGCAACTATTTACAAGCACATCTTGATTATTTTATTTTATTAAGCATATTCTGTATGCTCTTTTGCCTATGTATTTTGCATTTGCCCTGTTAATAAACTATTGCTGTATCTACGTCGTGTCACTTGATGCACATTGCATTGCAGGAAGTGTGGTATATATATTTTTATTATATGTGTTATGTATATTACTATACTTTATGTAGCTTGTGTTTAGCCCAGGCTGTGTGTGTTCTGTGTTTCATCTGGCTTAGGGAGAATAGAGCTAAAGCTGAAAATTGTGATAGTTTTGTGCCATAACAAAAGTCAATGGACTGTTGTCTGCAGGGACAACAGTCGTCCCTTGATCTTATCTTTTTTTTGTGGGTTAACCCAAGACAACGACAACTCATTACTTTTTGTTTTAATTCCACAATGTTATATTCCTATTTGCCACATTGGATAAGCCAAACAAATTGTAAGCATGAGGTGTAAGAGAATATCTCCTTTCCCAGAGAAACTTTAGAGAAGTGTTTAGACTGTCAGCTAAGAGAGGTTGGAGCTCCCTGCAGGATCAAACTGATTCTGTCCAATAACAGCCTCAGTCGGAGTTACTACAGGCCAGCCCCCCTCTCGGCTCGCTTTTGCATTCAGATCCAGACTCTCAGGCTATACCGATCCGGAGCTGGCACCGGTTTCTCCCCGATGACGTAATGCCGGGTGAGTGGCTGATTCCATCCAGCAGATGGCATTAACCCCGACTACTGCCACTCAGCCTCCGTCAAGTGACGTCACCGAGGTGGTGACTGTACCGCGGTGACGTCAACTTCCCGTGGTGCAGAATTTTGTCATCATTTAGGTCGTGACTAGGGACCACCAGCCCTGAGTGGCACAGTCGTGCCACAGCAGAGCAGATCTTTGGTGCAGACCTCGGACTATAAATACACTCTGAGTGGAGTCTGTAGGAGGCCCTGCTTTAATGGCTCTTTTCTTTACATTTAGCTCTAATAATGCTTACTATTGGTAAACTCAATGCATACAGTAAATAGAATAAAAATAGTGATGTAATGCCATAGGTTAATGCATGAAAGATATTATGAAGGTCGGGGTTTCACTGCTATTAATGCAGTCGAGGGGGTGGAACTACATGAAACTACACCACGTTTCAAAACTTTTCCCACATCCAACTGTCTCGTCAGGTTAGGCCCTGGAGTTGAGTCAGACCAGCCCATGAAAACACTCACATCTCATAGCTGAATAATGGTGACTTACAGAGAGAAAGAAGTTATTGGGCAAATGTGCATGTGGAAAATAATTCCCAGAAACACTTAGAAAGTCTGCAAATAAGGACTGACCTTAGAGAAAGAAAGAAAGAAAAAAAAGACATAGGCAGATTTACTTCAGCACAAATATCACAGATTGTACTGCTTTTTTTCAGTGCTAGTGCTGTGTCAGTCTCTCAAAGGATACTGAGAAAATACAAGAATTCTCAATCAAAGTGGTGAGGATTGTTAGTGTAGGTACTCTTGGTGAGAGACCACTCTGCTGTATATCAGTGGCTATGAAGCCTTCTATCACAATCTACATTGATTAATATCACAACAATGTAGTGAGCATTTCTGATTAAAATGTCTGATAAAGGAGTAGCGAGCAAAGTTATTTGGGGTTGTTTTTTTTTGTTTTTGTTTTGTTTTTTTGTTTTTGTTTTTTGGTGTGAAATTGGGGTCAAATTCTCTGCAGTGAGAGGTTATATTGATTTACTTAATGGTAATGTTTTGAACAAGTACAAAAAAATGAATTTCGAGCATTTATATCATGAGTCAAAATAATGTTAAAATGGTTCAACAGCAGGAAAAAAAAAACACAAAATGTCACATTTATGATAAAAAGGAAAAATAGCTGGATATTTTTCAAATGTAGTGCAGAAGAAATTTGTCACCAAAAAATATTTTAAATAAGGTTTAATTTGTTATATTTCATTTAAAATAGACAGTGAGCTGAGAGTTCATTTCAAAAGTACCATGTGGTACAACCAGAGGCATTATGTGCTATAACATGTGGTTATCTTATCTCATGTGAAATGGTACTCTGTCGTCAGTGACTATTGGAACTCATTTCTATAATATTCAGTAATGGATAGGTTACATTCTCATGTATCATGAAGTAACTGAGCTGCTACTGTATGAAGCAGATATTCCCACAGGTGGGCATCTCCATATCGGAGACTTTAATAAAGTGAATATACCGACATCTAGCGGACAGATGAAAACACTGCAAGTACAGGGAGAGAATATAAACCCCTTCACTGTAGAGTTCTTAGCGGATTGGTGCAGCATCAGCAGTAAAGCGTCGTACCGGACCGTGGTGGTGAAGAGGGAGCTGAGGCAAAAGGCAAAGCTTTCGATTTACCAGTCGGTCTACGTTCCAACCCTCACCTATGGTCATGAGCTTTGGGTAGTGACCGAAAGAATGAGATCGCGGCCGAAATGAGTTTCCTCCGCAGGGTGGCTGGGCTCACCCTTAGAGAGAGGGTAAGGAGCTCGGACATCCGGAGGGAGCTCGGAGTAGAGCCGCTGCTCCTTTGCATCGAAAGGAGGTGGTTCGGGCATCTGATCAGGATGCCTCCTGGACGCCTCCCTTTAGAGGTTTTCCGGACACAACTGGTAGGAGGCCCCGGGGTAGACCCAGAACACTCTGGAGGGATTATATTTCTCATCTGGCCTGGGAACGCCTTGGGGTCCCCCAGGAGGAGCTGGAAAGCGTTACCCGGGAGAGGGACGTCTGGACAACCCTGCTTAACCTGCGGCCCCGGATAAGCGGAAGAAAATGGATGGATGGATGGATTCTTAGAGTTCCTACATTACACATTCTTATATTCTAGCTTACGTTTGCTAACATTAGCTAACATTTAGCAACCAAAAGATTTTGGTCATGCCAGAAGAAGTAAGGGACTGTTGAAAGTTGCAACACCCTCCCCCCCAATTTTCTCAACTCAACCCTCATTTCAAGCTCAATATGTTAATGGAACAATATTTTTTACATAGCCCAAATTGCACATTAGAAGTGGAATTAGCAATTGCCCAAAGTTTTTCACGTAACTATTTTGATGTAACTCATTTTTTACAGTAAATTTCACAAGAATGAAATAAAATATACATCTGGGGCATGGAAAAATTAAAGACCACCCCCCTCCAAAAAAAAAAATCTGACTACCCTCCTTTTAACAAATAGGAAAAACATACATAACCTTTCCCCTTTCCTGACCCCACCTCCCCCCTAGTAATGTCTGTACATAGGCATAACTGCAAAGCCCCTGTATGTTTCATTGCTTATGAATGCAACTTTTCATTTGTAAGAGGACGAACATATTATTTCTCTCCAAAGTTACAAGTGTCAACTGAGAGCATACATTATACTGATCCAATTCATTTAGGATTTAACTGTCTCAGTGCGGGCTTTTAGAAATATTGGTGCAGAGCATGAAGGTTAGCAGATAAAGAAAATATTCTCTGAGTGTTAAAATAACACAACAGGAACCATCTTATTAGCTTTGTGCTATCTTCTATAAAAGAACTAATAACATTTGACCTGAAACTGAAATTGGACACAACAGCCTCTATATAGCCTGCTTTATAGTGTTCATATGTTTGTGCAAAGGGAGATGAAACAAGTAGAAGTCAGATGTTTATTCCCTTCAGAAACTTTTAAGAAATCAAAAATACAAAGACCCCTTTCACAACAGGACACAAGAAGGTTTATGGGAAGTGTGGTCTTAATTTAGAGAAATACTTTGCATCACAGAGACTGCCAATCATCCTGACAATGGACTAATTTATTTATGGTAACTGTACTAGGACAACATTTCATCTGACAAAATTATGCTACATGTAACACCTTCAACATTGTTAACATGAGAAAAAAGTCACTAACATAAAATGCTCAATTATTTTCTATTGCTTTTCACACTGACACTGACTACCCCCACCCCACCCACGCACACAAAGAAAATTTAGATAGGGGATATTATCTTTCTTTTATCACTCCATGTATCCATTCAATCCAATGATCAGAGAAGGAAGGGCCACAATTCTGCAAAAGTGCATTTCCTTCCAGAGGCTCACAGTGCCACCTCATGTATACATTTGGTACTTCAGGAGGCAGATTGGAGGACTGCTGGTGTAACTGTTTTCAGTGGGTTTTAGATAAATGTGGTGATAGAACAAAAAAGATGTAATTCAGGCAGAATCTGGTTCTTTCCAATGCTTTCACATTCTTCTTACACACTTGTTGGTTTTGCTTTTTTTTTTTATAGCAATACATGAGAATAAATATTTTCTGACAATTAATCTAAATGCACAAATACTTGGAGAGAGGAATATCTTGGATGGATTCCAGACCTGGGTGAAATAATGGCAAACATTTTTCCTGGTTATTTTTAGCAGACTTAAGATGGGTGTCAGAAACAGAAAAAAATACAGGAGGGCCTCTTGCAGCAAATTTCTATTTTTCCTTTTTCATTATTTGCCCCAGATTTGTTGGGATCCAGTCAGTCTACTTCTTGATGACCTCTGAGCCTATGTCTTCGGTGCGGGACACCACTTTTCCATCAACAATCTCCTCAATCACCACCTTCCTCCTCTGGGTGATAACTGGCTGAGCTGCAGATGAAATCAAGGGAAAATTTAATCTGTAGCATATTTCAGTTTTATAAGCAAAGAGCTAAAAATACAGCGGTGATGGCAACTTACATTTGGCTTGAGTCGTGTGTACAGTTGTGACAACAGTTTTCCTGGAAGATTAAAAAAAGGTTTTTTTAGCACTCAAGAAAGAGATAATACAAATGTTGAAAAAATAGGCGTATTCACTTTCTTGCCAAGAGTTAGATGAGAAGATCAATACCGCTATGCTAAATATGAAGCTACAGCCAGCAGCCAGCTGAGCAACAAAGGTAAAAAATGCCTACCAGCACCTCTAAAGGTCATTAATTAACATGTTATATCTTGTTTATTGTTAATTAGTGAGCTTTAAATATGCTGTCAGACAGATTTTATTACCTTTGGACAGAGCCAGGCTAGCTGTTTCCCCTCTGTTTCCAGTCTTTATGCTAAGCTAAGCTAACCGTCTCCTGGCTGTAGCTTCATATTTATTGTACAGACATGAGTGATATCAATCTTCTCATCTAACTCTCAGCACAAAAGCAAATAAGAGTATTTCCCAAAATGTTGAACTATTCCTTTAACATGAGAACTGAATCAACAGATCCATGTGAATGACTTTTTTCCCACATTTTACCTGTCTGCCTTATTCAAGTCCAGCTACAGATAAATCATACGTCGAGTTGGACTTTCATTAAAGAATTCCCTTACTTTGAATCCTCTCCATCCAGCAGTCTTCTGTACTCTGCGATCTCCATCTCCAGCCTGGTCTTAATGTCGAGCAGCACCTGGTAGTCTGTGGCCTGCCTCTCGATGTCTGCCCTCATCTGGCTGAGCTCGCTCTCCAGGGCGTTGACCATGCCCTGGAGCTGGTTCATCTGAAGGCTGTAGCGGGACTCTGTCTCTGCCAGCTGGCTCTCCAAGGCAGATTTCTGCACGGGAGGAAAAACACAGGAGGAGCATTTACTGAGCGCTAATTGCTTGTTTTCTAACTCCTCTTTCCACTTTAGTTGCCTAGGGGGTGTAAAAAAAAGTGCGGAGGCAGTTACAAATGGTGACTGACAGGTTTAGTGACTAGTGTGCATAGTCATACCATAGTAACATATGTTTGAGCAACATGTTTGAGTCAAACATGGTGTAAAATATGTATGTGTGCTATGTGCACACATCAGAGATGACTGACTTGACACTAACACAACAGGTTAGAAAGATTTATGTTGTATTGTAGTGAAAAATTATTGCATGAAAATGTGTATTGCAGCTTCTTCCAGCATGGACATGTGCATCTGTGCATATGGGATCTGAATTACCAGGCTGAGCTGGGACTGCAGCTCAATCTGCAGGGCCTGCAGGGTCCTCTTGAGCTCGTTGATCTCACTTTGGGAGGTCTGGAGGGTCTCTGTGCTGGATGCCACCTGCTTGTTCAGGTCGTCAAACTAGAAGACATGAAATTGGACATGAAAGTGGTCAAAAAACTATTTGGGCTACGTGGTAATCACTTGATATTTAGGACACATCTTCAGTTAAAAGCAGGAGATGAGATGATATGAACAAGGTCTAGTTCACCTCACCTTGACCTTGTACCAGGCCTCCATATCACGGCGGTTCTTGTCAGTGATGCCCTCATACTGAGTCCTGATCTCTGCCAGGATCCTGCTCATGTCCTCCTGAGGCCTGGCGTCCACCTCCACGTTCACAGAGCTGGCACTAACTTGGCCACGCAAGGCTGCAAGCTCCTACGGACGGGACAACAGAGGTCAGGAAAGGTCAAAGATAAAACCTGCATGTAGGAATGAGACAGGAATAACCCTAACCCTGAGACAAACAGGACTGGAACACACTTAAAGTGAGACGATGTAACTTTTGAAAAACAAAATAACACATTCTTCCTGATAAAAAAAGATGTGTTGAATTTATAAGCAATAACTCAGGGGTTTTGCTGCTACAGCCTTACTTGGTCTGGTATGACCAGTAGCTTATAGTGGCTAATGTTAGCTAACTAGCAAAGTTGTCTATATTTCTGTCACCGTGTATTCCTATGTATTGTTATTATTTATTATTATTTAAACAAAACTTAAACTGGATAGATATTGTGTAATTGACTTACTGAGTCAGTTCACTGACTTTATGACTCTTCTTTACTTGAGCTTCCGTTACATCACGTTTTAGAATTTACCATTATCCTGTAGTTGCCCCTTGTGGCCACAGAGGCCGCTGTTCAGCAAAGTTACATTGGCTCGCTCTAATTAGCATATCGATGCAACATTCCTCAAAATGAACCCTTATTTGATGTATTTATGCATATTTCATGTTGATGCTTATTTAGAAGAGCTTTTTCAGCATCTCAGTAAGTACATAGACTGTAAATCTATTTACCAAATGAGTCATTGTTTTTTGGCACCCTCGGGCCGCTAGCGGCGCCTACTTTGAGGTACACAACTAGGCAGACAGTCCAAACAAGGCTTGCATTACCTGTTGTTTGTACAAGCAAAAGATAACACGTCTTGGGAGGCAACTGTCTCATGAAAAATTATTTTAATGTTGTTTTTACCCGTAGCAGCAGTAAGACTTTCCGAAAACTATGATAGGAATGATCAGTCATATTTCCTTGTGGTCGTGTTAAGAAACAGAACAAGATTTGTTTTGTTTTCCTGTGCAGAAGTTGATAACAATGAAGATATTGAGGAGAATTGGGCCCCTGATCTCGCTCAGATGGCGCGATGCTGTTCCTAACAGCAGAACTCTCACCTCCGCATGGTTCTTCTTCAGGTAGACCAGCTCCTCCTTCAGGCCCTCCACCTGCATCTCCAGGTCAGACCGGGCCGTGGTCAGGTCATCCAAAACCCTGCGCAGTCCGGCGATGTCCGCCTCCACTGACATGCGCACTGCCAGCTCATTCTCAAACCTGTCAAGAGCAAAGCACAGTGGTTCATGTTGCTGCACCCACTCAATTGGTGTTACCACCAATAACAGAAAAAAAGACAAGGTGAAGCTCCACCAAAACCAGTTACACCAGTTTTATCACTGTGTTGACCGTTACACCCCTGTGACAATATTTCCACATAGACTGGAACTACTGAACGAACATGTGATGTCATGTTACAATGCTGCAAGTTATTGCATCTGTCATGTTCCAGACTTCTGCCATTATAAAACATATTAATACTAATCAGGTTTTTACCCCACAGGGCAGATGATTTCTGACGTAACCTTTCCACTCACTTGATTCTGAAATCCTCTGCTGCCAGTCTGGCATTGTCAATCTGCAACATCAGCCTGGCATTGTCCTGTGAGGCAGCACTGATCTAACAAAAAAGAAGAAAAAGGCATTGTCAGTGGTTTCTTATTCACATATAATACAACCACAAAGACCAGTTAGTGATTCATTATCCAGAATGTGGGCTGGCAGGGTTTTGCTGATCAGCAGAATAGTTTGCTTCACACCTGACTTGCATTCCACTGTAATTGCTTTAAATCTGGATGGCATCAGACAATTAGACATTTGCTCATCAAGTGTTAATCCACTCTTGGCAGTGCTTGTGGCTGGTAGTGAGAAACACAGAAAAGAATAAGAAGCTGACTTCTGACTTTAACTCGCACATGCGCACATATATGCTGTATGATGTTCCTGATATTTTATGTTAACTGAGAATATTACTGCTGACTTTATTGAGTGAGTCAGCATACAGTATGTTAATGAGGACTCATTATGGTGGGGAAATAATGCAATAACAAATAAAAGGTTTTCTATATGGGTTGTATTTTAATCTGTGGAGGATAAACCAACCGAAAAACTCTCCCAACTTCTTGGTGCAGTTTCCAAAGTCAAGTTGTATGAGGATTAAGTTTTAACATGATGTTTTTAGGTCATAGTTTAATTACATTTGTTTTTATTATATCCCAAATTATTATTTTTTTATTATTTAAACTCATTTTAACCAGGGGAACCAATAAAGAACCTATCAATTACAACAATGGCTGGAGGTAAGATTAAGAATTTAAAAATGAAAACAAAAGCACTAAATAACTTTATTTTAGGTTATCATTATTATTATTATGGTCATTTCTAACGTTATTTTACAGTAATAAAACAGAGGTTACATAATTAAAGACATCTGGTCCATGTTTCTGAGACTGTGGGGAGGGGAGAGCTTACCTTTTTGCGCAGGTCGTTGATGATTGCCTCATACTTGCTGTAGTCCCTGACGGCGGGGGTCTGATTCTCGTACCACTCGCGGATTTGACGCTCCAGCTGCGAGTTGGCGGACTCCAGAGAGCGCACCTTTTCCAGGTAGGCGGCCAGGCGGTCATTGAGGTTCTGCATGGTCACTTTCTCGCTGCCAGAAACGGATAAACTGCTGTTGTTACCTCCGCCGCCGCCGAGCGCCGATGCCAAGTCAAAGCCAGCGCCGAGGTTTTTGGAGGCGTAGGACACCTGGACGTTTCTACCACCTGCGCCGCCATAGACGCTCGTACCCCGCCTGGAGCCCGTCATTGTGGGCAAAGAGGACAGGGACAGCGCGGATAATCCAGAGCGGAACGAGGTGTTCATGGTGACTTCTGTTGTGACTCAGGTGCAGCGTTCACTGAAACTTGTCAAACCCCAAGAGTGATGCGAAGGAGATGGTGCTGAGGTGGCCTGGAGGATGGATTTTATAGCCGCCTCCCTGGAGGTGGGCGCGGCCGAACAGGTAGGTGGAATGATGCTGCTCGCCACCATCACAGGTGTGACCACACAGGGCGTGGTGGGTTTGCATTCAGGTTTACTGCCCGCGATATATAACGGCTGTCAGGGCACATTTCAGTTAGGCGTGTGAGGCAATGATCGTTCAAGCTGTCACCTTTAATTAAGCCTGTCTGATACACTTAATCTCAGGCGGAAATAGATAATTAACATTCCTTTTAAAGGCAGGCTGTGGCTAATTTATCACAGCCTTACACAGTGGTGTCACCTATAAATTTGTCTTACAAAAACTGACCCAAAACGTAAATAAATAGGACCATGTGTCAATTTAATTGTACTTTTGTTATTACTAAATACCACCATTTGAGATAACTTTAATGAAAAATGACATGATTTTATTAGTTGTAGGTACAATTCTCAGAGATCACACAGTTAATTGCTCAGAAAACTAATTTGTTCCAATGTTCTGCTACCTTGGGCTGTTGCTGTTGCTGCTGCTGCATAAGCTATTATAGGTGAGCACCTGCATATGCTCTCAAATGTATGTCTCCATTAGTTTGGCGTCAACGGTTGGATCAGCAACTTGATCTTTTTAGGTTCATGCTTGCATGCAAATTCAGAGGTGAGGAGTTTGCTAAAATGTAGATATGCATCTTGATCTTTTACTCTCACTCATTCTGTGGAATGTCTTGCAGAGCAGCTAACATAAGCTTTTCTCAAGCAGTGGCCTTGTGTACAATGGACCTCTAAGATGGCCTTTACTGATAGTGAATCTACATTGTCATCCACCTGCAATCACTTTTTGTGTGTTAACAGAAATGTGTTTGGAGCTCTACAAACAGACTGCAAAGACCATTTTTCAAGATTAACTGTCAGCACAATAAAAATAAACTTTCTGAACTAGGATTTGACTAAAAAACATGAATAGTTTCAGTGCTTCTTTTTTTTTTTTACAAAAAGACAGAGGCAGCAATTCTCTTTCAGATAATAATCATTTCATGCCATGTTGTGCTTTGATGATATCCAGGCAGGTCTGGGTTGGCCAGTCTGTCAGCATGTTTTAATCCAAGTGACCTCAACACGTAACCGGTGTATCGCAGAAGCTAGTCACAAAAAACACAGCGTGTTGTCTGATCCCCCAGTGGCAGATGCACAAGACTGGGGTGTTGCATTGGGATCCACGTTGACTGACTACAACAGTGTTTTGATGTCCACAAATATGACATTACACTCAAAATGTTTAGGAATCCTTCCCTTTCTGTCTGCTACCAAGCTTGTAATGCCTATCCACTGCAAAACATGTTCTGAAGTGGAGGTGAAAACTGATCTTGGCAGCCATAGTGGTATGCTCCTGGATGAACAAGGAAACTATATGAATCTATCTATCTATCTCTATCTATTCTTATCAGCTGCCAAGCGGCCTCGTTTTAAATACCGACTCTCACTCTGAAATTGAATGGGCTCCAATTCCCATGAAACACGTTTGTTCTAACTGCAGACATTTATAAAAACATGTCCATATATAATTATTGTCATAAATTATTTGTAATTACCATGTGGACCATGTGAAATGAATCAATTAGAAGTGGTTGGCAGGTGTTATACTGTGGGTAATGGGTGGACTAGTGGGTGCTGCCCTTTAATTAGGTGTTCTTAATCTTTTTCTTTTTGGCTACCTTTCACTGTAGCATACACTGTAGCATACAGTGTATGTGAAATTTAGGACACCTCCAGCAAACCAGTCTTCCGAGGCAATGTTCACTCTGAAGTAATAAAAGTAATGAGCCACATTTCTCTGTAAGCATTTCTTAAGAACTGATGGAAGTACTGACATGTAAATGCCCCTTAAGTCAAATAGAAAAGTAATCAGATAAGCTTCTTTTATATACCGAAATTTTACAACAGAGAGGCTAAAACTAGAGAGTAAAACTAGATTTAAACTGACAAAGGACATTAGACTAAGGTAAAAATGACAAGGATTGTTAGCGTTAGACCAACACATGATTTTGGGTGGACTAACTCAGGAGCTGAAGATAGGGTTTAAATAGCCCAACACATGAGTTTAAAGCTGCTATAATCAGTATTTTCATATTGATGAACTACTAGATTGATATTATCAAATGACTATTTGTAATGTGACAGGGGTCGCTTGTAGTACCCAGAGAGAATTATCACGCAACTCTGCAATTCCCCGTTTTTGGAAAACATTTTAGTGGCTTTCAGCTCATTGTTTTGGTTTTACAGCCACAACTTTACGGTTTTTATTCAGCAATACAGAAAGCAGCTCTTTTCAGAAGAAATGATCTCTGATAAACCTGCCTAAATCCTACCTGCCCAGGACCAAATGGCAAATAAAGGTGTGGTGACCAAAACAGAGCTAAAAGGAATATTGGACTTCCCTTCATCAGGTGGCCAGAATCATGACTCCAAATGAATGCTAATTTTGCTCAGTATCTGGAGCCACTGTTTTACTAATACACTCAAAATATCAACTTTATGACATGCTAATATATCAGTGTGTGTTTATAGCTTGCTGTGCTGTCCCCAAGTGGCCAAAAAAATCAGTTCATGCAGGTTTAAACTTGATCTAGACTGACAGGCATTTAAACTAAAGATAACTAAACTACGAACTAAATTAGTTTTCAATTAGGGTTACACTGACAAAGGACACTGAACCAAGATTAACTGTCAAGCTTAAACTAGGGTTATAATGACACAGACACAGTTTAAACAAGGGTAAGACCAACACTGCAGCTTAAACTAGGGATTTAAGTTCAGGTTGTAGAATAAAAGCCTGTGGGCGTCAGCCTGGGAACCAGACGAATCTGCGAGCTCATGTTTTATTTGCTCTGGCAGATGCGTCTGGTCCCCCTCCCATTCAGACAGGTTTCCAGCCCACCTGGCCCGGGTCGGGCCAATCACAACCGTTGATCTAATATGGGGCAGGTTTGATACGATGACTGTACAGAGGAGCACCGTTCAGACATTTTCATAAACAACCAAGATGGCTGCCGCTGATGTGGAACGTTCTGAATCCGCTATAGTGTCAGCATTAAACAAACTGGACGGTATATTTTCTCTAAAAGAAGAACAAACAACTGCACTTAAAGCTTTTGTTGATAAGAAAGATGTGTTTGCCGTACTTCCAACAGGATTCGCTCAGCACTACATCACACGTTTTCGTTGCTCTGATTGGTTGTAGATTTATCCAATTGCATCCAGAGGAATTTTGGTCTGCGCCCGTTGATAACTCCCCTTGGAAATCTAAATGAACTGAGAGGTTCCAGACTCATTTGCATTTGTCAGGCTACGTGGGCGTAGCTCTGTCAGTGGTGAATTTTTCGACAAAATTCACAAGCAGTTTTTATTTTCTTAACAAATAAGAGACAGAATCAAGTCAGGCTCTGCAAGAGTAAGTACGACACAGGAGGTTGGACCAATATATTGGTTTTTCAATATACAGTCTCAGGACAATATTAGTCTTTTGTTTGTCCATGTCTTTCTGTGAGATGAATGTCACTCTATTTCGTTTTTATGGCATGGAGTTGCTGACGCACTTTGTGGTTTGTCCATTCTGTCAAATTCTTCCCTCTAGTGGCTATGATCAGAAAACTGCGTAAACACTCTGTCAGCTGCTGCTTATGCTTATTTAGAGGAAAGTAAAGTGAAAGTAAAACTGAGAAAGTGGCAAGTTTTGAATGCAACAAGTTCATTAAACCCCGTGTCCCTCCACTAAACTGTCCTGATTGGAGTGTACTGTAATGTCAGCTAAGGGCACTAACAAACATTGCCTGGCTGAACTTCAGTGAGGTTGGACTGCTAATAGTGAAAAAGTTACAAAGGTTAGAAAAGGTTACTTTTTTGACAGATTTATTTAGCATTTACAGTATTTTCTTTGCTCCTTTTGTTTATTCAAACAATGTTTTACATAAAATAATACAAAAGAACTCCTTTACTAATTTCTTTTGCATATGAACTGATTGAACTATAGATGGAAGATAAAATATCATCATGTCATATTGAAAAATCGTAGCTTAAATACAACTAATGTCATCTGGTTTAATTGAGGTCTCTGTGTTACTCTACACCACCTCTGCTGAAGAGAATGACTTGTCAGTGACAGGCTGTTCTGGCGTCGTAATTTGGGTTCATCATGTTGTCAGGTTATCACACATTGGCAGGTTAGATCAAACAAAGAAATGCCTCTTCTCGGTTTACCTCTTCACATTACCAGACATACCTACACCGCCTCCACCAGCCCCTGTGCTGACCCCATCAACCGCCAGTAACAACATCAAGTACACGGCCCTGACTTGTTCAACTGTTTGAAATATTAGCCCATCCTTTTTCTACATAACACTGAATGACAGCTAAGTGTGGCACTCCTAATGTAATTGTTTTGTGAGAAGCAGGTATTGTGTAACCTTGAGGTGCTTTGCAAAATGTCAAACAGATTATGACGAGGATAATAGCTTTTCTGGCCCTGTCGCAATACTTCTTTTTGAATATAATGCAAATATTTAATGACACTGACTTTAATGTAATTGTTTAGAGTTCCCTCAGGCTAAGTATAAAATCAGCAATTTACACAACATCTGAAACTCCTTTCAAAATCAGCTTAATTTATCCTTTACAGCCCTACGAAAATACTCAAACATTTCACTGGTCATGTGACTTTGTTTTTCTGTTGCTTTCTTTTTCCGTTGTCCCTCATTATTATATAAGAACAACAGTGGGGTGGCTGAAGAAGCAGCATTCATAATAAACGCTAATGACACATTGTCATCTCCTGAAACTTTCCCAGTCAGTCAGGAGGAGCCACCCTGTCCGGTTCATGCATGTGTGTCAGAAGAATCGAGCTGTTCCCTTCAGTTCCCTTCACTGCATAGCTGTAAAACATTTGTCTGTTGTGATTGTCATCTAGACTATAAACTATGAAATGTATGGAATGAGGTGTGACTGGTAGTCATAGAAATAACAGGGTAAGGGAAAGTGTTCAGCTGAAAATGTGCACATTCTGGTTCTGGTACTATCTGAGCTAACATTAGCATGGACATATTGACATATTGGGGGGCATGAACTTTTTTCGGCTTCTGAAAAAACAGAAACAGTTTGAGAACCACTGCTGTAAAGTAGTGATGAAGTGATGAAAAGCTCTTTTCAGATGATGGGGCATTGAGCTCTGCCTTTGGTTATAATGCAAAAAAACCTCAAGTCATGTTCCTAAACACCACATGCACTACATGGTCAAAAGTATGTGGACACCTGAATATTAAACCCATATGTGATTATTAATGAGGTCGACCACTGATGTTGGGGGGCATGTTGAAACTGTTGCCACACAGTTTGAAGAACACTTTTGTCTAAAATATCATTTTATGCTGTAGCATTAAGATTTCCCTTAATTGGACCTACCATTAACCATTAAAAACTGCCCGAGCCTAAAACCTGCCACATACTTTTGGCCATATAGTGTACCATGACGCATGATTAATACTGCAGTTAACAAAATAGGTGTGTTAAGAGAAATCCAAAAGTCAACTAAATCCTGAACTTTGACTGAAGTACAAAGATGTGATTTTACTCATAACAGTTATCTGGCTAGCTACGGTAAGTATTCTGCTTAGTGGACAGGCCTCAGTAATGTAGTTCTTCATTTACAGAATATTAAAGCAGCCTTTAGGTCACTTGGGGCTGTAACAAGCTGTTAACACAACACTGACATATTACCACCTTTAAAGTTGATATGCCAAATACGTTAGCAAACCCTTTCCAGTTTACTCACCCAGCAGGTACTGAGCAACATTAGAATTTATTTGGAATCATGTTTCCGGCCACCTGATGAATGAAAGTCCAATATTAAGACACCTTTAGTGACTTTTTTTTTAAGTGCTTAGCGACAAATCTAACAACTTTTTGGGCAGACCTTAACTCCTCTCCCTTGAAGAGAGTCGCCAATATTTCTCATTGAATGTGCTCTCATGTGTCTGTGGCTCTCTGGACTGACTGTGTTCAGTGAGTGGAGGAGACCACCAATCTGCAGCCAGACAGAAAAGTGAATGAGCTGTTAAAGCAACATTATGCAACTATTTTACCTTAAAATAACAGCTTCCAAATCCTTTTGATGGTACACTGACTTGTAATAGGCAGAATGGCGCCTGTTCTTGCACTGTGTAACTTGGGTATAGCAGGTACAATCTCCCGCTAGAAGTGTGTAATGCTTTAAGGCACTACGTCACACATGGGTCTAGCTCGGTGTTCTCAGTACGGACATCATGGCAGAGGCTAAGAGACCAAAGAGGACGTTTACGGAGGAAGCTAAGAAGAGAAAAAGAGAGAGTGACAGAGCAAGAGGCCGGACAAGAGTAAATCTCGTACTGGCTTCGTGAAATAACAGGCTGCAGGACAGATGGCGAGCTGGCCTTCTCGCTGTTGTAAGGTTTATTAGCTGGCTTGCTGTATCTTGTGTTGTTGCACTTGCTTGATGTTTGGCTGTGTTAGCAAAGTTGTCGACTCGCTAGTTTTTGATCATAAGCCGAGTCAGCCCACCAAATCCAAATCCTTCAGCTTGTCAACAAATGTGTGTGTACAGCTGTCCATAAGGGGGAAGTGCACTCCCAAAACTGTAGCGCCGCCAAGTCGCAAAAAATACCAATTCTTGCATAATGCTGCTTTAATGAGCATACCTAATGACCAATCACTGATCCCCATTGTTTGTTCGGGGAACTCCTTCTCCTTTGTTTTTGTTCCAAATAATTTGACTTGATTATTTAAGTTTTATTCTATATGTCTTTACAACAACTTCAGTCAGTTAAGTTTAGCGTGACTTAATTTTTTAAACGTTCATTTTTTTAAATCTCGTATCCACGTAAATAGTTTTGTTATGGCGTCATGAATATGCAAATTTGTACATGATGTAATCTTGCAACATCTAGCGACTTTTTGAGCAGGCTTGAGCTACTTTCCATTGAAAATAGTTGGCAACACTGAGCAAGTCAATAACTGTGTCTGTCTATGATTTGGTGCTGGGAAGGTAGCATACAGTGGGTTTATAATAGCTCTTTTTTTAAAACTAAATGAGGCTGATGAGAGCGGTGAGACTGAACTATTAAAGTTGAGGGCCAGAAAACGAAAACGATGAGATGCCAAAACTGTCCGTAGAGCTGAGGGAAACTGTAGAGTTAGCTATCAATTTCCTGTAGGTTTGTCACTACGAGCGACCCCTTTCACATTACACATAGTTATGTGACACATTGTTGATATAAAAATATTTATTAGTGCAGCTTTGAATGGTACAATGACGATAATGATTATTTTCAGTTGAAGCACAGATAATGAGTGCTTGACAAGTATAAATAAGTCCTGAGGGTCGCGTTTTGAGTGATGTTGTATTCTTAAGACCTTCTGTTATTATAAAAGCACATGAAACATGCTTTAGCTGAACATAGCCCCCACAGCAGAGTCTGGTAAAGAGTTTATGTGAAGATAATCCCTTCTGCGGTTTTGGATTTAAACCACAATACCTTCCAATCCAGAACTCAAGTGGCTTGCATAAAGATATCATGTACAGACAAAAACCTCCTGGCATGGAGTTTGTTTTATAATTGTTAGAAAATGGATCAAAGCCATTGTATGTTTTTATAACAGGTGTTTCTCTTTTATTTTGCCTGTCAAACGCCTTTAGTAAAAGGCTTCTTGTACAGAACATGAGGGATCACATGAGAAACGATCAAAGAGCTCCTACGCGCCCACCCTTGAGGGGAACAGAGGCAGAGGAATGTAAAGTCACAGAGGTCAGGTACACGAGGGAGCTATTAAGCTTTTTCAGTGTTAAAACCCCTAATCTGAGGCTGACTTGTTTTGTTTTCATTGTCTTGTAGACAGTGTCCACCTGAAATTTGTCTAACAAGTCACTACTTGCTTGTCCCTGTGGCCCTCAGTTACATGATTCCCCTGGCCAAACACTCCTGCAAATGTCGTACGACGGAGGCTATTTCTTGGATCTTTGTGGGAGCAACATGACAACTAAGAACAAGCTCGGTGGCATTCCCTGTTTGTAGTCACAGCAGAACTCATAGCTGCCTGCAACGCCCTGACAGGTGTCGTTTTTCCAGGATTTTAATTAACGACATTAATAATCGCCATCATCATCACTGCTCTCTTGCCAACAGGAGGCCACCTCGCTGAGAGGGTGTGGGAGTGTGATGACGGTAAGTGTTCTGGCAGTCCTGTCTGACACTGTTTGGTTAGTCAGCATGCTTTATGTGCGTGTGTGTGTGTATTTAATTATTAAAATGTACATTAACATTCTTCCTTCTTCCCCCACATTTCCCTGCTTTACTGTCATAATGGACATTTTCTCCCTCTCTCTCTTTATCTGTCACTCTTTCTCTCTCCGTCAATCCATCTCTCTCTCTTTTTATGACCATGCAGATGGATGAAAACCACAACCCTGACAAACTGTCGGCATAACCACATGAGAAAGTCAGCTGGCTGCTCCTCCTCAGTCGTTTCTCTGCGGAAAGAATAAAAGTCTAGACAGAGACAATATTTGCACAATGGTTGTGGCAGATAGAAGTGCAGGGGCAGTCTGTATTAATTATCCCCACATCCTGCCTCTTAGCAAAGTAGGCTTGTTTACCCAACGGAGAAGTCCTCTGATCCTTAGATAGCCTACAGTATTAGCAAATTACAAAAGTGGCTCCTTGAAGACAAATTAGAAACACATTAATTCAGATAAAAATGAGATTATCCTAACAGCCAAACCCTATATCAAAATAGATTTAGATTTAACTGTACCATTCACACTTAAAGCCGCAGTTATGGATTTAAAAAACTGCATTTTTGTAAACTAATCATACTTTAAAGTATACAGTAGGCTTGTTTTTTGTAATGTGAGCAAACTGTTAAAGTGAGACTATCTAACTTTTTAAAGAAGTGAAGTATTCTTCCTCGTACAAAATCAAAAGCTGAAAGCATAAGCAATAAAACACACTATTACGAAATTTTATACACTTTTATTTTTGTGCAGCTTCAGTCTTACTTGGTCTAGTAAGACCACAGTTAGCACGTGGTGGCTAATGTTAGCTGTGGCCAGAGGGGACTGACTCTGCGCTGCAGGAGCGGTTCAAACACACAGACTGGAACATGTCTGCCACTCAGGCAACCTGTCACTCCCACACAGACATTGAGAGCTACGCTTCCTCTGTACTGGACTACATCTCCATCACCATAGACAGTGTCACCACCCAGAAGCAGATCACCATGTACCCAAATCAGAAACCCTGGATGAACAGGGATGTCCGTCTACTGCTGAAGGCCCGCAACATCGCCTTCAGATCAGGAGATGTACAAGCCTACAGTACAGCCAGGGCTGACCTGAAACGGGGCATCAAGAAGGCCAAGCACTGCTACAAACGGAAGGTTGAGGCGCACTTCTCCAACTCCAACCCCCGACGTATGTGGCAGGCATTCAGGTCATCAGTGACTACAAGCCCAACCACCCCTCCCTCCCATCCTCTGATATCTCCTTTCTCAACGAGCTCAACAATTTTTACGCTCGTTTTGACAAGGACAACCAGGAGCCTGCATCCAAGACAGAGCTGACTGCAGATCACCAACCCCTAACACTCTCCCCCACTGATGTCAGAGCAGTGCTGAGCAGGATCAACGCACGCAAAGCTGCTGGCCCCGATGGCATCCCTGGACATGTGCTCAGAGCATGTGCTGGGGAGCTGGCGGGGGTCCTGACGGACTTATTCAACATGTCCTTGGCCCATGCAGTTGTGCCGACCTGTTTCAAGACCACTTCCATCGTACCAGTACCAAAACACTCCACTCCAACATGTCTCAACGACTACCGCCCAGTAGCACTCACCCCCATCATCACAAAGTGTTTGGAGCAGCTGGTTCTGGCACATCTCAAATCTTGTCTTCCCCCCACCCTGGACCCCCACCAATTTGCCTACCGCGTGAATAGGAGCACAGAAGATGCAGTCTCCATAGCGCTGCACTCTGTCCTCTCACACCTGGACAATGTCAACACATATGCCAGAATGCTGTTCATAGACTTCAGTTCAGCATTTAACACTGTCATCCCTTCCAAATTAATCACAAAACTTTCTGACCATCAGGCCTCAACGTGTTCGGTCAGACCACCACTGCTCCTCCACCCTCACCCTAAACACTGGTGTACCACAAGGCTGTGTGATGAGTCCGTTCCTCTACTCCCTCTTCACTCACGACTGCAGACCTGTACATGGCTCTAACACCATCATCAAGTTTGCGGATGACACCACAGTGATTGGCCTCATCAAGGACAACGATGAATCAGCCTACAGAGAGGAGGTGGACCGCCTGGCTGTGTGGTGCGTTGAGAACAACCTGTTGCTCAACACCAATAAGACCAAGGAACTCATCGTGGACTTCAGAAGGAATGCTGACACACACCCACCCATCCATATCAACGGTGCGGCGGTGGAGCGTGTGACCAGCTTCAAATTCTTGGGGATCCACATCTCGCAGGACCTCACCTGGTTGACTAACTGCTCCTACCTGGTTAAGAAGGCTCACCAGCGCCTCTTTTTTCTGAGGACTCTTAAGAAAAACCACCTCTCTTCAGACATCCTGGTGAACTTCTATCGTTGCACCATCGAGAGCATCCTAACCCACTGCATTATAGTTTGGTATGGGAATTGCTCTGTCTCGGACCGGAAGGCGCTGCAGAGGGTGGTGAAAACTGCCCAGCGCATCTCTGGAGCCTCACTTCCTGCTATTGAGGACATCTACAGGAAGCGTTGTCTCAGGAGAGCAAAGAACATCAGAAAAGACTCCTGCCACCCAGCACACAAACTGTTTGCCCTCCTGCCCTCTGGGAGGCGCTATAGGAGTCTCCGGACCAAAACCACCAGGTTCAGGAACAGCTTTTTCCCATCAGCTGTCTCCCTGCTGAACTCTGCCCCCTGACGTCTCCCCCCAACACACACACACACACACACTTACCAACCCCCTTGGACCAAACTTGAATGACATCACTGCACTATTAAGTACTCTTTTTTTTAATCTGCTTGCACTAAATAATACCATTGCACAACTGTACATTCAAACCGCACATTCTGCACTTTATGTATACTTTCTGTATATACTGTAAATATTCATATACCCTGTATATTTATATTCATTATGTTATTCTACTGCTTATGCACTTCTGGTTAGATACTATCTGCATTTCGTTGCCTTGTACCTGTGATATGTGCAATGACAATAAAGTTGAATCTAATCTAATCTAATCTAATGTTAGCATACTTAAGATGAATATTGCTGTGAAACTGACAATACTAGTTAGTTTACAGACTTTTACGACTCTTTTCTCTGCTAAGGCCCATGCTTCACTCCACTATTTAAAAAGCTGAAATTTTGCGGCAGTAAATCCACACAAATCTTTTGTGACGAGTTAAACTTTGGTGAACCACAAATTTACGTGGTTGACCAATAGCAAACCGTTTTGCAAGTGACCTTTGACCTTAGAGGGTCTGGAGGGTCCAAAATGGAAGAAGCTTTTATAGATTATTAGCTATGTTGCACCATCTGCTTTTATTTAACCTCCTCTGCTGGATTATAAACTGCTCCAGTAAAGATGAATGGTTTGCAGACATTTAAGAGACAGAAGTCACAAATATGTCTCTTTAATAAAATGCTTGAACTTATTATGATGATAGAGACTGACCTAGCTAGCTTTCCTACTGACAGTTA